>CM060622.1:21570000-21945000 GCA_030578275.1 Meda fulgida | reverse complement strand
CTCTCTCTAGTCATGTCATCTGGGAGATGCAGATGGAGGGAGATCTCCAGAGCGAGAGGTTTAACTTTGACTGTCTTTCTGCTTTGTTAACAACAGATGGTGAACCTATCAGTAGTATTTATATTGTGTTATTATCATTTATAAACGTTTCTTTTATTTTACATTTTTATTACATCTACATCATGGTTACATTGATAATTAGGGGTGTAACAATACACTCATGTCACGTTTCAATACAAATCACGATACTGAATTCATGATATGATACTATCGCGATATTTTAAATAAATAAAGAAGATCGTTTTTTTTTTTATTACTTTATAATTCTTAAAATAATAACATTAATATTTTATTATCATCAGGACCCACAAATATTCTCCCATTGTATTATTCTACATTATATTCAACATCATATATAGTAGTGTAATATAGTAGTGTCACTGAAACTCTATACTTTCCTTTTTTTCTCACGCAGTACTCTTGGATACTCTTGGTTGTTGAATACTCTCTTTAAACCCTGTGAGTCCGTTTCTGAGAAGTTTTTGACCCTCAAAGTGGTCTTGTTCATCGCCCTCTCAGTTGCAGAGTCCTGTCTCGGTTTTGCCCACGGACTAGTTTATGGGATTTTGCATCCTAGGCCAAATTACATCCTAAAAGTTCCTTCATCTCCCTTCCATCCTGTTGCTCTCCAAGCCTTCTCCCCGCATCTGTTTGATACTCCAGTACAAAAGAGACTGAATACGTTTTTTCGAGTCCGGGCCCTTAAAACATACGTCCACTGTTCAGGCCAATGGCTTAAGACTGATCAACTCTTTGTATGTTTTGGTGACCGAGGTTCCAACGCTTCCAAACAAACTATTTCTCATTGAGTCTCAAATGCGGCCTCTCTGTGGCCTATGAGGTGTGTGGTCTTGCTCCGCCTCTAGGTATGAAGGATGATTCTATCTGGATTGTGGCTGCCTCAATGGCGCTAGACAGGGATGTGAGTCTTTGCAAGATGTTTGTGCTGCGGCAAGCTGGTCCTTTCCGCACACATTCATCAAGTTTTATATTGTGGATGTTTGGTGAACTCTGGGCTCTCAAGTGCTGTTAGGGTTGTCCCATTCCTGTATCTACAGTTGGTGATTCTGTGATGCAGGCATCCTCTCAGTATGGTGGCGTGGGCATTAACGTTCCCATTGTGTCTACAACATAATGCATCGTCAATGTGGTCTGAGATGGGAACGAGATGATGCATTGCGCTGCCATACTTCAATTACACTTGTGCAGCTTCTTCAGACAATCGAATCTGAATGACAATCATGTAGGTGCCTTATATAAATATAGTCACATACTATGTGGCGTCACCTGACATCATCCATGACCAATCGAAGCTTGGCATGTAGCACACGTGGTTCAGACACCTGCACAGTCTGAAGGGATCCCATTGCATCAACGACATGAAACTTACGTAACCCTGAGACATTTTCCTCTGTTATTATTAACATGAATCGCTGAATGCACTGAAATATTTTGTTAATTTTCCTATACTTAAAGATGTCACAGTCACAGTAAGCGTTGCATGTGCTGCACTTTTATTTGTACCATTTTGTTTTATTAGTGTCTTTTTATTTATCTGTTAGAATTTTTCCAAATCCAATACTGTTGGCTGCTTCATTTGTCAACAACATTTTCTTTGCGAACTCTCCATTACACTGTGCCTCATTTACAAAACAATCTGCAGTCAAATTCTCTGAACAAGCATATAATCCTCTGAAAAAAAAATTGCTGCTGGCGGTGGTATCCTTCGGTAAATTAGTGTAATTAGCTCTTCAAACAGGACACGTCAAATTGAACATTCCTCTGTGTGCCAGGTATAAACTCAATATTTTTGTCTGTTGTGTTTTTTGCCAGTCACTGTGTCAATTATGCAATTTTGACTACTAAATTCTTCTTGTGTCGTTGACAAGAATCATGTCAGACTACATATTGCTCCCCAACCAATCATCGCTAGCCGTCTTTAAAGACAAGCGTGATGTCATCTAGAAGGCAGAACTAGCGATTGATTTCACAAGAGCATAAACAAACAATAGTTGTACTAGCCTAATGCTAATTCCAGTTTTCACCAGGTTGCTGAAATTCTTCTGGTATCATTTGCGTGGTAGTTCCTGGACAAAACATCATATAGGTAGGAGAATTGTTGCCATAGCTCCATGAACATTTCCTCCATTGCATAATTCCACCTAGCATCACCAATAAAATCTCTTTTGTTTCGCTGTGTTTGAAAGCTGTGTAAGGAAGATATTCTGTGCTCCTATTGGTCAACGTCACAGATGTGATGGAACCCGATGTCATGCTGTGAAGCGTCCACTATGACACACTATACGAGATGAAACGATCATTCTTGCATCCCGAAGGCCATTGTCGTTTATGAACCTCCACAACAACTTACGTCAAACGGATCGTGCCAAAATCAGGCTGATATCATGTGGTCTGAACCCGTTATTATGCTTCCATTTACTCTTCCTTTTGTCCTATTGTCAGCAGACTCAAGTGCATGAGTGCATGAGAAAGCATCTGTTTAGCTACTGTATCCAGTGTAGACAATGTCAGTGATTATAATGGGTTCTATTTGCTTTTAATGCAACGCTCACATCCTGTGTAGGCTAGTGTCAGCTGTTAAGCGACTGAATGCCAGTGGGCTGGGCCTATGGTGCAATGATGTAAAGCTATTCATCGATGTCTTGCTCTGGAGGCAGTTATATGCAAATGTTTTTGCCCATGTAATATCACAAATCCCGCAATATAAAAAATCTGTTTTGGGAGCTTGATTAAATAAATGCTTTGTTTGTAATGAAACAAAGTTTCATATCTTAAAATGTCTTTAAGCTATGAAACTTATAGGATGTTTTAATGAAACAAATACCTCTTACAGTATATGTCAAAAGATCAAGGCAAATTTAATTTATCATAGCATGACCCCTTTAAAGTGATATCTTTGTACTCTAAGGTACTAATATGAACCCACTTGGAGTACATAAACTACAAAGTTATCCCTTTAAGGGTATTGCCCAGTTTTCGTTATTTTATCTTTATTATTCAAAAATAAGATCAACGATCTGAAGATTATAAACAATAGGACAAATGCATATACATTCATGCATTTTAGCAGACTATTTTATCCAAAGAGACTTACAAGAGCCAACAATATTTGTAATATTTGCAAGCTAGAAAGAGGAGAAATGCAGAGACAAAATAGAAGAAGAAAGCTTGTTTGAGATTTTATTATATTTCATGTCCAATTAAATTTGCTTGTAATGTGTCTGTTCAATAATCAATAAAGCCATATGGCCCATGACTAAAGCTTTAAAGCTTCAGCAGCATCAATGGGCACATCAGTTAAAGCCTGCAGTCTTTTTAGCCTATTATGACACAACTCTGCTCCATCTCTTTGTTCTTCGTCTTTATCTTGGATGTTACTGTAGGCTTACCCTTTATACTCTCTCTTTTCATCCCTCTGTCAGTGCCATGTGCTTTCTTTCAGCATTTCTAGCATCAGGGTAGACAGACTATAACTGACTGATAGACTATAACTTATACTTGCCCAGTAGCATATTTGCAGTAGATTGATAGGACTAATTAAAGTGTGTGTTTCATCAGCTGCTAGCTGAGCAGACTCTGTTGTGAGCTCTCATAATGTCAGGAGAAAAGCCGTAATGAATAGAGTCTCCCACACACACACACACACACACACACACACACACACACACACACACACACACACACACACACACACACACACACACACACACACACACACACACACACACACACACCTGCATGCTTCAGTGCCCATAGACTGATCTCTAAGGGATTTTCTTAAAGCACGGGAAGTGTGTGTGAGCCTAGTTGCATCTCTTTATGCCTTAGGGAAGTGTCCATACAAAAAATAAATAATAAAATAAAATACAGCTGATCCAGAGTGAGGTTGGATTTTGAATTTGAAGCCCAGCAGTGTGGATAGTGTTGAAGTGTAACATGTTCATTGATGATCTGTACTGGCTCCAGATTTAGTGTAAAGATGGAATGCTATATAAAAGCTGAACTAAAATATGCAGTCCATAACTCACCTCCTCTTGTGGTGCAGTTTGGCTCTGTGTCAATAAAATGTCACTTTAAACTTTGCAGTTGTGGTGACAAGCAGCAAGTATCTTGTTTTCTATCGGCTGTCCATGAACATCGGGTTTTCAACTTTAGGACATTTGATATATTATTATCAGTGGTTGTAATTCCTTTGTAAATACATATACACTGTTCTTAAGTTTGAAATAATGTTTTTAAAAGATGTCTCTTGTGCTCAGCAAGGCAGTAAAAACAGCACTATTGTGAAGTATGTAAGGACCACCCGTCAGCTCCAACATCGGAATCCAACGGCATGGGCAAAGGTATAATGTGTGTAGGTCTTTTCAGCGCTTCTGTGAAGTTCACTTAATTTATTATAATTTCGTTTAAATTTGATTTTAGTTCCGTGCTTAGTCTGACTCCAATTTCAAATGGTTATTCAATTTAGACTTGGTTTCTTGTTAGGAACTGACCAAAAATGTTGGTTATGTTTTAATTTAGGTATTTGATTGTTCATGGGTATCCCGTACTTTCAGTTATTCGTTCATTAGGGACCCGATGCCGCATAAAGTCACAAGCCAGCCAGGTTACGTGGATCTCAGGGACACAAACTCGCCTGTCTGATTTTAATCAAAGGGTGCAGGGTTAGCTTTTACCTTTTTAGTCGGTTGCCTACTGCTCTCTCATAAAAAAGTGTAGTTTATTTAGCTAATTCTGTGCAACTTGCTAAGTCAGTGGTAGACATAAATCAATAGGTCTTCAGATGACATGCCTACTGCTTCATATATTCATGAGCCTTTAGTTTGACCTCAGATTTGCGGTAGCACGAGTCTCCTCCTAATCTATGGGCAATAATAATTTCATATGAATACAGACTAAATTTGTCAGGTAAAAATGTATCATGCGTGTGTGAGTGTTCTGTGTGCAGGACTCTGGAAGACACTAACACAGCACTGTGTGGGTTTTTCTGGTTACAGAATTCCCATTGACCCTTCAGCCAGTTTCCCTTAAATACCAAGACCAGAACAAAAGAGTACACCAATATATTTCGATTTGTTGGACCTACTCTCATGCCTCAAAGGGTCACACTTGGTTTTGGGGGAGAGGATCAATGATTATCAGATATCTTAAAGAGACACCACCCACAACAGGAGATCAGAATTCTTCTAAGTTTTCAACCTTTCAAGTAATATAAGTGAATGCTGTGAAATTGAGAGCATTTTACCAATCGCACTGAGACATTTAAAATGATACCAAACATAATAGAGAAAAAACTATATATTTACAAGATATGTCTTATAACACAAGATATGTGTTATCGACATTCTTAGTGAACTGTCAATGACTTGAGCCAGGATGAAACGAGGGGAGTAGGTAGAAAGAGGCTCATAGATAAGTGAGGAGAGAAGTCTGGGCAAAGCAGTGTCTTATGCTCTTTCTTTGAGATCTCTCCAGATGAGTGAGTTGTATTGTTTTATTACAGGGAAGGATTATCAAGTTCAGTCTTTAGCAGAAATCCATCCTTACAGTATTATTACAATTTAAAATAACAATAATATCAACTTAAAAATGTAATTTATTCCTGTGATGGCAAAGCTGTATTTTCAGCATCATTACTCCAGTCTTCAGTGTCACATGATCCTTTAGAAATCATTCTAAAATGATGATTTGGGGATCAAGACACATATTAAATGTACTGCTGCTTTATATTTTTGTGGAAACTGATTAAAAAAAATTTGATTTATTTTGATGAATATAAAGTCCAAATGAACAACATGTATTATGTTTGTAACAATGTAAAACTCTTTATTGTCACTTTTGATCAATTTAATGTGTCTTCGCTGAATAAAATGATCAATTTTTTTTGAGGAAACAAAAAAATATCTGACCCCAAACTTTTAAATGGAAGTTAATGCCCATTTGTCACATTAAATAATCATGTTAACACCTTTTGAAAGTGGGACCATGTTGAAAATCTAGGATTCCAAATAAACCTGTAAAATTTGTTTTAGGATTAAAACAAAGGATAATTTTGCTAAATTAATATTATAGGTCACTAATCAAATTATTACATTTGTGACATTGATCATGTGACTCTCTAAAGATGGTCAGACAGCCTTGCTTCCATTGAAATGCAAGATGCTCTTTGGATCATTCTTAAATCATGTATTATAACTATATTGCTATTTTCTGGTATTTAGAACATTCTAAAATTCATGTTTATTTTTAATTTCAACTTTTCTTTCATATAGGCCTAGTTATGCTGATAGTTATTCTTTAAACATATAATAAAAAAAAATGCAATAGCATCTACACTAGGGGTCTGAGTATAAAGTTTGCCACTCCATTTATGTTTCAGCCATATATTCCAGCAATGATGCTACCATTTCTATAATGGCAAACTAACAGCACAGGTTGTTGAATGTTTGTCTGACAGCTGATTTAAATTCAGATGCTGTCTCTCACTGTCCGTATTCTCTCTCTTCTCTGGGTCTCTGACAGATGAATCCAGTCTGAAGCTGAACAGTGTTTGTCACATCCCACAGACACTGGCCAGTCACTCTCTCGCTCTACAGGTTAAGCACCGGACAGAGACACATTCTGCAGACATGCTCAAACCAGATCCACGAGACACCTTCTACAAGAGTGAGTATTCCCAATGGTGTGTATGCAAATTCACAGATTCAGTTTACTATTCTCATTTGTGAATCATCCATTCACCTGATCGAACTGAGCCTCTAAATATAGTCTTTGCCTAGTAAAATAATAGATATATAACATATCGTATTACACTAATGTTTAAAAGTTTAGATTTTTTTATGTTTTTGAAAATATCTTATGCTCACCAAGACTGCATTTATTTAATCAGATTTCTTTCAATTTTATTATATTTGAAATTTTAATTTATTCCTGTGATGGCAAAGCTGAAGAGCATCAATTACTCCAGTCTCTAGTGTCACATGATCCTTCAGAAATTTCTTTAATATGATGACTTGGTACTGAAACATTTCTTGTTTCTATTGTGAAATTATATACAAGTGAAATTGCTTCTTGAATGAGAACAAATTCGGTGGGACTTTGATTGGATTGGTTGGATTGTTGTCATTTGCTTTTGCTGTAATCTCATATGAGTCAAGTCAAGTCACCTTCATTTATAAAGAGCTTTTAACAGTATGGATTGTTTCAAAGCAGCTTTACAGTGATAATAGAAATTACCGTAACAGATTGTTTAGGCTTTACCAAAGCTCTAGAATAAAGTTATTGTCCAGCAAAAGATAGTCTTGATTGATTCACTTCCGTTTTGAAGATCATTAGTTATTAATTTAGGGGCCGCTAACATGACACCGTTCTAACAGAAAAACCCTTAACGTGCTCCGGCCGCCCATCTGCACAAAACAGTGCCTGGTGTCTCAAGAACGCACTCCCTGAAATAGGTTCGAAGGTGCAAACGATTATCCGTTTTCTCTGCGCAAACCTCAGAATCGCAAACCTGCGAAAACGCAGACGGTAGGCTTCACGTGTTCAGTCGATAGGTATGCGCCATGCGAACCGGAATTATCCCGACAATGTTTTATCTGTACTGAGGTAAAAGGAAGGAGGCCTTCACAGGGGAGAGACTAGTTGACACTTCAGCACTGCGTTGTTGTCGTGTCCAGGCGCTGGTCCTTCATCAGATCTGGATATGGCCTGGATCCGACGGACTGCTTGGGATAAACAGAGAGACTAATATTAGCGATGCCATCCTTCTTATGATGTTACATTGTAAGTAATCAGCAATATTTTAAAATGTATACGTTTATTAGGGAGCCAATGTAGTGTTGACAGAACCGGTCTAATATGGTCATACTTCCTGGTTCTGGTAAGAACTCGAGCTGCTGTGTTTTGGACCAGCTGTAGTTTGTTTATTAAGCGTGCAGGGCAATCACCCATAATAGCATTACAATAATCTAGCCTTGATGTCTTGAACGCATTAACTAATTGTTCTAAATTTCTCATTGAAAGCATATGTCGTAATTTAGATATATTTTTCCTTTTTAGATACACTTTCAAATGAAAGATTGGAATCAAAGAGCACACCCAGGTTTCCTAACCGATGACGAGGACTTGACAGAGCAGCCAAGTGTTAAACAGTATTCTAGGTTATTACGTGAGGGCGTTTTTTGTCCAATAATTAGAATCTGTTTTTTTTTTTGTTTTTTTCAGAATTAAGTAGTAGGAAATTACCAGTCATCCAGTTTTTTATATCTGCTATGCATTCCGTTAATTTTGTGAATTGGTTTTTCATCAGGGAGTGAAGAAAAATAGAGCAGAGTATCATCAGCATAATAGTGAAAACTAATGCCATGCTTCATGATGATATCTCCGAGAGTAGCATGTTAAGGTAGCAGAGTGAACAGCAACGGTCCTAGTACTGAGCCTTGTGGTACACCATACTGAACTTTTGATCGATAAGACATCAGACCATTATCAGTTTGTAGCAGTAAATTAAGAGATAAGTATGATTTAAACCATGCTAGTGCAATTCCACTAATGCCAACATAATTTTCGACTCTATTTAAAATAATGTTGTGGTCGATAGTGTCAAATGCAGCACTAAGATCGAGTAACACTAATAGAGAAATGCAACCACGATCAGATGATAAGAGCAAATAATTTGTGACTCTGATGAGAGCTGTTTCAGTTCTATGGTACGGTCTAAATCCTGATTGAATATCCTCCCAGATACTATTTCTTTCTAAAAAAGGAACATAGTTGTGAAGATACTGCCTTTTCTAGTATCTTTGACATAAGAGGTAGATTTGAGATCGGCCTGTAATTGACTAATTCTGTAGGATCAAGTTGCGTTTTTTTAACAAGCGGTTGAATCATAGCCAGCTTAAAAGTTTTTGGTACGTATCCTAATGACAAAGATGAATTAATGATATTAAGAAGAGGGTCTATGACCTAAGCATCTCTTTCAGTAGCTTAGTCGGTATAGGGTCTAACATACATGTTGTCGATTTAGATGATTTAACGAGTTTAGAAAATTCTTCCTCCTATAGCAATGAATTAATTCATCTAATTTTTCCTCAGGGAGACTACAATGCACTGCCTGATGCAATACTGTAGTAGACGGTTTCATAGTTATAATTTTATCCCTGATATTATCGATCTCGTAAGTAAAGAAGTTCATAAAGTCATTTCTGCTGTGCTGCTTGGAAACGTCTGGGCTAGAAGCTTTATTTTTCGTTAGTTTAGCCACTGTTTCAAATAAATGCCTAGTATTTTGTTTATTTTCTTCTAATAGGGTTGAAAAATAAGCAGATCTAGCAGCTTTTAAGGCTTCTCTGTATGCAATCGTGCTGTCATTCCATGAAATGTGAAATACCTCTAGTTTTGTTTTCTTCCAGTTGTGCTCAATTTTTCTGGCTGCTCTCTTAAGGGCATGAGTGTGCTCGTTGTACCATGGCATTGGACTATTTTCTTTAATCTTGTGCAAAGGGGCAACTGTGTCTAAAGTGCTGGAAAAGAGAGAGTTAGAGTTTCTGAGAAAGTTTCTGTTGCAATATCAAGTTCTTCTAAGCTATCCGGGATGCTGAGATGATGAAACTGATCAGGAAGATTATTAATAAAGCAATCTTTAGAAGCGATAGGTCTAACATATTTGTAACACGGAGTCGGCTTTGCAGCCTTGGCTTAATTAAGTTTACACCAGACTAGATAATGATCTGAGACTCTGCTGCAGAATTTCAACAGCATCAACATTGATTCCATGTGATAGAGGTTAGTCACACCCTTGTGCTGATGAACACATCATCAGAGAAGAGAAGCGTTGTTGCAAGTTGGAGGGGAATTATTTGATTTGAAAGTTCAAAAGGTAGCATTTATTTGAAACAGAATTTTTTTTCTGACATTATATATCTATAACTTGTCCTGTAAGTGCCAGAACTTGGTGTGTATATATATATATATTTTTTTTTTTTTTTTTTTTTGTGATGATCTTGTGATAGAACTGATTGCTAATTTTGAAATGATAGTTCAATCAGCACTAAATAAACAAGTCTGCATGCATGTTATGCTGCATGTTCATTCTAAACTGTCTAAACTGTCTTTTTTCAGCATACTAGCACTATTATGTGTTATGTGTATGTATGGCTGCGGTTGGTGAACAAAACAAACAGCCATCTATCTGGATAGACAGTGGGTTGGAGTTGTGCTAATGTTTAATTGCTAGTTGTGCGGAAGCTTTGAAGTGCGCTGGTAGGTCCATATGGTGGTGTAGATATAGAATGTCAGCTTGTTAGAAGCAACAACACGGAATATGTGACAGTCAGGACTGAGGTGCATTTAGTGGGTGTAAATGTGCAAGCTAATAGTGATGAATGGAAGCCTTTGGGTATCTGTATGAAAACCAGCTAATTTGCTAAAATGTTTGTGCTGAGCAGCTATTTGTAACAGCTATTTAAACTGTCCCATCAAACTGTGTGAATTGTCCAATTTGATGACATATTTGTTATCCTAGTTCCCATGATAGATCGGTCCAGGCTGGAGAATGTTCTGCCATCTTGTGTCTACTCTCCTACATATGTGGTGAAGGACTTCCCTATCGCACGCTATCAAGGCCTGCAGTTTGTAAGTAACAATCTCACCAAACACTCTCTTATGTTGTTTTATTGGCAATACAGCTGAGAGTTTGCTACTGGGTTTTAGTTGCTAGTTTCTGATAAACAATTTAATAACATTTTTAAAAATTATTTTGCTAGTTTAGTTTTATAAGTAGGATATTGAAAACTTTTCATGAAAATGTAGTGTGGCGGTTCTCAATCAGGGGCCTGGGACCCACTAGGGGGCCTCTGCAGACTTCCGAAGGGGGTCACAAGATGGCTTAAAATTATTTTTTAAAACAAAGCAAACGTTAAAATAAACAGCTAAAAATAAAGATATTATTCGTTCCCTCAACAACTGTCAGAGGCCTACTGGATATATGAGGGAATTCTAAAAGCATAATTTCTAGACCTGAAAAATTCATTGAATGTTTTTAATTCTTTAAAAATGTATATACAATATAATTTTCTAGTGATGCCAAGCTGTGATTAAAAAAAAAAAAGATTACAAATTGTACTTTAAAATAAAAGTTTTATTTTCACTTAATTTACACCTTTTGTGTAATAGAAAGATTCCATGGATGTTAAAGTTTCTTTGTGGAACCATAGATGCAAACAAAGAACCTTTATTTTTAAGGAGTGTGCTACTCCTAGTTTCTGTAAATAAGCAGCTTTGTCATTACACCCACAAATATGCTGGCCTTTGAATATTGTCTTGGACAGTGGTCCCCCCAAAAAGGTTGAGAACCAATAATGTAAATATCTCTATTAAGATGTTTCTGAGCTTAGAGCAAACAGTGCCCTCTTTTGGCCATTACTGTTCAACACAGGGGTGGTGCATTTGTTAAATCTCATGCTATCCAAATACAGTCACTGTTTGTAATTCTTCCGATTTTCTTATTTGATACATTTTCCGTAATATTTTGGAAATGCATGTACCAAAAATCTCTACCAGTTTTCTCTTATTCTTATGTGTTCTCAACCAGGTCTACCTTTCCTATGTATATCCCAATGACTTCACCAGACTTACCCATATGGAGAAAAAGAACAAATGCTTCTATCGAGAGTCCCCTGTCTACTTAGAAAAGTATGAGTCCCAACTGATCATGACAATAAATTAGGCAATCAGTCAATATCTAAATACATAAATAAAAAGGTAAGCATGGCCCTGTCATTTTTTTTTTTAATTGTCATATAGATTTGGCTTCTATAAGTACATGAAGATGGATGAGGAGGAAGATGACCAGCCTGTTTTCTTCCCCAAACCTGATGGTCTGTGTTCAGCTGGGATCTTAATAACAGATAAGAATTCAACAGCTGTTTCCTCTCTTTAAAATCTCACCATGACATCTGTAATGAGCCAAGCGACATGTGTGTTCCCAAGGTTCAAAATTAACACAGGCCAGACGCCAAATGTGAGTAGAAATGGGCTTTGAAGAGTAAATAAAACAGTTGGCCACCAACTTTATTAAGTTCATTACATGGTTTATGTTACACTATTAGAAAGATACCATTTTATTTACCGATACAAAGACCTATATTATGGCACAATATCAGATTTTCACTAAACAATTATCATGCCCAAAAAATGTTGGTAAGTAACAATAGCTATGTGATAGCTATAGAAATATTGAAAAACATTTATCAAGTCAAATTCATCTTTAACTTAATTTCATGATTCTCTTTTTTGACCAATAAGTCAAACTCAAAGTATGAGTGTAGGGAAACTTAGAGAGTTCATACCCATGACTGTAAAAAGACAAAAAGAATTGAGTGTTGAACTTTGAAAATTGAGAATTGAGAATTGTCTTTTTTACAGAATCTTAAAAGAAAAAAATCCCTCACTGATGAACCTACTTTTTCTGTCTGTCATCTCCTTTTACATGTGCGGCAGTAGCTACACACTGCGTCGTTGTTTATTTTCGCCCCCATGTTATGACAGGTGGCAAACAGCGTTAAGGTGCAGTACCGCCACCTACTACGTTAGACTGTCAAACAGACACTGGTACTGGGTTATTTAAGATATTATCACATGCGTAGTATTAACATGAGAACAATTTATATATATATTTTTTTTTTTTTTTTTTTTTTTGCTTATCGTTAATGCCGACATAATACGACACACCGAGTACAAAGTTCCTACATTAAGCCACTAAAACAAAAATATTTTAGGAAAAAAATCACAATGTGCCTATTTGTTCTGGTGCAGTTTCCCCAATGAGTGGCTCATTTCATATATAATTATTCAAGTGCATTGTGTGTCAAAAATTTCCACAAAATTTGGGCTGCTGCAACATGCTGTGTGCAAATGATGAAATGGCCTGGAAATGATAATGGTTAGCCGTAGATTTCAACATCGAAACACATGTCACTGACTCTTTAATCATGTCATTAAGCAATTCTCATTTCAGATTATATGAATTATTTAAAGGGCGTTAGTTTAATGGGGCTCATCTCTTCTGACAGATTTCCTGGAGGAGGAGGAAGGTGTCGACCCAGAGGAGACAATCAACTCCAGCAACCGGCCAGTCAGGAGGACCAGTCTACCCTATCAAACGTCAAGGATTACAGCCTCCTCAAAGACTGATAGATTAGACACGGGTTCAAAGAGCCACGTTTTCCAGCAAGAGAGGCAATACAATCATTTAAAAGAGCAAGAAAAGAGTAAAATAACTATAGGGGGGAGGTTTTATAAACACTCTCTGGTGGTAGATGATGAAATGACAGAAATAAGGCAAAGAAAGGCAAAGGGTAGTGCAGGTGGATTAGAGTCTCAAAGTGGGTCTCTAAATGAACAGACGGAAGCGAGCGAGGAGCACGGGGACTCCCAAATACCTGCACTGGTTCAGAAAGGACGTTTTTTAACATGGCAACTCCCTGACACGGGACTGGCAAACAAGAGTAAACTTAGAGAAACTGCTAGTCCACCTGTGAAGGGAAGATCCCCCTTTAAGCTTCCTCAAAAGTCCCCTCTCTATATTTTGGCTGATCGGATTTTAGGTAGCGCAGGCAAGCCTGTGTTTGGGACCAGTGTGGAGAAAGAGACTAATGCCAACAAAATGTACATCACTAGACCCCGTCCACCAGTAAGCAGACCAAAGCCTCCTGTTGACTTGTTTCCTGGTGTCTTCCTTTATCAATCTAGAAAGACCAAGAGGCTTGTGGATTTAAGTTCAAAATGGAAGTCTTTACAAACCCTAGCCACTGCTTCTCTCCTAGGGCCTAACTTCTCCTTAATGGGGCATAAGACTTCCACCCAAACTGCCTTGTTAAAGCACAGCCATCCTTCCTTGCCTACAGAGCCTGAGCCTCATAAGCCCGACCCTTCAGCCTTCATATCAGATACAGACAGCTTGCCCCCATCAAGCTCAGAAAAGAGAGGCCACCCTGGGCAAAATTCGTCTGAGAATAGCCGGCCTCCGGAGGTGCAGTTAACAAAAAACTCGGAAATGCCTGAGGGATCGGACGTGGCTCCTCAGAACAGGGGTCTTGAAGAAGGAGAGGTGTCCGAGTACAGTTATGAGGAGGCCCAAGTGAGGCTGAGTTTGAAAGAGGAGGCCATCAACTGGCAGCGCACCTTCAGCGTGAATCCTGTGGACTTTGAGCTGCTAAGGTCGGATTGGAACGACCTGAGGTGTAACATCTCGGGAAATCTGCAGCTCGCAGAGAACGAGGTCGTTGATGTGATCTCACAGTACATGGAGAAGCTGAACGAGCGGAATGGAGGGTGAGCGTGTGCGGGTGCAAATGAAGATACTTAAAGGATGGTTCACCCAAAAATAACTCAGTCATTATTTAACTGCCCTCATGTTGGTATAACATGACTTCAAACTTTTGAAGAATAACATGACTTCAAACTTTTGAAGAATGTAATGGTTAATTCTTTGTCAATTTTACAAATAATGATATGGACCTTTCAAAATAAAAGTGCATACTGTATTTATTTTTCACCATAACAGATGTCCATATTAATTGGGCATTATACTGTACATAGAAGTTTTCTGAAGCTGTTCAATAGTTTTGTATGAGAATTATTTTAGTTGTTGTTTACAACCTTCACCTTCGATGAACAGCTATGACTTGATCAATGAGTCAGGGAGTTGAACTCAAGAATTGGAATCATTCAGACTGGTTTTTGTGTACCGAATCAACCAGTTTATGAAAAGAACCGAGTTAAAGAACAGTTTGTTCTCAAAATCGGACACCTCCCTCTCACGCAAAGGCAGCGTTTAAATAGTCTTAAAGATACAGCAGGGAAAAAAATGTTTTATTACTATGAATAATTATAATTATATAATATTATATAATAATTATACAGAAGGCATAAAATGTATTTACAAAATAAATTATGACTATTTTAGATGTAGACAACTTTACTATTAATATGGACCACAGTGAAAAAAAAAAAAGAAAAAAAAAATTACCCCTTTAAATTTTTTGTTTGGGTTTTTCCTGCTGAGCATGCAACTCAAGAGTGCATTTTGAACGCTCCTGCTGTTAAGAACTTTCTCAGTGGGTCGCTTTATCAAATAACAAATGGGAAAGCTTTATTACCCCTGACACAACTAGATTAAACATGATGTGTGGTGTTACAGTATGTGCTTATTTTTTACATGCACATATTCATCCTTGTCTCTTTGAAGTTGACTATTTACAGTACCTCTGTCTCTTTTTCTTACTGTTTCTTCTTTTTGCCTCTCTATCAGGATCTACACTCTAGTCCGAATTGTAAATGTAGAGAAGCGGAGAGATTCAGCCAGGGGCAACCGTTATTTGGTGGAACTATTGTTGCTGGAGGAAGGAAAAAGAGTGGTGCGCCTGTCTGACTACATCTATCTGCTGTTGCACCGAAGTCAACATGAGGAGGGAATTGAGAGCAGAGAGGGAACTATGCCCTTGTCCCACCATAGACCCTCCAAAAAACCTCCACCTAGCAGCTCTAGTACCCAAACACACAACACCACACTCTGGAGCACCAGCTGGGCCAAACCCCTGCTCTGCCAGCCAGCCATGTTAGAATGGAGACATGACGTGATGGTACACTTTGTTGTACCAGGTATTTATAATGAATAAGAATTCCTGTTTATATGCATTTTGGGGAACGAGTACTGACTTGTTAAATGAAAATGTTAATGATAATTTAAATTATTTTATTAAATTATTATTTGAAACAGAAAACAGTTATTTTTAATTGTCATAATATATCACAATATTCATGTTTTAACTGTATTTCTGAATACATAATAAATGCAGCCTTGCATTAAAGACTTTCATAAATATTGATAAAACTTAGTTTCATAGCCACTCATCTGATTTGTCTTTTGTGGCAGTAAAGAATCAGGCTCGCTGGGTGCAGCAGTTTATCTCAGATATGGAGCTCCTGCACCATGCGACCAAGGATGAGAATTTCAGCGTGATCATCGTTGACTTCCAGAGTGATGACATGGATGTGGAGCAGGCACTGAAGGAGAGCACTGTGCCCAGGTGAATACAGTTATTCTTTCCACTTAAATCTGAGTCCCTGCATAAATGTCTTCTAGAAGATCCCTGCCTTCATGTTAGTCCTGTTTTTGAACGCACAAACTGTTTTTACTTGAGAACCTAACCCTGTTTTTTTTTCCTGTTCTTGGCTGTGTGTGTGTGTGTAGGTATGAGTATCTGAGACGTGAAGGGAACTTTGAGAGATCGTCTGGTTTACAGATGGGTGTGGATAACATAAAGGTAAGAAACAAAAAAGATTTTACAGTATTTATGAGTCAACAGCTGGCAATGCTTAGATCCACAGAAGATACAGCAGCCATATCACCTTGTAGCTCAAGACTGGTTGCCCACTGAAGCGAAGCAGGGCTGAGCCTGGTCAGTACCTGGATGGGAGACCTCATGAGAAAAAACAGGTTGCTGCTGGAGGAGGCGTTAGTGAGGCCAGCAGGGGGTGCTCACCCTGTGGTCTGTATGGGTCCTAACACCCCAGTATAGTGATGGGGACACTATACTGTCAAAGACCACCGTCCTTCGGATGAGACGTTAAACCGATCTCCTGACTGTGGTCATTAAAAATCCCAGGATTTGCCCCTTGGCCTCTGTCCATCATGGCCTCCTAATCATCCCCATATATATACTGATTGGCTCTATCACTCTGTCTCCTCTCCACCAGTAAGCTGGTGTGTGGTGGGCGTACTGGCGCAATATGGCTGCCGTTGCATCATCCAGGTGATGCTGCACATTGGTGGTGGTTGAGGAGATTCTGAGAAAGAACTGAAGGACCAAAGGAACTTAAGTAGTGGCACAAACGAGGTTAATAAGGAGACACAGCTGAACTAAGATGACTAATCACATCAGTAACCATGGCAACACATAAGTGGCGGGAAACTAGAGAAAGGAAACACATGACTGAATGAAAACAAAAACTGAACGTGACTGTGACAGCTATTATAAAAAAGACATTTTAACATTATTACATTTTTTAAAGTTATTGTGGTGCTCCTTAAAAATGTTATTTAATTACCTTTTAAAAATAATGTAATTACAATTTTAATGGGAAATGTTTTTTTTTAGCTGATTGAAGATCTAACTCTTCCAGAATTAAATTAAATTAAATTATTGAATTTTAGAAGGTATTTATTAGTGTTCCAAGGTGGTGTTTTAGTGTCTGCAAATCTTTGTCCACCTGACATAATTTGGAATAGTAGTTGAGTGTCTGAGTAGTTGATTGTGAAATAAAAAATGGTGTTGGATTTACTCGAAATAATTTTCATTCATTTCAAATAATTAAAAAAACACTGAATTAAATGTGCTTAAGATGTGCAAAATGTACTACAAATATATTTGTTTACACTGAATATTATGGAGAAATATGAGGTTTATGGTTGTATTTGTCCATAAATAAATTATACAGAACAGAATGTAATTCATTTATTTTTTCTAATTATTAAAAAATTTAAAAGTAATGTAAATGTAAAAGTGATTATACATATGTAACATATTTACAAATTTTCTCCAAAAAGTCGGTTGCACAAAGCATTGTACTTGTTGCTCGCTTCCCCCAACACTGGTGATGGTATAACATGTAATTTCCAGGACAGTCACAGCATAGTGTTCCTGTGTGACCTGCACATCCACTTCCCTCACAATATCCTGGAGACCATTAGGAAACACTGTGTGGAAGGCAGATTGGCTTTCGCACCCATCGTCATGAGACTGGACTGTGGGAGCTCACCTCTGGAGCCTGATGGTAAGACATATACACAGACACATTTAGAGACAGCTGCTAAACACACACAAAACACATTTGCTTAAACACCAGTTGTGCATAATGTGTCTGATTCTATTTCTCGCAAATCCTGTTTGTATTTAAATGGAGTCATATTGCTCTGTTTTAGACATAATGCCTATAGTTTACTTTGTGTGTATTTTTGTATTGTGTGTGTGTGTGTGTGTGTGTGTGTGTGTGTGTGTGTGTGTGTGTGTGTGTGTGTGTGTGTGTGTGTGTGTGTGTGTGTGATTATATCTGATTATAATTGCTCATTTATATGGAGACAGGCTAATTCATTTTTTTTCTCAGTTGCTTTTGTCAAACATATTTTTTGCCAAAAACAAATGATGTTACTTACTGAATATTCATTCTGATTGGTCAATATATGCATCAGGCAGTCTGCCTCCTCATGTGATCTCTGTCACATACGGTACTACATATGAATGCATTCTCAAATTAAATTGTTTTTTACAATATATGCATCTAGGCTATGTACATGGAATAAAATGCATGCCACTGCCAGTGTACATTTATCTTTTCTCTAATTGTCACACACAGGATTTTGGGAAGTGAATGGTTTTGGCTTGTTTGGAATTTATAAATCTGATTTTGATAAAATTGGTGGGATGAACACAGAGGAGTTTAAAGACCGCTGGGGAGGAGAAGACTGGGAGTTGCTAGACAGGTAACTGCATTGTTTCTATTGGGAATGCCAATTTGCTTTGGTAACACTGTACAACAAGGTCCCATTATTTATCATTAGTTAATGCATTAACTAACATAAACGAACAATGATCAATACATTCGTTAGAGTATTTTTAAAATCTTTGTCAACGTTAGTTAATAAAAAATACAATTGTTCATTGTTAGTTCTTAACTCGTTAGTTCTTAACATCTTTACTTGGCTCCATACAGATTTACCCATTATGTGATATTTTTGAACCTTTTTGAACATAGAAACTGCATATCTGTGCTTTTCTTTTTCTATACATTGCAGAATAAATACATGGATGTAAAAATATTGCTCTGGGAGCAAAACTCATTAACCACTCAATTTTGTCAAAAGGTTTCTTAGAATGTGACCTGTCCTGTGACAGACAGGTGTAGCTTAATTAAGAATGTGAAATTTAATATCTAATCAATCAATCAAAAAAAATTAAGTGGTGACACTTTATTTTAAGTGTCCTTGTTATGATGTAGTTATACATTTAAGTACTGATGAATATTAATGAGCTATATAGGGTTATTTTAGTTGCATGTAATTGTGCATAATAATTTATAGTTATTCCTACAGTAACAATATGTAACATGTAACAAGGACATTGAAAAATAAAGTGTTACCAAGATTCTAAGGTCCAGTGTTGGTTACAGTTGGTTAATTACTGTTTTTTTTTTTTTTTTTGCCTCTTTTCCTCCATCACATCTGCATTCTTCTCTCAGGGTTCTGCAGAACGGACTAGAGGTAGAAAGACTGCGACTGAGGAACTTTTATCATTATTTCCACTCCAAGCGGGGCATGTGGAACATTCCTATTAAAAGACCATCTCAAGGATAAGAGAAGAGCACAGAGGACCCTGCTGTTGTTTCTGGCTGGCTGGCTATGTGTGTGGTGGTAGTAATTTCTGCCCCAGATGACGCTCTTACATTGGAACATGGGCCTGCCATACTGTATTTGACGTGCATTGGACTTTGATAAACAACATTTTACTTAAGGGCTTTGCCAAACTTTTAATTGATGGGTGAAACATGAATCTATGAGGACACCAGGAGCTAACAGTGGATAATTGAAGGCACTTGCACAATGCTTCTTTGCCTTCGAATTTAAAAGAAATATGAAGAGAAGGGGTTGTCCAATATTCTGCAGTTTGTCTCTTTATTTCAAACTTACTGAGTAGTTTAAAATAGTGGAGGTTTATTCAAGGTGCTTATTATAGAGGGTGTCAAAATATAAAGAGTGCTAGACCTATACAGTAATCCAGACAAGTTTTGATGAAGGGATAATTTCTGTGAAATTGTTTGTAGAGGATTTAGGTATACTTTTTTCCTCTGTTAAAATTTCTTATTTTAAAGAATAAATAAAGTTCATTAAAATGAGTCTTGTTCCGATATTATTTCAGCAGAGTCCTACTAACCACCACTCGAGGGCACACACGTGCATCTATGCAGGAACCTTTCTAATAGTAGGCTATACCTCTTTCTGGCCCATACTAAATTTGATTAGGAGAGCTGCTATTTATTTGCCTATTAACTCGATACTAATACGATTCATTCCTTACTGGGTCAATTTGTTGCCCAATACAAGTAATGGCATTTAAAATTTTGTTTTTTACGTTTTTTTTTTTTTAAGAAAAACAAATCAAATCCAATCATATATATTTGTGGTAGGCTAGATTGTGTTTAGATAGAATAATAAATAAAACGATGCAAAGGCCAAAACTGAATCTTTAGTAATGACCGAACATTTTTGCCCCAGTTAGAATCAACATCTCCTCACTTTACTCCGCGAGCGCTGCATGTGTATGATTGGCTGAGAGAAAGCTGTCCGCTGATTGGACGAAACTTTTCGCTGTTAAAAGTTTCTCTCTGAGCAGCAGGGTTATGTGGCACTGGATTGACCATGAGTGCAGACCTTTAAACCAAGAGCCGTGCTTGGCGATGGACGTGAGTTAACTTAAGACAAGGATCGTGCCTTTGCGCTGCATGTTTACTAACAAGGGAAGGAGTCCACCTCCTGTTAAGCACTAAATTGAAAAACGTGGAATAAATCACTTGAAAAATAGAAAGATATGGCAGCCTTGAGCAATGCTACTATGAAGACTTTGGAGGATTTGACTCTGGACTCTGGATATGGAGCCGGTGACTCTTACAGATCCCTCAGCCTGTCCTCCTCCAAGTCCAACTCCCAGGCGCTCATCAGTGCTCCACAGCGGGGAAACTGGTGGAGCAACACGGGATCCATAAACAGCAGGAACAACAGCTGGGACACAGTGAACAGGGTGCTTCCTGAAGACCCAGAAGACATCTTCTCCAAATGTCCGAGGTTACCAGAATTAGAGGAGTTCCCTTGGACAGATGAAGAGATCGATATGGTCCTGCGTAAAGTTGCTGGAGAGGGACTGTCTTTCACTCCAGAGAGCGTCAAAAGTCTGTCAGTGCTTATGCGCAGAGCTTTATTGCGGATCTCCAGAGAAGCGCAGCGGCTGAGTGTTGTGCACTGCAGGTGCACGCGCTTCGAGGTGCAGAGCGCGATGAGACTGATCATGAGCTGGGCGCTGGCGGAAAGCTGCGTCTCGGCCACGGTCAGAGCCATCTCGTTGTACAGCATGAGCGCTGGAGAGGTTCTGCGTAAGAGCAAGTCCTCCCGCTGCACGCTGAGTTTGTGTGTTGGACACTTTTTCCGCTGGATGGTGGACACTCGCATCTCAGTGCGCATTCATGAGTACGCGGCCATCTGTTTGACCGCGTGCATTGAAAATCTAGTGGAGGAAATTGGGCTTCGTGTGCTGGCGGTGGCGCGGAGCGGAACCAACATCTCACCAGTGACGGCTGAAGGGCTCGAGGCTGCAGTCAGCAATGACGCGGATATATTTGGAATCGTGCAAAACTATGAACATCTCATCTGCGGGAAGAACGCCAATGGTAAGACAAAATAATCAAATATTAAAGTAGTTAACACTTCGCAGTCGTAAAGTAGTATTTTTGAGCCCTTTGGTTACCCTGGGAATTTTCAAAGGTGGTTAAGGATATAGATATGGTTATCACAAATTACTGTTGTTTATAGTCATCATACCACAAACGTGAATGTTGAGTTCTTAATAAACGTTGCTAAGGATTAACTATCACCAGAATGTGGATTTACACACTTGACAACCATTATAGTCCTCATTTTGCAATTTGAACAATACAAGAGTGCCTTCAAAATTCATAGAAATGTTAGTGTGTTTAATTTGTAACAATTAACTACTTATAGAGCTCTTTTAATTTCTGTTAAAATAAATACAATTGTTATAGTGTAGTCTATGCTATAACCTAAGTAGCCTATTTATATTATACAGTCGCGCTCAAAAGTTTACATATAAGATATTTGACATATAAGATGTTTACATATATCCACAAGACAAAAAAAATAGCTGCATATGTTTTTTCTTAGTACAAGTCTTGAATTATCAAGGTAAGGACACACAGAATCAAATATGTCATCTTTTGAATGGGGTCATTTGTATAAATTCAGCTATTTCTTTTTATATTGTGGACTATATGTAAAAAAAAAAAAAGTTAAATATCTTATTCAGGACAGTACTAAATAAAAGTAACATGCATTTTGTATGATCCCTCTTATTTTGTTAAAATAATTAACATTTTGCAGATTCTGCCAGGGGTGTGTAAACCTTTGAGCACGACTGTATATATAATTGCAAACACCCATTTGTAACAAGTGGCTCTGCTACATAATTACATTTTTTAATGTATCAAGTTCTATATTGTAAAATGCAGCAAAATTATTCGTTATTATTTTGTTTGCATATGTTATTTGAGTTTGATCTTTGACAAATGTCTTATTTTATTAGATTCTGAGTCTTTGAGAGGCACCTTGATCTTGGTCTCAGTGAAAATACTAATTATCTTTTCCACTTTCATCTTGTCTCAAAGAGGGATGCGCACAGCTCTGCATAATTATGTGTAAACAAATGTCAGAAAAGCGAGTCTCACCACAAGTTTGATCATTATGCATGACAACTCAAGGCCCAGTGATGCACTGCCTTTGGTGTGAAATGTTGAATAAAAGAAAATTAAGCTTGCCCTCTTTTGGCACAAGTGATGGCTTATTAATCCAGTGAATACATCACTTCCTTGTAATACATACTGTAGATAATACTGATTAAATCATGGACAAACTTTTAATGTTTCAGACTTGACTTGCTACCTGTGTGGATTTCACTCTCTTCCACAGCTTACAACTTGCTGGTAAAATGGTAGCGTCTACATTATAAATATGGTTTGGCTGTGGCTGTACATCGCACTGGTCAAACACATTTTCAGAAATGGACAAAAGGGCCATTGTTCTGCTCTAAGCCATGTATAGTTAGCTGTGGAAAATAAGCAGAAACAAGTGAGAGAGGCCAGAGTGAAAAGAATGGAAAGCCATCACACACTCTCCCTCTGGTTTAAATCAGTCTGTTGATCATCTCTGTGACAGGGCAGCCTTTTTAAGACAAGAGAGGAAATGGTTTCGTTGCATGCCTTTCAGGAATAAAAGGAAGAGTCTATTGATATCCTGTGGGAATGAAATAGAAACCATCAAGCTGCCATTAAGCCAGCAGCAGCACACAAACTACATACTATTAGGTAGGATAAATCAACACCTACTTCACTTTGTGCTTCTGAATGTGGTATCTATTAAAATCTTTGAGTGTTTTTTACTTTGCACCCTAGGTTTAGTTCAAACACCCCCTATGGAGGCATAGGCTTAGAATTGTATTAATCTGATTCACAGGGACACACTCAGCGTGATTGATGTGACAGTACACTCGTGCTCAATCACCCATGGCTGGTAAACTTGTTTTGCTCACCTATATTGAAATACAGCTGACCTGATTGATACTGAGGCTTAGAAACGCCAGTCTAAAGTGAACTCAACACATAGAAATATAATGATAAAATATTATTGGCATACACTCATTGTTAGTCAATTTTGAATTTTGTTCATCCTGGAAATCGAATGTTTGAAAACCCCTAATTTGCCTAGTTTTTTTTTTTTTATTTGGTAGAGACTTGTCGAATGAGAGAAGGCTGCCATAGGCTTTCATGTCAAGCTCTCTTGTCTCACATGCTGAGCAGAGCCACATCTGGAACTGTTTAGTGCCGCACAGCTTAAATGACAGCAAAAAGGCCAATTTTCTGTTGTGAAAGCTACTGTGGTCTTGTTCTTTGGCCTCTATGCATTTGTCCACACAAAGTGCCTTGAGCCGATGGCATCAGAAGACTTAATTATGATGCATTAATGTTGTAGGTTGCCAGGTTTCCATTTAATACAGAATTTGAGTTCTCTCAAATTGTTTTTTTTTTTTTTCAATATATTATTAGGTCAGCGTAGCAGAATGGTTTGTTGTTTTTAAAGAAAAAATTACAATAGTGTTGTGGCAGGCCATAGGGAAAATCCAGCTGAAAATATACAGCCCACCTATTGCTTCCATAAACAACTTCTGTAGTATTAAAACTAGATTACTAAAATAACCTTTTATCTATTTGATAATTTTATCACCATCATTTTAGGTGGATGTCAACTGCAGTCACTGAAAAGCCTTTACAATAAACAAGCTAATAATGGCCATTATGACTCAGCCATGCAAGATGTCAACCGGAAACACGATGTTAGTCTTCTTAAAGGAAAGCTAGTTCAGCCCTTGAATAAATAGTCTGATTTAATTGAGGTCCCCACTTGGCTTTAATGACAGACAGGACATAAAAGAGCTAGTCAAATGAGGGGATGCAGGTGAGACACAGTTCACATCAGATTAGCTCTCCACACCGTGAGAGCAGTCCCTCTGAATGGTGTTGAGTTTTGGTCTGTGTGTGGAGCCTTGTAATCATCATTGGTTAATTATCCTCATAAAACTTTCCACCCACACTGCCCAGTTTCTTTGAGCTTGACTACAAACCGCAGAAATTAGAGCATTTCCCAGCTATGGTCATTTGGAGAGTGTGTTTAGGAGGCTGAGTTCTTAAGTAAGATTATGAACTCTACTTTGCTAAGACTTTCTCAAAAGTCAGAAATGTCCTCTGGGGTTATTTAGAAGTAAAACTTTTATAAAAGAGAGGTCTCCCCTTGGTGTGTTTGCTATGGACTGAAGCTGCTACAGAGAAGCTAGTATTTCACATAAGGTCTGTGCTCTCTGTTTACACATGTAGTCAATAAGTGCTATTATAAACATCGTTTTGAGGGTCTCACTTGAGCCCTAGAGCACCTAGAGTGGACAAATGCTTTCTATAAGGAGATGAGAAGGTGCCTTTCTAGAGCATTCAATGACAGCTGCTCTGTGTGCGAGTTGACCTTCCTCAACTCCCCAGCATGCCTGCCTGGACCCATTAGCATCTGTTCCAAAGAGGTGTTACTTAGTCTAAATTCAGGGTGGCCAGTAATGGAAGTTGCACTGCAGTGACTTTAGAATCAGTAATATTCAATAATATCAAATCATATAATATAATCAATTATATCAGTAATATCAAATTTCTGTACAGATGTAAAAGTTCACTCAAAAAGTTTAAAAGTCAAGATACCTTCATTCATATAGCGCTTTTTCAATACAGATTGTTTCAAAGCAGCTTTACAGTGATACTAGGAGATTAATACAACAAAGATCGTTTTGGCTGTACAGCAGCTCTAGAGGAAAGTCATTGTATAGCTTTAGTACGTTTTTAATTGGTTAATTTCTGTTATAAAAACCATTAGTTATTAACTTAGGGGCTTCTTACACAACACTGTTTTGAAACTGAAAAAAGAAAACTTTTAATGCGTTCTGGCCATTCATTTAAACGACAACGGCCTTTTGGTGGCCTCAGAATGCAAACTTTGAAGTGGGTTTCAGTGCAAGTTTTTCAAAACGGGTTTTGAAAGGGATACCGTTATCATCTCCGTGTAAACTTCAAAAACGTGAATCTGTGAAAACGGTGACTGCATGCACATGCGTATTCCGTGTGTAGTCTATAGCTACGGCATTTGAATGTGTATGTGCTCGATGCGTCGTCTTTCTTTACAAAGTGACCTGTAAAGATACAGGTTACCTGTACCTGTAACATTTAGCAGTTACCTGTCTGGCATGCATAATACTGCATTTTTAGTCATTTCAGCCTATGCGTGTGAACGGGAATCATTTAGATAACGTTTTCATCTGTACAGATAAGAAAAAATGTGAAATTTGTCGTGAAAAAAACAAACAATAAGCAGGTATGTTCATCAAGTGCACAAAATGCACATTTTATATTGATTTGAATTGAAGAGAAAACAATTGTGGTTTAATTTACATCAAATGAGAGCTTAATGCATGTAGGAGTGTAGCATTTTATGATACAACATAAAACATTTTATTTGGCAGCTTCATTGTTTTGTTACAACAAATATCTAATCACTTAGACTCACATAGAGAGCTTGCAACTGAAAGAAAATATTCCCTGTACCACCTCATTAATCCAAATGTAAAAACTAGGGGTTTTACACATTGTTAATGTTCAAAGAAGGTACCTTGGAGCTTTTCATAAAGCACAGAAAATGCACAGAGTGAGAATACACTGAGGAACACCATATGTTCTTCATACCTGCTGACAGCCCATAAAAACTGACTACTAATCAGTCATTTTATGAATACAGTCCATCTTGAGTTTCTCTACACCTCTCTGTTCTGACTTTGACCGTTTAAAGGTGCTCTAAGCGATGTCACACGTTTTTTAGGCCAAAACATTTTTTGTCACATACAGCAAACATCTTCTCACTATCCGCTGACTGCTTGTCCCCTGAACACACTGTAAAAAGACGCGGTCTCCGAGACACCCCAGGCTCCACAAACGGCAACAAAAACAAACTGGGCTAACCCGCACCATGAAACATAACAAACTGTTCCAGCCAATAACAGACAAGAAGGATTTGGGGGTGGGTTTGGGGAGTTAGTGCACGGATGAGGAGGAGGGAGGGTCGAGCTAGTCTCCATTTTGTTTGACAATACTTTAAACGTCAACAAGAAGTGTCACCCGACATCGCTTAGAGCACCTTTAAGTAGGTGTCAAATAAATGTCAGCCTCTGTTTCAGGGGATTGCTGTTTGAATATTACCATTTCTGTTAGCTTGTGTGAAAATAATGATCTTTGCTGAGGATCTTTTGTAAAACTGAATTAAATGTGATGTAATCAACACCTTGTTGAAAAGTCATTTCAAAGGGCTAATAGAGGATAATTAACCATCCACATGGTGTTCCTTGAGTGATGTATTCAGTTTTTTAACCACAGATTTCAAGTTAATCAAGTGTTTGTCATCACAGCAATTACAATTATTTAGCAGTATCTGTTAGACTTCAGTCTTGACACCCGTCATGTTTTATGGATTAGCTCTGGATGATTAATGTTGTAAGCTGTCTCTCCTCAACTTATCCCATACTTACCAAACCCTCCAACTTTGATTAATATTGCAGTCTGACAAGCTAAATTACATTAAAATCCTACTCAGTGATAACCCCTTTAGTCTGCGAAGGCTCACTGAATAGTCTGTAAGTAATTAAGTTATCATCAGAAAGAGATTTTGTCCTCCGTTCAACCCCAGATCAGGAAATCCACTCTAGAGCCATGACATGTTTTGAAAAACTGCTACAAAAATACTTTGCAATTGAAATTACTGCCTCCATGGAAACTGGCTCAGGGGTTTATGAGTGAGAGAAGCGGGCAGATGGAGATCCTGTATAGTAGTTTTTTATTTTAGTAGTCATTTTTTTTTTATAGTAGTCTGCTTTTTCTTTTTCCATCTTTCTCAAGGATGAGGCTTCAGTGTGAATTCTTGGATTTAGATTGCAGCTCTCAAACGGGCCACTCTGAAACTGACCCGGCTGTCATTCTGTATGGCTTGAGGTGGCAAGTGGTGTCATGGGGCTAAACTGAGAGGTTGTGATCAGTGACCCGTCTGTCCATCGCAGAGAGGTCATTCATAAATGGGTGATACTTCAGTTAGTGGAGCTTTTCTGTCCCCTTTTCTGATCCATGATTCTAAAGAATACAATGCTCATTATAATTAAAATATTGTTTTACACAACTGTATTGCATCCAATAACCAAATCCCTACACTAACGGAATGTAACGGAAACTGGGGGCTCGTCTGGGATTAGAACCCAGGACCTCTCGCACTCCAAGCGAGAATCATACCCCTAGAATCTGTAATGCATTTACTAAATGTGTTGAATCAGGAAATGTCTATGTTTCACAAATGTTATATTTTCAATTCAGTACAATTTTTTAAATGTTTTATACTAATTGCATCTGTAAAATAGTAACGAATAAAAAAATCAAGATTTCAAGTAGTCAAGAGTGCCCCTAATTGTAGAATCACCCTTATATTCTTCGAAGCTGACTTGAATAAGTGATGTTTTGCAGTATGCCAGTCCTACTGCATTTGAGTATGTGAACACCTGGAGTAATAGCCCCTTGCCAAGATCTGCATAATGTTTATCATTATGAAGACTTTTAAACTCCAGGAGGTTCTCCTAGAAGGTTTTGTTGCACTTATGTTACAATTGAAAAGCCATCTGCTTTATGAGCAGCCCACTGTTTCAATTATATTGCTAAGTTTATTCTCTTTTTATAAGATATGTCATACGTTTAAAATTGAAATAAACATTAAATGAAATATTACAATAAAAGTTTCATGATGCTGAATATGCAGTATATTGGATTTATTACTTTCAAACACTTTTATTAGGTGATTTTAGAAGTAAAACAGCGTATACAAGTAGGCCAAGTTCAAGATGTAAATCGTTTGACCTTGTACAGTATTTCCCTGTTGACTGGAATTGTAAACCCAAAGCACTTCCATTGAGTGGGGGTTGTGTCTTAAATAAGGAGCTGGATGCAGGAAGTTGTTATTATTATCTGGTCTGCCCTCTGGAAAATCTTGGCAGAAATGGTCCGTGTGCGCAGTCACACACAACTAACAGGGCACCTCCTCTTTTACCGCTCAGAGATAGCAGTCAACGCTCCATGTCCTTAATCTACAGGCACTTCCAGCACAGCACCTAGTTACACAAGGGCCGATTGAGTCTGGCTCTTCAGCACACTTGTGCCATTGTGCCCTGTGTAGAATGGTGGTGTTGTGGTAGTGTGTGACTGGACCACTGTGTTCACACCATATTACCTGGGCAAAATCAGGCAAGGAAAATAAGTTGATCACTCGTATTTAAGCAAATTAGTGCGGTTGCATTTGGGTTTGCAATTGAAAGGTTTCTTTCAGCACTTTCTTAAGGGATTTGTTCTCTGATGTCGAACACTTCTGAACTAAAGAACTAACCCGTTCTTAAGCAAATGGATATTAATTCTTAATATAGAACAGTCTGAATGTTATCAAATCATATTAACACATTTCAGCGCAATGGAGTAAAGCAAATTGTACTTTCAAGTAACTATAGATGATGTTAGATATATTTAATTTATTTGTATCAGTCAATATTGGATTTATTTTTGGATTTGATTTAATGCATGCTCATTTCCAACTGATTTTATTTAAATGTTTCATCATATAACACAAAGAAAGCAAACTCAAAAAAATGTATTACCATAAATTATATTGATATGGTGAACTGTTGTTTTAGTAGACCTTTGATAATGTTAATTAATAATAATAATAATACAAATGTTAATTATTAGTTCATGTTAGCTCATGTCTTAATAATATTAACAGATACAACTTTTAATTTCAATAATGTATTAGTTAATGTTGAAATTAACTTGAACTAAAAGTATTAAATGCTTAAGTATTTTCATTGTTAGTTTATGGTTACTAATTTAGTTGTAACTAATGTTTACCAATTAGTAAAATACTGCAAAATACTCCAAATAGCATACATTTGTAAATTTGATAATTTATTGGTAATTGGACACTATATAAAATATTGTAATACTGTAATTTATTGGGTTTAAATCATTGTGTGCTTTTTTTAATCTCTTATATCTCAAAAGATTAAAATCAAAACCAAAACAGTTCTCTGTTACTCAGACCTGAGTGTTTTTGTCATACAGTACACATCTGTTTTCAGTGGAAGCCCTTAACAGTCTGGCACCCTGACAACGAGCTTTTTGTTCCACAACATAATGCATTTTCAGTCATAAAACTATAATATAAATAAAAATATTAGATGTGTCCGATAGAATTTTAAAAGAAGATACCATATTTGGCTGAAATCTTTCATGGTTTTATGATGGATTTCTACAGTATACACATGAACACATTAGTAGAGGTCAAGATTGGAATCACTTCAGTAAATGTTTCTGCTCATCTCATTTTAAGTGTGTTTGCTGCCACATAACCCCTAACCATGTCTCTTCCCGGCTTCTCTCTCTCCTTCTCTCTTTCATTGGCAGTGTAACTCCTGGTCAGGCCTATCACACTCGTATGGATTTCCCAGTCTCCCATCAGTGGTGTGTGTGAGCTCAATTTCTCTCCACATAATGGCAGTGCACACACATTCCCCTCTTCCTCAGTCCACAATGATGGTAGCAGATGAGAGTGTATGTGTGCGTACATGTGTCTGTGGGAGCGTGCGGCTGCCTATGACGCATGTCATAGCCTCAAGGCTGCCAGTATAGACACGGCTAGCTGTTGGAAAGGGAATGGGTGTGTTCTGGATAGAGGGGTTTGGGTCTGTGGGTCCAAAGCCTGACCAGCTGCATCACACACCCTGTGGCTCACCCGTACCCATATACAAACCCATTTGGCAGAAGAGGCCAGGCCAAACAGCTACGCTGCTCCTACACATGCAGACCTGCTTTAGATTTGGGGTCTCTATAAAGACATATTTCTGTATTTGCAGCTGCACTGTTTTAACTAATAACTATGATTTGTAGCACATGTAAAATGACCTTAACTAGACCAGATTGCCTCAATTCAGGGGGCATGTGTATGTGGTTATAGACAGAGTTATATTCTGACTAGGCTCATTACTACATACCTGTGCAAAAACATATTTCATATTTCCACTTTTGCTAGTCGGTGAACAAACAGTCCTGTATGAGAGTACATAATACATTGCATTTAAAAACAAGCAAATTGAGCCAAAAGGTACAGAATCCAGAAGAGTTTACCATCCAAATTGCATCATATATCATATTATATCATATCAATCATATAAACTGTTTTCTTTTCAAATATATGTTAAAATTCTGATTTATGTTATGGTAAAGCTGTGTGACCCTGTATCATATGAACCTTCAAAAATGATAGTATGCTGATTTGGTGCTCAAGAAACATTTAGCATAATCAATGTTGAAAAAGTTGTGCAGCTTAATTATTATTTGGAAAGGACATACATGCCACTGTGACCCATCCACACATTTCTGTTTTTAATTTTTACACTTGATGGTATTTAATAATTTAAATGGAAAATTATTAAATGCATACATACACTGTTCATGAAATCTGCAGTATTTATTTGAATATCATTCAGACAAAAAAGCTGCTATGCTCTGCTCTGAAGACCACTCTTTTGTGTTTAGGCAGTGGTAGCACACTAAGCTGAGAATCTGCTGCTGTAGCATAAGCAAAACATTGGCAGTGGTTGAGCGAGGCCATGGTTCACTCAACTGCACAAAGTGGCTATACAATGAGTTTGTTCAACCAAATAGCTGTAAGATAACTACTATTTAAAAAAAATTGCCCAAATAGATCAGGTAGTCAACATCTGGAGAGATATTTTGAGTCATCGTGGCACGGATGAATGTGTATACTGTACCTCAGGAATGGTTTATCGTTTAGCTTGAAGAAGAAACCAAATCCACATACAAATCCCTCATTTGATCCCCTTCTGATACCCAGTGAAAGAGAGATCCAGGGGTAAGGCATGGATTTCAAATCAAATCAAAAGCCAAGCAAGCACATATCCTGTATTTGGGTTTGATAAATCAGCTGCCAAACATATTATCTGCTCTTTAATTTTACTGACTATCAACTTACACTTTCTTTCTGAAACATTGGAAATGTATCAACTCTGCATTCAAGATTTTTTTTATATCACTCTGTAGGGATTGATAATCTTTATAAACTATACTTATGCTGTGGCGAGAAGAAATTAATCACCCTTATGTTGGGAGCCATATACGGCATTCAGCATGGCGGCCGTGTTAAAACATCTGCACACTGATTTGTAATAGTATCAGCTTTACGATTGTGTCTTGTCATACTGTACGAACATAATCGCAGCTGTAAGCCATGTCACACTGTAGGATCTCAGAAAAAAGTGTAGACGACGTGTGTGGAGCTAGTGGTGGTTTGTTGTTGTTGCACTTATACCGTCATCAGGTTGTGTGCTCCTTATGGTTTTTGATATTATGGTCGTAGTAGGAGAAGCCACACTGCAGAACAGTGCAGTCACTGGCAGAATTTCATCAGAGGTCAAATCTGATAATAATCGTCATTAATCTGCTGTCGGCCGAACATGTCAAACTATCAATCAAAGACTACAGATTTTTGCCTAGGGTCTGAGAAATCCTTTAGGATTCTCAAAATGAGTCTCAGATGGCCAAATTGTGGTCAAAATCTTACAGTGTGCACCAGGCTTTAGCCGTGGCTGAAACATATCATGCCACCAATTATTGTAAATTCTAATTAATAATTAATCAGCAAAAGAAATCTACTGGAATAGAATGGACACTTAGAGACAGTTAGCAATAAGACAGAGCATTAATAATTTAGCTAATAATTTAGCGAGGAAGAAACGACTAAAGAAAGGAGAAAGAGCTATGTTCCGAGCAGAGGAAATGATGACTTGCCACACTTCCTCCTCTTATCTCTGTCAGAGACACATACTGTATATAACAACGATTGGCTTTCCCTTGGCAGTCTCTCCCACCCCCCCCCCCCCCATAATTGAGAATTGTACAAGACTGACGCAAGAGTTCATGTTTAGAGACACATAAGATAAATGAATCAAATACTAATGAATTGTTCGATGCTGTTGCGAGTTCTGATTATTTAATGTCATTGAATCTGTTTATGTGTAGGTGAGCTGTCTCTGCCTGCCCATTTCAGTCCGTATGCTAAGGGTCCAGACTCAGCGGTGGAGAGCAGAGAGAATGCCTACGCACAGCTGGAGCTCAGGACGCTGGAGCAGGCCCTGCTGGCCACATGTGTGGGCAGCCTCTCGGAACTCAGTAAGTTACAACATATTCAGTTCTTTTGAAGGACTGTCACAGTGTACTGTGTATTATTAGTAAAAAAATAAATAAAAAAAATACTAGGTATAAAAAAGTCATTAGAAATTGAACAGTTGTGGTTCTGAATCTGATCCTAAACCTAATCTTGTAACTCGGTGGTTAGAGTAAAGGTTCTTTTAGAACTTAAAGACTAATAATTAATTTTAAGTGATTTTGATTCACTTAATATAACCAGTTAATAGCCATTCATTCATGGATTTTACTAACCAATTTGCCTCTACAGTATGTTTTAGGTTCACTAAGAATAACTGGCTTATAACAGTCGTTGGTTTGGTAATCAAACTACTGTGGTTGCACTGTTTGTTTGTTGATTTGCTAAAAAGAACTGGTTCATGAAATAATTAATTTGTGTATTGCACAACACTTTTTGCATTTTATGTTTAAATACACTTTTATCATGATGAAATTATAAGCAATAATATAAATCTTTCTAGATTTTTTTCTTAATAAATAATTAAAATAGGATAATTCTCCCTCAAAAATGAAAGTTCTGTCATCATTTATATAAGACTTTCGTGTTTGAAACCCAATTATTTATATTTTTAATGAAACATAAGAGATTTCTAAAAGCCTAAGCAAACAAAACTTTGATGCTTCAAAAAGTAAAAAAAAAACACTGTAAATTAAATCCATATAAATTGAGTGGTTCAAGCCTTAATTATTTATTTTCATCATATAATGTGATTGTGTCTTTTCAGAAGACTTGATTAAACCACTTGATTCAAATGGATTACTTTTACTATATGTTTTTAGTTTTTGTTGCCTTTACAATACTAATTTTTGGTTGCGTGGACTTTCAACGGATGGACAAAATTGATTGAATAATATCAGAAATATCTTCATTTGTGTTCAGAAGATGGTGAGTGTACGACAATGATGACAGAATCTTTGTTTTTGGGTAAACTAACCAAGAAGAAATAGCTTTTCTCAGCCTAGTAAAAGACTGCAGTTCTCTTTAAGAATAAGGTCAACCAAAAGGCACTTGTTTAAACTTTAATGTAGAAACACTGTCGTTGTCCATTTTTCATCTCAGTCTATTACTGTCCAGTGAAATGCTGTTTTTGCACGATTGTTTTTACATGTCTGTAGACGGAGAGAGACATCTGTACATTTTAAGTGCCGCTCTTCTGACAACTCGACATTGCAGGCCTGCCTAGGGGGGTTTGAGCGCCTGAACTGTGGGCAGTTTGTTTACGTTGCAGACCGCAGTTCAGGATGAGGGAGGGGGGCTGCATTCACCAGAGAGGGAAACACGCTCTCCCTTAGGGGACCAGCAACACTCCTGCAGTTGTTTTGCTGGTACAAGAGCACCTTCTGTTTGGGTCAAAGGAGTAAAAAGCACCTTCTTTATGCTTTATGATTGCAGACACTCAAGCAATCGTAAAGCACCCTTTGTTTAACAACTAATGTGCACAAGTGTTCATTTAGGTCCGTGTAGACCATTAGTGATTGATTGCTTATATTGTTTCCCATACCCCTCTTGATCATTATGTCTATTTCTTTTACATGTTAGCTGTTGTTTAAAGATTAGCCACCTATAGTTAAGTACAAAAGCAGTATTTCCAGTCAAGGGTAAAATAATGCATCTCCACTGTTGCTGTGTTCTCTCAGTCTCATCTCTTTCCTAAATGATGCTTTCCACATATGGATGACAGTGTCCCCTGACTTTACTGTAAGCTGCTCTGTCTAATGGTCAACACAGACTTTAAGGAGTGTGTCTGTCCTCATCATATCTTCTCCTCCTTTGGGGAGCAGCTTGAGTCTGGATTTCTGCATTGGGAGGCAAAAAGAGCAGATTTAATGTCCCTCAGTGTAATTTAGAATAAAGCTCCTAGACGTTTGAGTTTATCCGAATCCTCTTCCGTTTCCACATTTGAACATAAAACAGATGGGTCTGAAGATATATTTTGCTATTTTGAAATATGCTTTGTGTTGTGTGTTGTCAGCACTTTTTAAAAAAGAAGACATATTTGCACTTGGCTGCACAGCTACTGTCTTTAGTTTATGGGGTTGAACTGCAAACACATATGGCTTTTCTACACCAGTAGCGCGTTGTGATTTTGGTGCAAGTCTGCTTTCAGATCTTAAGGAATTTATTGCAGGGTGCATTTGAAAGGCATTTATTTTTTCTGCATGCTAAGATACTATTTGACTATATGAAACTTGTCACAGAATTTGTGCTTGAAGTTCAAATGTATGTGTATATCCTGCAGGTGACTTGGTCTCCCGTGCAATGCACCATATGCAGCGTTTGGTTTCAGCAAGTCCCAGTCTCAGTCCAGGACGTCCTCTCTGCCTGCAGCCCATCTCCTGGTCTCCAGACGCTCTTCACACACTCTATTACTACCTACGCAGTCCACAGATGGAGTCACTGGAGAACCCCAACCTTGAGCCACCCAGAATAGCCCTCAGTAAAGAGAGGTGAGATCAATGAGCCAAAACTGCTTTTACCTGTTTAAGGCTCATAAAGAGCCAAAGTCAGGAGACAGAGGTACCATTATTTTGCCATCACAGTATTACATTTTAAATACAAATTGAATATATATATATATATATATATATATATATATATATATATATATATATATATATATATATATATATATAAAATAGCAATTATTATAAAAAAACAATCATATTTCATTTTATTACTATTTTTACTGTTTGTTTGATGCAGCCTTGAGCATTTTTTTCAAAAACATAAAAAAACCTTATTGATCCCAAACCTTTGAAAGGTAGTGTATATTAGATGTCTATGCAAGCATAATGATTTAGTCGTCCTTGACTATTGTAAGTGCATTTCTTGACTCATTTGTCCATTCCTCTTCTGTTTTTCTATCAGTATTTAAATTGTCTTTGAAATTAGCTTTTTTCCCTATAGATTAGACATACTTAGAATTTCACCTTCAGGTCTGTTCTAGTAAGATGAGTGGCTTCACTCAGTGTGGAAACCTTGCTCTGCATTCACGTCAGATAATGAATACTAATGTGTTTAGCAGGTGGACAGTTATGGTTGTGAGCATGCTTCAGAATCACAGCACTCCTGGCACAAATACTAGAAGAAGGAAACCATAGAGGATTTGTTCTGTAATATCACACTGATTTGAATTGCAGCGAGACTGTGTCTGTTGAAGATGGCAGATGTTGTTATTCAAATTGTGATTAAGGCTTGTTTGTGGTAATAAATGACAGGATTGAAAGAGGCTGTGGCGAGCCAAATCAGCAGCCTTTGTAATTACACTGTCCTCTTTTCTCTCTGATCCAGTTTTGTGCCGCTGTTGATCTCCCCTAAAATTGTCTGGGTTTGAGCGTGTTTGTGTGTGTGTGCATTTTGGCGAGGAGAAAGACAGAGGGGTGAAGTGAGAGATGTTGGTAAATAACTGAGTAATGCCATGTCTCTCTCAGGCCATTTCCTCTTCTTCCTCCTCTGATGGAGTGGATGCGAGTCGCTATGGTCCATGCGGAGCATCGACGTAGCCTGTTAGTGGACAGTGATGATGTGAGACAGACTGCCCGACAGCTTCTCCCTGGACTGGACTGTGAACCTCGACAGCTCAAGTAAGATGCTACTGTTGCTTAAATGTAAGAGCATAGTGCTGGCAAAATTAAGGTGAAGGGTTTAAAGCAACACCATGGAACTTTTCCTCTTCAGTCGCCCTACTGGTTGGAAACGAAATTGTCCATCACCATTGACGAAATAATTTAGCCTACCGTCGCACGCTCCCTTTATCCAGCACCGGCTTTAGAATGAACGATGTCCACAGAAAAGGTAGAGTATGTTACATGATTTCATGAAAGTATGATGTATTGCGACATCAGAAACGAAGAAAAACGAAATAATGACTATTGTAATGCTTGACGTAAAGCAAGTCAAATTTGTAGTTTTCTTATGTCTCATTCGGACTACAGAAATACGACCCGATCTGGCAACCTTGCATAGTATGGTTATAGCAGATATAGGACCGCAAAGCGAATCCAGAAGTGCCTTTCACCAGTTACAACTTGATGTAGATTACGACACTGATAAGATTTTGGAAACATTATTTTAAGGTAAAAAATGTTCCATAGTGTTGCTTTAATATATACACATACCGCAACAAACATGTTCAATATCTGTCTCTACCCAGTTAACTTTGTACTTTGGCTCTCTATCTGTAAAATATATTTTTTTACTCACATTCTTTTAATGTAATTAGCTCCAAATTCACTCTCTCTCCTTCTTTTTCTCAGGCCAGAGTGCTGTTTCACCTCCTTTAAACGTCTAGATTCAAAGGCTGCCACAGACAAGTTTAATCTGGATCTTGGCTTTCGCATGCTCAACTCTGGCCGCACTGATCTGATTGGCCAGGCTATCCAGCTTCTGGGCCCAGACGGGGTGAACACAATGCATGACCAGGTGAACCCATAAAGGCTAAAGTTCTGAATTTCTTTTTTTACCCCCAGGTTGGAAAGCTGTATACTTGACTCCATGTTTTTTATGTTTAACTCTTTCTGTGTGGGTATGTAGGGCATGACTCCACTGATGTACGCCTGTTCAGCAGGGGATGAGGCGCTGGTGCACATGCTCATTGATGCTGGGGCAAACTTGGACATAGCGGTAAGGACACTGTACACGTTCAGTCACATTCAATCTTTTTCACCCATGTATTCAACCCGATCTCACGGCAATTCATACAAATTTTACGAGGTGGTTAATGCATACAAATTCAGAAGACCTCACTTGATTTTTGCTAAATCTTACATATTTTACGAGTTTACAATTCATATGAATGACCTACCCCTGACCCGGACGTTAAACCTACCCATTACTGGGGTTTAGACAAACGAGTGAGGTCATACGAATTAGCCACTTTTAACTCACTTGTACGAATTGGTCGTGTGAGATAGTGTGTATGTATCTATAACGGGCCATCCATTCCTGCACCTAGAAGGCCAATGTCATTCCCCAACACACTTGCCTGGAAGTGTCTATAAATCCTGAAGGCTCTGATTACCTAGTTTAATTAGGATTGAAGCTAAACTCTGTAAAATATTGGCCCTTCAGGAGCAAGCGAGATTGAACACCCTTGATCCCTCTCTCTCTCTCCCTCCCTCTCTCTCAATTTGTTCTTCTTTTCAGGTGCCCAACTGTTCACCAAAACATCCCTCTGTCCATCCCGAGAGCCGCAGTTGGGTGGCCCTCACCTTTGCAGTGCTGCATGGACACATATCTGTAGTACAGGTGAACATGCACACTAGTTACATGTACAATCCTGTTACTGTATGTAGTAATTTAATAATAGTGTATGTTATTAATGTTCATTTTAAAAATTACTTACAAAAGAAGACATATTTTATTTTCATATCTATAGTAATCTATAAAATAGTATATGTTAACATTGGAGAACTATCATGTTAAATTAACTTTGTTTGGCCTTCCAGCTCTTGTTAGATGTGGGAGCAGGTGTGGAGGGCACAGCCCTGAGAAATAGCCACCACAGCTCAGCAGAAACACCCCTCCAGCTGGCATCTGCCGCAGGTGGGAAAAACAGCGCAAAGTCATCCTTATCATGTTTTCTTTTAAAGAGTTACGTTTGAATGTTCTCCCATTAAGGAAAACTAAAGCAGAGGCTATTTGTAGTGTAAATATTACTACTACTATTCAAAAGCTTATGATCAGTTTTTGAAGGAAATTAATAATTTTATTCAGCAATGATGATGGTTGTCACGTTTTGGTCTTGTCTTTGTTTTGGGTTTGTTCATTTCATATTTCCTGGTCTGTCATGTTAACCCTTGTAAGTCATGTGATCCTGCCATGTGTTCCCTTGTCTGATGTGTCATGTTGTCATTGGTTCATTGTTGAGATTAGTATTCTGTAAGGATCCACTGGAGGCAAATTGTAGTGAGAACCCAAGTGCAGTATTTATTCAAAATAACACAAGATTTAAACATAAAACAAAAGCATGACGTGGACATAGACTTACACAACAGTGTTCACAGGAAACAATACTAGACAAAGACACATCATCTTCTTTGTTACGTTTAATGGCGGGTGGCAACCAGCATTATGGTGCATTACCGCCACCTACTAAGTTGGAGTGTGGGCCAGGACTTTCCCTCCCTTGAAGAAACAAAATAAATAAAACTAATAATAGTAATAACACTACTAATATTTCCTATCCCTAAATTCTATTTATCAATCCAGTTTCTCTCAAATAACAGAATAACTTCCCTACTTCCATATCAAAAACATTTTTTAGACTTAATTCTTCCAACAAAGACACGTGGCAAACATGAGTGCTTAAATACACACAAGACTAATAACTAGACAAGGGACACCTGTGAACAATGAACCAATGACAACATGACACATCAGACAAGGGAACACATGGCAGGATCACATGACAGACAAGGAAACATGACATGAACAAACACAAGACCAAAACGTGACAATGGTAAAGATAGTTATAGTATTACAAAATATTTATATTTCAAATTATTGCAGTTCTAATGAACTTCATATATATATATATATATATATATATATATATAAAATCCTGAATTTTTTTTTTTACAAAAATATTTAGTAGCACAACTGTCTTCAACATTGATCATAAAAAGAAATGTTTCTTGAGCAGTAAATCGGCATATTAAAATGATCTCTGAAGGATCATGTAAGACTGAAGACTGCTGAAAATTCAGTTATGTCATCACAGTAATAAATTAAATTTGTAATATATTAACAGAAGAGTTATTTTTAATTGTGATAATATTTCACAATATTACTGCTTTTTCTGTTTTTGATACATTTTTAAATCTTACTAACCTTGTAATGCTGAATTAGAAACAGTTTTAATTGTGTGTGTGTGCACGTTTTCAGGGAACTATGAGATGGTGAGTTTGCTGTTGTCCCACGGCGCTGACCCCATGCTGCGGGTACATCTAATATCATCACTCTACGAGGGCATGAACTGCTTCAGTCATGCTGCAGCGCATGGACACAGGTACTGACACCTCACAAACACACACACTGATCAAGATCAGTGGTGCGATTTCATTATAAACGTATGTATTGAATATTGTATTTCCTCCTAGGAACGTGTTGAGGAAGCTGTTGAGCCAGCCTCAGCGGCTGCAGGAGGACGTTCTTTCTCTGGAGGAGATCCTGGCAGAGGGAGTAGAGGAGCAGGAGAAGCAGGGAATAGAGGACAGAGCAAATGCAAAGCCTGTCTGTTCTCCACGGCTGTGTAAGGCCCGCATCAGAGCCCTGCAGGAAGCCAGTCTGCACAGCGCCGAGCACGGATACCTGGACGTCACCATGGAGCTCAGGGCACTGGGTACACATCTGACTCATTTACAATAAATCAAAGAAAATGGACAACAAATTGAATTAGAGATGCATAAACAGTGAGAGATTTTTGGCATGCAGCAACCATTGGTTAGATTAACCTGCAATTTTCTAGGCACCACCAGGGGGCCTCAGCTAATTTTAAGATTACCAAAACAAGCAGCTTTGTCACCATTATAGCAGAAGTACTGTACCAGTAGTTTTAAAAGTAATATTTGTGATTTTAAGTAGAATCATGTTTTCTCAACCCCTGATATATTATATAACACTACTATTAATTAATTAATTGTTTTTTTTTTAAAAGAAATTACTACTTCTATTCAGTAAAGCTAAGATCTGCATGATTCTGGATAAATTGAGAATCAAATTTTTTTGGTTTCAAACAGAGATCACGATTCTTCAACGATTCTGAATAGACAACTAAACAAAATAACATTTAATTTACTAGAGGTTCTGACAAATGTTAATTGCTGCAATCTATTTAAAATGTTTAATGAATCTGCCTAGAGAAATTAAAGAAATTGTATGGCCTGCAGCCTACACTGGTGTTTAAAATATGAAATAGTACTGTTTTTACTGTATTATTGATCAAATAAATGCAGTCTTGGTGAGCATAAGAGACGTCTTTAAAAAGCATAAAGACATTCAGACCCCAAACTAACGAACGGTAGTGTATAAACACATTTAGAATGAGTCAACAGATGTTCAATGTTTAAAGAGTTTGAACAAGCTTGTTGTTCTCTCTCAGGAGTGCCGTGGAAGCTACATGTGTGGCTGGAGTCCGTGCGCAGTGCCCAGTTCCAGTTCAGGACTGAACTCATGCTTTCTCTCCTTAAAGACTTCACCACTATTGGGGAAGAAAAATACTGTGAGGAGCTGCTCTCAGAGGGTCTTCCACTCCTCTTCTCCATTATCAAAACTAGCAAGGTAACCCTGACAAAACAATCACCAAAACATCATGTGCATGTTAAAAGTGTGATGCTACATTTCAAGAATTATCAGTCAAGTGAAATATTGTTTGTCCTTATTTATGTTCTTTTCATTAAATTCAGAGTAAGGACATCCGTAAGCAGCTGGCAGTCATCTTTAGCCACTGTGTTTTCTCTACAGCCGTCCCATCTATTTCGGCAGTGAAGGACACACCTACAGCTCAGCTGGGTAATGTAGATCACCACACACCATACTTTACTTACACCTACACTATCGGTTTTGGGTGGGTCACAATTTGTTGGTCACACTTTAGATTAGGGTCCAATTCTCACTATTAACTAACTTATTAACTATGACTTTTGCCGAAAATAAACTCCTAAATACTGCTTATTAAAAGTAAGGTAGTTGTTAAGTTTAGGTATTGGGTAGGATTAAGAGATGTAGAATAGGGTCATGCAGAATAAGGCATTAATATGTGCTTTATCAACAGCCAATATCCAAGTAATATGAATGATAATAAGCAACTAGTTAATAGTGAGATTTGGACCCTAAAATAAAGTTTTACCGATTTTATTTTTATTTTTGAAAGAAGTCTCTTATGCTCACCAAGGTTGCATTTATTTGATTGTACACTATTATGGAAAAAAAACTATAATATTATTAAATATGATTACAAGTTAACTGTATTTTATTACAATAACTGTAATTTATTCCTGGCAAAGCTGTATTTTCAGCATAATTCCATAATGCAGTCTTCAGTGTCACATGATCCTTCAGAAAATATTTGAATATGCGGATTTCTTATTATTATCAATGTTGAAGAGAGTTGTACTGCTTAATATATTTTTGTGGAAACCATAATACATTTTTTTTTAGGATTCTTTGATGAATGATACAAAAGCAAACTTTTTAAGTCACGTTATTATCACTTTTGATACATTTAATCTATCCTTGTTGAATAAGTAAAAAAAAAAAAAGAACCTGACCCAAAACTTTTTGGACTCTTCCATGCTGGAATAAAAGTACCAGTATCATTTCACTGTATGCAGCTCAGCATCAATAATATGATATCATATGATGTTAATAAGTACTGTGTCACCCTCGCAGATGGTCATTTTCTGAATAACGCTGAGATGTCTGATGTGATATTTGTAGTGGAGGGAAGGCCGTTTTATGCCCACAGAGTTCTGCTCATGTCTGCTTCACAGAGGTATTACTCAAATTGATGTTACATGCGTTACATGTTACATACCTTATAATCAGTTATGTGATTGCTATGCTGTCATTTCTTTTAAGGTTCAGAGACTTGCTGGGCCTCTACAGGAGTAGTGGCACAACAGACCACATGACCATTGAAGTCACTGACATAAAATACAGCACGTTCCAGGTAACTAACAATCCTTGGCCTAAACACACACAAGACAAACATATGACATGTAAATTGTATGAAGGTATATTTGGTGCAAAACAACTGAATGCCTGTGACAGTGAAATTTGTAGTTGTAGAGAATAGCCACACATGTGTATCCGTAAATTTGAAGTCACAGAGAGAAATGTTTTAAGAGTTGCAAACTTGTAGACTTTTTTTTCTCTTCCACAAACACAACACAACAGTTACACCTTCTCAAATTCTTCATTGCAGGTGCACAAATCCTATTCTACAAATCACAAATTAAGAAACTCGTATTCTCTCATTTTTGCTACAGTTGCTGCAGTGAATATGGTGCAAAACGCATTTACAGACCTGCATCAAAAAATGTGAAGTCATTGAGAAATGTTGCTCATCTGTAAATCATTATGTGAATTCATCCAATGAGAGTTGCACACTTGTAGAATATTTTCTCACAATTTACTGATACACATGTGTGGCTATTCTCTACAACTACAAACTTCACTGTCACAGGCGTTCAGTTGTTTTGTACCAAATATACCTTCATAAATGGCTTCTAAACGGTTATTTCAGATGATGATGGCACATCTGTACTGTGGAGGAACAGAATGTTTAGACGTGTCTGTGTCTGATTTGCTGGAGGTAAGAAAAACATGTCATGCTGCACATATACAATACAGTACTGTTTAAATGCATTTCTGTAATTAAATGTAAAGACTTACCATTAAAAATGAGAATAAAACATGTCAAGTTAAGCTGAGATGCATTGTCATATCCTGCACAGCTTCTGCCCGTGGCACACTCATTCCAGCTTCCAGTTTTGAAGAGACACTGTGAAATCCTCTGCTCAGAGAGAATAAATCTCAACAATGTTGTGAGCGTATACCAGACTGCCAAAGTATGTACATACAGCTTACCTGAGCATATTCGTTATTTCAGCGTTCAGTCTTCTGATGTCACCTGTGTGTTGTTGAGCAGGTGTGTGAGGCAGTGGGGCTGGCAGTGTTCTGTGAAGGCTTTTTCCTGCAGAACATGGTGGATCTTCTGGACTGTGAGCAGTTTGAGGAGCTGCTGCTGGGTTCTGACTGCAGCACTGCACTGGATCCAGATGCACTGGATGGGCTTCAGGCAACACTAGCTTCAAGGCTGCACTCACTCTGTGGGCCACGTTGAGCTTGAGCGTATGGGAAAACATTTGAAATTACAGGTGTGGTTCACAAAGCTCAGATTTGCAGGCAGGCAAGTCCCATACCAACACATTGTTTAAGATGTTTTTCCTCCAGTTGGCATCTTTGAAATTCCTTTTTTTTTTTTTTTGCCAGTGCCAGTGTTTTAATGTGATGTGTGAGCTATTTATTATAGTTTATTAGACTTAAATGGTAAAATAATGTATGAAATTGTTTCCTAATATTGTGCTTTGGTCATGGATAATGAATTTAAATGTGGATTGACGAGGTTTGATCATACCTCAGTACAGAAGGCATTTACACTTTTTTTTTTTTTTACAAGCTACATGCTTCTGAGAGGAAGTTATGTAAACTGCAGCATTAGCGCCCTCCAGTGGTCAAAGTGTCCTAAACCTGCCTACGAAGATTTATCAAAAATGTAAATAGTAGTATTGTAGATACTTTTGTATTCTCATGTCACAAGTGTAAATATATTTCTAATATCCAGTATGGCAATGTTACGGAGATATCTTGGGATCAATAAAAATAAATTATTTAACATTTTTCAAGCAGCAAACAAATGGCACAAGTAATTTTGAAAAGACCAATAAATGTGAAAAAAAAAAAAAACATTTGGGCTCTGATTGTTTTTTTTCTTCTTATGGAGTAGGCAGGATTTGCAGTTTTAGGAGGGGTCACATCCGAAAATTCCTGCAAATAGGAGTGTCAGAAGTTTGGGATAGCCTTCCTGAATATGAAACAGCGTGAACAATACCTGTATGATCTGTCGCCGCTGATATTTTGAAGTGTAGCCCATCATGCCATGAGACCAAGAAAAAAAAAAAAACTCCAGAATTGTGGCCGAGCGGCTCTGTGGCAAGTGCCCTTTAAACTACTTGGATAGTGTTAACCAACAGCCGAGCTACTAGCTAGTCTCACAGTCTCAGACGTCATGCCCACAGACCGCTGGCTGAACGTCTGATGCATATGGCACACTTAAAGGGTTAGTTCACCCAAAAATGACAATTATATCAGTAATTACTCACCCTCATGTTGTTCCAACCCCGTAAGACTTTCGTCCATCTTCGGAACACAAATTAAAATATTTTTGATGAAATCTGAGAGCAGGCTCACTCCTTAATAGGCTGCTAGGTGTTTTCATTCTGCCGGCCCAGAAAAGTTAGTAAAAACATCGTTAAAATTGTCCAAGTGACTACAGTGGCTCAACCTTAAGTTTATAAAGCGACGAGAATATTTTTTTTGTGCGCAAAAACCACCCAAAAATAACGACTTTATTCAACTATTCATTTTCTTCCATGTGGGCCTCTGAAGTGAGTTCACGAGAGCGCCGGACGCATGCGCGAGGACTGAGACAATTCCCAGGATGTGCTGAACGTCACATAAAAAAAATGTTGTCTTTCAAATAGAATGAGAAAATGAAGGAAATACAAAAAGTGTTGCTACCATCTCTTAAAGAGATTTATTTGAAAAGTATGTTTATTTTATTACTAGTAGCTATACATATGGCCCATATTTTATTTGAAAATAATCTCATAATAGCAACTCTATGAATTCAAATGGAATGATTTCTCTTATATAGGGCCTATAGGGTTTAAATGAATAGCGAAGATGTCTGAAATGTACATCTAAGTCATGAAATTACTGAATAATAACCTCATAAATGCATAAGTTTTAAATAAAAAAATATATATATACATGCAACTCTGGGCCTTTTGTGCCAATTACTAATTTTAAAACAATGTGTACTCCTCAATATAAAAACATTAATGTATCCACAAATCCAAAAAAAAAAAAAAATTGATATTCACCATAATAATGTCAGAGATCCCTATTCAATTAACCTAAAATCTGTTAGGACTGACAATCTTACAAATGTTGATATTCAGATGAAATTACAAAATAAAGAATAACATGTATCCATTCATCAAATGTGTTGAGATTTTGTGCCATCTATGGTCAACAGGTTAAAAATAAGGTATTCATTTTGCCCCATCTTACCCTACGTTGCAGAGATAAGAGCAGAAAACAGCAAACACACATACGACATCCCAAAGTCAATGGATTTATTTCCGTTGCACTGAAGTTGTTCACAGTAGTTACAAGGGGATACGTTAGCGGCGATTCTATTTTTCCCGCTCTGTATTAATCAAATCCGTGATACATTACAATCCAGCTCTCCCAAAGTACAAAATATGAAGGACAACAATGTGTATTGCTTAGATTACATCTCCATTTATTCTCCACACTGTATGTTCCCATAAGTGATCATGTGTTATGACATCCCAGACCCCCAACCCGAGAGCATGATGCAGTAGAGCATGTGGCGAGAAAGCGTTCACAATAAGGGAGATGAGAGAAAAACGACAAACTGAAAATGAAGGCATGATAACGGGGGAAAACAAGTCGATGATGGAAAAGGAGAAGGGGAGGAGAAATTGAACATCCACAACATCATGCAAATTAAAGCCGAATGTCGGACATGCAATACGAGAGATAGAGTCAGGAGCAGCAGGATCCCCTTGATGGTTTTAAGAAAGTAATTTGCCCAAAGTTGTCTATTTACAACATGTGATTTGAGCTCGTCCACCTGTTTTACACACACAATGAGATGAGTGACAAATATCAATACTTCATTATACCTCACCCCCCCCCCCCCCCCACCCCACCCCACCCTAAAGAGGCTAGTCTACATTCTTAAATTACCAGTAAATAATTTAACATATACTACAAGCTCTTTAATCTGGTCAAAGCCGGGAAAGAAAGAGTGCTTCATTCACAAAATCGGACAAGTGTTATCGTATACAAAACACAAGATCCTTCAAACAATCTGACGAGTCGCCCTGATGCAAACAATAAAATCTTCACCAGCCGGTTTTGTAAATATTCCCCAGCTGAATAAATTAAAAAAGACAAAAAACACATAAATAAGTTAGAAAAAAAAGGTCTCTAAAAAGGTCTCTGAATCCTGCAGATGTTTATCAATAAAAATTAAACACAAAATAAATAAAAATTTTAAATTTGCATCCTTGAATACATTAAGCATAATTGTCATTCAAATCTAACATTTCATGAACGCTACATGAGAAAAAAAAACAGTATGTGGCAACACAATTCATCTAAGCAATGTCACTCATAGACATTTGTTACATAAGGAATATTTTAGTCTGTACAACAGATTTTAGTCTGTACAACAGAATAGATCATTTACTGTGACAACCCCCTCCCACCCCCGTATCCCAGTCCACAGCACCGACAAATTCGCCCCATCATTTTTCAAATAGGTTCTCCAAATCTTGTACAGCAATGACACTGAGTTCATAAAATGCTTTAAATTCTTCATTTCACAAAAAAAGACTACAATGAAAAGAATACAATCCAACAACGGTCCTCGAGGGCAACTCCTCAAACACATGCGTTATGATGTCCAGAGTTACATTCGCCATTTGTCCTTTTGTAACGATGTCCTGTATATACGTTTGTGTGTGCATCAGCAGAGAGAAGGAATAGGATAAAAGACGAGCAAGGATTTTTTTAAAAAAGAGAAGAAAACCTGAATGTTTAAATAAAAAGATGAATTGTTGGTTAGCTTATTGAGAATTCATAAACATCTTTATTTTAAGGCTCCACTCCAAATCCATGGACATGTGTGGCTGTATGTACAGTAGCTGCAGGAGGAAGGAGTTGAGGAATAGGTTGGAACAGCTCTTGTTGGTGTTTGGGGTGTTTAGATGCATCAGAATGAGGAGTTTCCCTCAGCGGCTTGTACTGAACTTCCTGTGTAATGTGCCCTCCATCAATGTGCCAAACATTGAATCTTGTGCAAGAGCAGGACTTGGGCTTTAACACGTTTTCTGGATAATTCCTGGTAGCAGAAATAAATAAAGGCATCATAAAACAGAATTGAACGAGACACTGTGAAGACAAAACAACACTGGAGAGAAAAAAAATATATGTGTGTCTGTATGCGTCTTTTGTAAAGTGTCGGGTCAGTACATACAGTACTTCAATATTCATTCCATTATATAAAAACTTTGTAGAGGCTTGGTTAAAACCAACTTGAGTCAACAACATCCTTTCAGTAGTCACCATGACTGGATTCTTTTATTTTATTTTAAAACTAGTAATCTAGAATTTCTCCAGGTTTTAAGGTTGTTCCTGTGTCCCAACTGATGGTGCCATCTTGGCTTTGTCTTGGTCAGATGGACATTTGGAGTCATTAGGCTCAGGCTCGTGTCTCTTGCTGTTGGCATGCTTGGGCGTGCCGGGCGGATGGGACACCTGCCCGTTCTTCTCGTCTGAAAAGAGCTGTTTAATTACGTCAAAGAAGTTACTCAATGGGCTGCCTGGGTGCACAGATGGGAGAAGAGGAGAAGAACAAGAAAACAAGAAAGGAGAGAGAGAGAGAGACAGAGAACAAATACATGAACAATGAGGATCACAGACGAGGCAAGGTGAGATGATGAGAGGCAGGATGAGACTGCATAAACTGGAGACAATAAGCCATGTATCTGACACGGATACAGCACACATCTGCAGGCATGTTAACTGTCTGACAGTACAGCTGTATTACTGTTCAAAGGTCTTATTGTGGTCGTGAGTATCTGTGGCTGAGCAGTCTCCATCTGATCTGTGATCTTCACTGGATGGAATGAAAACAAAAGTGACAAATGTGAGTTGATGCATTACCTAGAAATTAATCCTTACTGATGAGGTTAAGGAATTCAAATTGTGTGTGAATATACATTAATGAAGAATTTAGAAAATACTTTATATGGTAGGCTATATAGTATACATTAGGGGTGTAAATATGCATTGATACACCTGACAATGAAAACTGTCTGATTGATTCATTTGTTCACAAATTGGACTACTCTGGTCATCATGTATGTTTCTGATTCCTTTAAAAGAACCGGTTTATAATACATGTTCATTCTGAAATTGACTACTCTGGTCATGGTGTTTGTTCTTGATTCACTTAAAATAACCAGTTTATAAGAATCTTTTTTTTCTTTCACAAATTGGAACTAGTCGAGTTGTATGTTTTTGATTCACTTCCCAGACAGCAACGGTGTCGCCCCAGATCCGGCCCACATCTGGACCGTGTGGAATCCACATGTATCAGATGTGGGCCAGATCTGGGCTGACACCGTTGCTGTCTGTTTATAAGAGTCATTTGTTTGGGAATCAGACTACACTGGTGACAGTGTATGTTTTGGATTGACTTAAAAGAGCCAGTTCAATAATCATTTTTAGCGAATCGGACGACAATGGTTTTGCTGTAGGTTTTTGAATCACTTGTTCATCATTTGATGAATCATTTGTTTGTGAATCGCGTTACACTGGTCACACTGAATTTGTTTCATTTACTTAAAAGAAACAATTCATAATAGTCTTTTGTTCCGAAATTGGACTACACTGTTTGCAAGACAACTTGACTCATAACTATCGGGTCAACACTGGTTTATGTTTGTTTCACTCTGTAGTGTTGTTGCAGCGCCCTTGAATGATAACTGCAGGAAACCCTGCCAGAGTATTTTAGCACAGTGTTCTGTTCATAGCAGCGGAAGAATGAATGTTGAAGAACATCATGAAAATCATTTGGTTCCAGTATTTATTTATTTTTTAAAGGAACCAGACTTGGTCCCAACCGTACTCTAATGTGTCTTCCTTATTTAATAAATAAGAACGGTGCTAAAACCATTGAGCTAAATGGAATCATGAACAAATGTCATGATGTATTACGACTTAACCATAATTGAACTCAATCATTGTCAAAGGATATATTTACACCCTGGTACATATACAGCTACATACAGTATATTCATGCTAAATTCATCATTGAAATGCAAAGGTACAAATTGTTGCAGATTCTGAATACACCTGACGGGCGTTTCAAAAGGATTAACTACACACCCTATTTGACACCAACACAGGCTTGCAAACCATCACCTCTATTTCCAATTTGGCTAAGTAGCAGCCGCGGCCCGATAACACAGGCTATAGCATGGCGGAACGTGGCCTATGTGAACACTAGAGTAGATTGCCTTAGTCCCAGAGCTTGTCTCTGAGTATTTCAACACAATCTGGACTCCTCTCAACATCATGACAGGCTGCTTTAACACAGCCTAAGAGACTCTCAAAGAGACATGACAGATGTGGCAGCTTTGATACACTCAGGACACTGCTTCAGCATTTCTACTGTGAGACATTGCAAATGTTCATCTCTGTTTAGATTGATGCTGGGTATACCATTACAGATATAGAAAACTACCAGTCCAGCAAGGCTATTTTTATCTTATGGTGAATGTTCTGAGCTGCAGTGAAATACACTATATGGACAAAAGTATTGGGACACATGCACCTCTAAATTAATGAATTCAGTTGTTTCAATCGGACCCATTGCCACAGGTATATATATATATATATATATATATATATATGCAATATGTTTGTGAAATTTCATCCCTGCTAGATTTTCACGGGTCAACTGTAAGTGTTATTATTGGAAAGTGGAAAGGTTTAGGAACAGCATCTCAGCCACAAAGTGGAGGACCATGTAACATCAGAGGCTAAACAGAGGATTTATGTCTCACCCTAAAAATTGTAATCATACAATTATATTTGTAGTTACCATATTCCAGATTTATTTATTATTTTAATGCATCCATGTTACATCAATATGAACTGACATATTAAAATCCAGGCTTGTGGCATTTTATAAAAAGAAAGAAAGCAGCTGAAATTGCAAATGAGCTATGGGAATCATCCAATTGATGCTTTATTTTATAGTTCCTAAGATCTTGTGTGTGTTAGCCATTATTTGCCAAAAATGTAGTCCTACTAACGACTACTCTCTTCCTTCAAAACTACTATTAATCCTAGTAAACCCAAAAAATACTGAACAGACCTTACTGGTATACTTGTTTCAATACTCATATTGCATTTACAGAGACCTACATAAGTAGGTCACGCTGAGCAAACTAGTCCCCTTAGTATTCTACCCCTCATTTACACAGTGATTCTACAGATGATTATTTCCACTGTAAAAAGTCCCAAATGATCAACATGAAAGAAGTATTAAGAAAGCAGAGGTGCTGAGATGCATGCTAACATAAAAGCTCGACATTATCTTTAAATAGAAAAACTGGTTTAACAGATTCATAAGAGCTGCTGATTAAATGTCTACATTAGTGAGGCCTTTCACCAAAGTGATTCAGATGCAACAATTGACCCACAAAGCAAAGTAGAGTGATGCAAGAATTGAATACAGAGAGAAAAACAACATGAAGTATGCATGAAGCTTTCATCTCTCTAGAGAATTTAAACTTTCATGGATTGTCCTATCAAGTGATATCATGCACGCACGCACGCACGCACACACACACACACACACACACATCTGTGCATATTTTATATTTAAAGGGTTAGTTCACCCAAAAATGAAAATTCTGTCATCATTTACTCGCCCAAACCCATAAGACGTTTGTTCATCTTTGTAAAAAAAAATGCAAATATTTTCTGCCCCTCCATTGAAAGTCCATGCAACCAAAACTGTAACACCTCAAAAGTACAAAAAAGATTGTCAAAATAATCAATATGAATCAAGCAGTTTAAACCAAGTCTTCAAAAAAAAGAAAGACACCCCTCCCCCCCCCCTGATTAAATTTAATCTGTTCATCATTTAAACCAATTGTGTCTCTTACTTTTTGATGCGCTAAAGATAAGCGTTTCAAAGAGGAATGCTTAAGGGTTTGGAACGACGTGAGAGTGAGTAAATTATGTCAGAATAAAAAATTTGGGGTAAACTATCCCTTTAAAGGGTCTCTGAGTATAAGTGGCACATATTGGACACCGTGTGTATGATAACAAAAGTGACATACACCGTGGCAGGAGAGTTCAAATAAACCTCTTACCACCCTTTGAACGCTTTCCTGTCAAAGGAACATGACATATTACTGTAACATGTCCGATCAAATAAAAAATATTCAGCCTATATTAACATTCTCAGTGCACCCCATTGACTTTACAGTAATGACACAAACTCAGTGATTCAACCTTCTTGCACAGATGTTTATTGCGTGGCCACATCTGTTGAGTGTGAAGCATGCTGATGATCAGTGCTGTGCAGCTCTGCTCACAGTCAGTAAGGACAGGAGACTCAAGCTCACGTGCCCATTCACTGAACAGCCACCATGAGCATGAGCCGTGGGAGAGCAGGGGGTGAAGGGCAAAGCCAGGGGGAAGGGATGGATGTGATTGACAGGGTGAGAGGATGGCTACACTGGTGATGGGTCGCAATCCTGATAACAGCTCTTCTTTAAGACAGTCCAAATGCACCATATGAATACAATTTCGTAAATCCTGTTTCCCAAATCTTTTATAGAATTAGGGGTTTTGTTTGAAATGGCATACTACATCAATGATACTATTTGTGCAGTATGCAGAATGTAGGCTATACTGTCCACAATCATTTTCTGTATGAAACATGGAATACATAGATTGCTAAAATCTGCAGTTTACAACCAGAGCACACAGTTACAGGCATTGTACCTCACTATAAATGTCCAAATTGACCTTCCATTTCAAGAGTAATGAATGAAACAGTATACCATACTAGCACAGTGTATCCAGCAAGCAATTTTAGCATTTAGAAAGACGTCTAAAAGCCGAACACAGCCCTGACGTCTAGGCTCAAACAAGGCTAAATTTGGGCTGTCAGTGAAAATTGAATAGATGTCTAAACCATAGCGCAATAATAGACGCACAGGCTACGCATAGAACATGTCAAAGAAATGAAACCAAACAGCTTGTAATCACTGTTGACTTAGCTTACATGATGGAATATCATCCATCTCGAAAGTTATTTAGGCAAAAACGACAAGGTTACTTTATGCTAGAAGTAGGTTACTCATAGCCGGACTATATCGGGTCTATAGTTAGCCGAGATGGTGAAATGACAGCTATTGCTTGCTGGGGTGCCTACTATTTTTAGAAGATAGTATGTGAAACCGAAAGCATCCAATTTTTAGTTTGGACGAGTCAACGCTAGCCTGGGAAAACCCAGACAACTTCCGGCAAATTTAGATTTGCTCTGCAAGTTAGTCTGGCAAAGAGCTCATTCAAGCCCATTTCCAATCCGTCGAAATCGAGGCACCAATCAGAAACGTTGGGGCGGGCTTTACACGATGACGACAGCACTGGGATTTTGAAGCAGATTTTGTCGCCTAAATTACAAAGATGGATGCCGCCGTCGAACATCACTCGTTCGAATCAGCTATCGCGTCTGTTTTAAGCGATTTGAACATTTCCTTTTTGTTAAAAACCGAGCAAAGAACAACACTCGGAGATGTTTCTCCGCCGGGCGCTGTTCTGCATACGTCATCTCCTTCAGCGCTCTGATTGGTTTTAGGTCTACCCGCGACGTCCGTTGGTGACGCCCCTCTGGAAATGATTTGTCTATGACGCTTTGCCAGACCATAACTCAACTGAGAATGGTCTGGTTTTAACCAGGCTAAGTCAACGCTGTTGCTGAAAATAGATTTCACAGAAAATCATTAAATATTATGGGCAAAAACTATTTAGCTTCAGATTATGATTCCATCCAGTCAGAGGATATCAGTCATTGATATTTTGAGTTGATTTCAAAACAAATGCAATGAAGCGCATTCTGATGAAAACTATAGTAATTTTTTTAATAAAATGAAAACAGAAATGTTGAAAATTCTAGTTAATATTGCTTACAGTTAAATTCAATTTATATATATATATATATATATATTCCAATACACTGGAAATGGAAGTTGAACATTGCATTGTGGGATACAGTACCCAATGCAGTGTGAACACTTTGGCATATACAAGGCATCCAGGTATTTTATGCTCATGGAAAATGTACTTATTGTGCACAGTAGACGTACGATAATACCAAACTCCCTTTTCTGTATTACTGCTTTTATTGCTTTTGGACCAGCAGAGGGAGCTGTAACAGGCTCTTCACCATGTGCACAATGTGACAATATGAGAAGACAGGCGAAGGATTTCTCTGTTCTCTTATTTCATCATCTCCAGCAGGAACCACAGTCTAGCCCATCACATTTCTGCTCGTAAAACGAACAGTTTGAAGCCACATTCATTTAACTGGGACACAGGTTTGATTTGAATATCTGCAAGACATTTCCTGGATATGGATATAATCCCTTGTTAATAAACGCAAGTGTGCTCTAGCATGCTCTGTGAGCGTGTGACTGCTAAGGAGAGTGTGTGCCAGTGCCTTGCAATGCAGTTCTGTGCAATGTTCTTTGATAAGGTCAAACGTGTATTTCCAGCACCTTTAAATAAGACATCCGACATAAATAGAACAGTGGATGCATTGTCTCTAACCCTTTTGAGAATTTTATTTTTATATTGACCGCCTGGACATGTCTTTGAAACAACCTCTAACAATCATTTGAAACACTGGAAAGACTCGTTTGACCTTGATGGGTGTGTGCAGCGTTCAGTGCTCTGCGAGGTAGGGCTAGGCGCCATGCATTTTCAGGATGCTGTGTAAGAAAGCAGGAAAGGGAAAGAGAGAGAGAGCCAGAGAAAAGTGTGTCAGTGGAGTGATTGGCCACTCACCAGACAGCTGCTGGACACCAGGCTGGTCATGTGTGGTTAACAACTGAGCCTGAATCGTCTCCACCACCCGTTTGAAGCGTCGACTGGGACCTGCAGGGGACACGCAAACACAGACAACACCTCTTTGAATGTTTCGCAATGATCCTGTACAGACTGTTACATGTGTGCCTTTTGAAATGAATGTCATTTTATGCTGATACATCCTGGGTTGATTCCCTCTAGCGGCTGCCTCATAAAGTCTAATGGGATGGGGCTGATTTTTATGTTGCATTTGGCCTACGGCTGAGTTTATGACACGTACACATGCAAAATGCGTGACTTTGAGAACAAGATTCAATCCCTTTTGTGTGGCCAAGAGAGGAAAAATGAAGAAGGGGGGAAATGAAAAGAGAGGAACAGGGTTTGCAGTAATGGCACCAGCAGCATGGGATCTTTTTGGATTGTCCTTTGAAACACAGCAGGTTGAAAATGCATAGTGATTACCAGGAGGCAAAAAGGCCTCTTTTAGTTTAATTTTTTTCCACTACCCCCTCCAGCAGTTGGTCTATTTTCAGCTTAAGAGAGGGGGAGTGTAATGGAGGATGGGAACCGCTAGCAGAACGGGAGAGGGAAAAAATTCTCTCACCACTGCGACAGACAAAGTTCAACATCATCAACCAGCCTCTCCATCACCCACACACACACATCCCTCTGTGTTTCTATTGGCTGCTAGCGAGTGTATGACATAAAAATGGGCTTCTCTCTGTCGGCATGGTTACCTGAGAGCAGTGTGAAAGTGACAGAGTAGATGCCGTTCTCCTTGGTGGCAGCCGTGCTTTCGGTGTAGGTGATGTCCACCTGGAACTTCACTGGTTTTTGGAACACGGTGGGGCCGGCCGTGGACTTGTATTCTGCCCGGAAACTCGTCTGAGACACCACACTGTGGCTGAGGCTGGGAATCTGAGATAAAAGGACAGAGGTCTTAAACAGAATCATTCACCCCAAAATGAGCATTATGTGGCTATTTACTGATGTCTAATGACTTTCTTTCTTTAAAATGGGAATTATTAAAGAATATCCTGTACATTCTTTTCAAAATAATGACAATGAAGGAGGTCTGGGGCTATCAAGTTCCAAAATGGCAAAAAAAAGCCTCAAAACTATCACTGTGTCCATGACTTAAGTGATATCTGATTTGCGAATTAATCTTTATTTTGTGTCAGATCTTTTCAATTTATCAGTTAACAGTTCACAAAACAGGTCTGAATGAATTGTTCAACTCAGTTGTACTAACTGACTGTTCCCTTTCGTTGTCACTCCGAGTTACGTCGGATGACGACGAATGGGGTTTCGCTTAGAAAGCCTATCAGCTTCGAGTATTTAAAAACGAGCCAATGGCAAAGAAATGCCATGGGTCTGCGGAATTTGCATGACGTAACTCCGCCCCACCTCGTGGGTATAAAAGGAGGACGCTGGCAACATGCAGTTATGTTTTCGCTTCGGAGCCAAGAGCCTCTCTTCACTCCACAAAGCCATCTCTGAATTTGTCAGCTTTTCACGTACGAGTTCCTCTGGTGTTGGTGTTTGTAGGCGATATCCAGCGAGCGCGCGCTTCCTGCTTATCTGTGCAGTGGTTTGCCAGAGAGTGCGTGTCTCCCCGGGCGCCTCGACATCAGAGTGTTTCTCTCTCTCACAAAAGAGCTTGCACGCGGCACGTCTTTTTAAAGATGCCTCGCCCGTGCACTTCTGGTTGCGGCAGATATGTGTCTGACTCTGATGGGCACGAGCGTTGCCTAGTGTGTTTGGGCATGGATCACGCTAGAGCAGCGCTCGTGGATGAGTCATGTTCTCTCTGCGGGAACATGACCATCGCGTCACTAAGGTCGAGACTCAATGAACTCGCAAGAGTGAGAGTCCCCTCATCCACACCCCGATCTAACGCTCCCCCGAGGAGTGCTACTTCGGCTGGTGGCCAGGGTGACCTGAGGGTAACGGTCTGGAACCAGGCGCCGACTATGTGTCCGTGACCCCAGCCCCCCTCTTCAGTGACGGTGCCCGCTAGTGAGCCTCCGATTCCCGCGGGTTTACCTTCGGGTGGCCCGCGGGTTTCGGTTGAAGCTACAGAGGAGGATGCCATGTCTGTAGCAGCATCACAAGGTGGGCTTGATTCTTCCGGAAGTGAAGATTCAGCGCAGCTGCCACCTTCCGGTGTGCATACGGCTGTGCCTGAGTCGGATCCGGAAATGACGGCCATGCTTTCCCGGGCAGCCGCGAGCATTGGTTTAGAGTGGAGGCCTCCACCCTGTCCCGAGCGCTCGCGGCTGGACGATTGGTTTTTGGGTAAGGCTGCCGACCCCCGTGGTCCACGGCAAACCCCAATACCATTCTTCCCGGACGTGCATGATGAGATCTCGAAGTCCTGGAAGACCCCCCTGTCTTCCCGGGACCGCTCGCTGATCCCATCCGCCTTTCCTCCCCTCGATGAGGCGGCCGCCCGTGAGTACACTGGGCTTCCCCCGGTTGAGCGCTCTGTTGCGATGCAACTGTGTCCTCAGAGTGCTTCTTCTCGGGGTGAGCCTAAGCATCCATCCAAGGCCTGTAGATTTTCGTCGTCTATGGCGGCGAAGTCTTACAGAGCGGCGGGACAGGCGGCTACCTCTCTGCATGCTATGGCCACTCTGCAGGTCTACCAGGCCCAGATGCTCAGAAAAACATGCACGAGGGCAGGACAGACCCAGGGCTCTTCAATGAGCTGCATGCCGCAACCGACCTCGCTCTCCGGGCGACAAAGGTAGCCGCGCGCTCCCTGGGTTTGGTGATGTCCACCGCGGTGGTCCAGGAGAGACACCTGTGGCTGAACCTGGCTGACATGCGGGATTCCGAGCGGACTCGTCTGCTCGATGCGCCCCTGTCCCAGGCCGGCCTCTTCGGCGGCGCAGTTGAGGACTTTGCCCAACAGTTCTCAACTGCACAGAAACAGACTGAGGCTATTAAACATATTCTGCCCCGCCGACCCGCTGCTGCCTCGTCGTCGGTCGGGCAGACGTCTCAGCCTGTTTCCCGCCGAGGGCGCCCTCCTAAAGCTCCCGCCCCTCCCGCTCGGCCAAAGCAGCAGCCTTCACCCAGGCCGACGCGAGGAGGAAGCCGCAGGAAGGCGCCACAGCCCTCTCCAGCCCCGCCCCCCGCCAAGCGCCGGGCCAAGCGGCGCTCCTGAGACGGGCTGCTCAGGGATGACATTTGTTTCTCAGGAGATGGTAGCAGGGCCACTCCTTCCCCCGGTGGAGGGCCGGGGGAGAATCTTTTGTTCTCCACTCCCCGCTGCTCACCCACGGGTGGGCAGCACCCTAATGTGGTTAAAGACAGAAACAAACCTCTCACCCCTGAGCACACAGAGTTCTCGGACGACACAGAGCGCCGCCCACCAGCCGTGCTCTCCTCGTCCCCCTCTGTCCCAGAGTCGGTTGACACGGCGTGCCGCCCACGGGCCGTTTCGTCCCTGTCCCCCTCTGTCGCCAGACCCCTGGCAGAGCAGGCCCCCGTGGAACGCTGGTCCTTCCCTGGCCTCCTCTGTCAGGGCGCGGAGGTTAACTGCGCCCCCACACCGGATCGCTATGCCGTCCACGTCCGGGCCAGTTACTCCGCTTCGCTGCCCCTCCGGGGGGACGCCGGTGGTCCGCATGACCCCGCTGGTGCAGTTCCTAGAAGCCTGGCTAGAGCTTCCCCAACTGTCCCGCTGGGTCGCCCGCACCATCCGGTTCGGCTATGCGATTCAGTTCGCACGGTCTCCTCCCCGATACAGGGGAGTCCGCTCCACTTTGGTCGGTGGCAACGCCCCGATCATGCGAGCAGAGATTGCCACTCTGCTGGCGAAGGGTGCAATCGAGACTGTCCCTCCAGCCGAGATGAGGTCCGGCTTCTACAGCCCTTACTTCATTGTCCCCAAGAAAACCGGTGGGTTACGACCAATCCTGGACCTGCGAGTATTGAATCGCTCCCTTTACAGGATGCCGTTCAAAATGCTCACCGCCAAACACATTTTCGAGTGTGTGCGGCCCCAGGATTGGTTTGCAGCGATCGACCTGAAGGACGCCTACTTTCATGTCTCCATTCTCCCTCGTCACAGACCGTTCCTCCGGTTTGCTTTCGAGGGACAGGCATATCAGTACGCGGTTCTCACATTCGGGCTAGCCCTGTCTCCTCCCGTCTTCACGAAAGTCGTCGAGGCAGCCCTTGTTCCCCTTCGGGTTCACGGGGTTCGCATCCTGAACTATCTCGACGACTGGCTGATTATAGCTCACTCTCGAGACAGGGTTTGCGAACACAGGGACCTTGTGCTCCGGCACCTAGCCCGTCTGGGCCTTCGGGTCAACTGGGAGAAGGGCAAACTTTGCCCCGTGCAGAGGATCTGTTTTCTCGGTATGGATATCGACTCGGTCGCCATGTCCGCGCAGCTTACGAGCGAGCGCGCGCAGTCACTGCTGACTTGTCTGAGACAAATACAGGGCAAGAAAGCGGTTCCACTGAAACATTTTCAGAGGCTCCTGGGGCATATGGCATCTGCAGCCGCGGTCACGCCGCTCGGATTGCTTCATATGAGACCGCTTCAGCTTTGGCTTCGCGACCGAGTCCCGAGGTGGGCATGGCAACAAGGCAAGCTCCGAGTTCCAGTGACTTCGAGCTGCCGTCAGACCTTCACCCCGTGGTTGAACCTCAGTTTTCTCAGGGCTGGTGTCCCCCTGAGACGAGTGTCGAGGCATGTTGTTGTCTCAACAGATGCCTCCACCACGGGCTGGGGCGCCATGTGCAATGGTCATGCTGCCGCGGGCTCCTGGACAGGACCCCAGCGCCTATGGCATGTCAATTGCCTCGAGTTGCTGGCAGTACGCCTTGCTCTGCACCGCTTCCGAGCGCTGCTCTTGGGTCAACACATACTAGTCCAATCAGACAATACCGCCACAGTAGTGTACATCAACCATCAAGGTGGTCTACGCTCCCGCCGTATGTCGCAACTCGCCCGCCACCTCCTCCTATGGAGTCAGAAGCACCTGAGGTCCCTTCGTGCTATTCACATTCCCGGAGCCCTGAACTGTGCTGCCGACGAGCTGTCACGGCTTCAGCCCCTCCTTGGAGAATGGCGACTCCATCCCCAGTCGGTCCAGCTGATTTGGGACCAGTTTGGCGACGCACAGATAGATCTGTTTGCCTCCCGCGACTCATCCCATTGCGCCCAGTTTTATTCTCTGACCGAGGGCACGCTCAGCACGGATGCACTGGCGCACAGCTGGCCGCGGGGCCGCAAGTATGCGTTTCCCCCAGTGAGCCTTCTTGCGCAGCTCCTGCGCAAGGTCAGGGAGGACGAGTAGCAAGTCCTTCTGGTTGCGCCGTACTGGCCCACCCGGACTTGGTTCTCCGAACTAGTGCTCCTCGCGACAGCACCTCCTTGGCCAATTCCTCTGAGGAAGGACCTCCTTTCTCAGGGACGGGGCACCCTATGGCACCCTCGTCCCGATCTGTGGAACCTCCACGTGTGGCTCCTCGACGGGACGAGGCAGGTTTGAGTACCCTACCACCTGCGGTGGTAGCTACCATCACTTCCGCTAGAGCGTCGTCCACGAGACATGCCTACGCGTTGAAGTGGAACCTCTTCGTCAATTGGTGCTCTTCTCGCCGAGAAGACCCCCGGAGTTGTTCGATCAGTTTCGTGCTTTCCTTCCTTCAAGATGGGTTGGAGCGAAGGCTGTCTCCCTCCACCCTCAAAGTTTATGTAGCCGCTATCGCCGCACACCATGACTTGGTAGAAGGTAAGTTCTTAGGGAAGCACGACCTGATCGTCAGGTTCCTGAGAGGAGCCAGGAGACTGAATCCTCCTCGCTCTCCTCTCGTTCCCTCTTGGGACCTCGCGGTGGTTCTAACTGCCCTGCAGAGTGCTCCCTTTGAGCCTTTGCAATCAGTGGAGCTTAAGCTCCTGTCAATGAAGACAGCGCTCCTGGTTGCACTGGCCTCTGTCAAGAGGGTAGGGGACCTGCAAGCATTCTCCGTTGACGAAGCGTGCCTGGAATTCGGGCCGGCTTACTCTCACGTGATCCTGAGACCCCGGCCTGGATATGTGCCCAAGGTTCCTACCACTCCCTTCCGGGACCAGGTGTTGAACCTGCAAGCGCTGCCCTTGGAGGAGGCAGACCCAGCCTTGGTACTGCTCTGTCCAGTACGCGCTCTCCGCGCTTATGTAGACAGGACGCAGTGTTTCAGGACCTCAGACCAGCTCTTTGTCTGTTATGGTGGGAAGCTGAAGGGAAAGGCTCTCTCAAAGCAGAGGTTGTCTCACTGGATTGTGGACACCATTGCTTTGGCTTACCAGCAGCAAGGCCGACCGTGCCCCCTTGGTGTGACCGCCCACTCCACCCGGAGTGTGGCATCCTCCTGGGCGCTGGCGCATGGCGCCTCGCTAGCAGACATCTGCAGAGCTGCAGGCTGGGCGACACCTAACACATTCGCCAGATTCTATAATCTCCGAGTGGAGCCAGTGTCCTCTCATGTTCTCGCTTCAAACAGCTAGTTCCGGACCCGCTCAGGTGTCTTCGCTTGCTCGCCATTCCACTCCGCGGACTGGATACGTGCGATATTCTGCTCAGGTGAGCTTCTCCGAAAGCCCTGAGTTCCTCCAGCACCCCTGATGCTAGCGCCAGTGTCTATTGCCTGGGCGTCGGCTAGGTGCCTCCGTGTGCATGGTCCCTCCCATGAGCTACCCCCACACGTGTATTTCCACTGTAAGCCTCTTTTGAGCATGTGTCTTTCCCTCGGCAAGCCACCTTGCCACCCCTGAGGTTGAAATATTCCACCTGCGGCTGGACACCTCAGAGTTTCTCCATATGTTTCCTTCAGGTCATATGTGTATTTTCAAATGCCCCCCCCCCCCACTGGGTTGGTGATATTTGCATATTTCCCCTTAAAAGCTTGGGATATGCTTCCCAGTGTACCTTGGTATTCCTGTGCTAAATAGGAGTCCTTCGTCCTAATATCTCGAGGGCTCAGATTTTCGCAGGGCGCTGGAAGACAGCTGTGAAGGTGGCGTGATTTGATTGGTAACCCCATTCGTCGTCATCCGACGTAACTCGGAGTGACAACGAAAGGGAACGTCTCGGTTACGTATGTAACCCTCGTTCCCTGAGTAGGGAACGGAGACGTTACGTCTTCCTGCCACTTCCGCTGTGCCGCGGGGATCGCCTGAGTTCAGTCGTGGCTCCTCAGCGAGAAAACATAACTGCATGTTGCCAGCGTCCTCCTTTTATACCCATGAGGTGGGGCGGAGTTACGTCATGCAAATTCCGCAGACCCATGGCATTTCTTTGCCATTGGCTCGTTTTTAAATACTCGAAGCTGATAGGCTTTCTAAGCGAAACCCCATTCGTCGTCATCCGACGTAACGTCTCCGTTCCCTACTCAGGGAACGAGGGTTACATACGTAACCGAGACGTTAACAGCCCATTAGGGCAGATGATTGTCAATCAATAACAACAGAAATTCTGGTCTGTTGTCACACAGAGAAATCCCATGACTTTAAAAGACTTTAAATATAGCACACAAGTCTGATAGTTCTGATATTTTTATGATGCTTTCACATCCTTTTTTAAACTTTTTAAGAAAGTAAAAGAAACCCATGAAAGTAAGAAAGTCACACCGGATTGGAAGGACATGAGAGAGAAAATGGTGGCAGAATTTACACACTCATCTGAGACTTACAGAGAGAAAGGCATGGACAATATCTGCTTTGATGGAGCTCAGAGGCTTGTCCCGAATCACCACAAAGATCTGCTCCTCCTTTTCAAGGTTAATAAAATTTCCAAACCAAGATTTTTTGGCAAGTCTGTGAAGAAGAAAAACAGAAGTGAACAAGACAACACAATACAAACAAACATGACTCAACTCACATACCATGCATGAATCAAGTATATATGTTTGAATAATGTAGCATGCTATCACATACAAAACATACTTTTCATTTCTTCAGTATGACTAAAATGTATATAATTAAATCTCAAGAACACATCCTGCTCTTCATATACATAATATCATCATACAGTTCAAAGGTTTGGGGTCGGTAAGTTTTTATGTTTTTGAAAGAACTCTCTTATGCTCACCAATTCTCCATTTATATAAAAATAAATACAGTAAAAACAAGATAAAAATTGTGTAATATTATTATTACAAAAATAACTTTTATATTTGAATATATTTTAGAATGTAATTTATTCCTGTGATGGCAAAAATTGTATTTTCTTCAGTGTCACATGATCTTTCAGAAATCATTCTAATACACTGATTTGGTTTTTAAGAAATATTTCTTATTAATATTAGTTTTGAAAACAGCAGCTTTGTGAAGAACAGCAGCAGGTATTTGAAATAAAAATCTTTCGCATTCCTTTTAAATGTCTTTACTGTCACTTTTGATCTAACGATTTAACAATAATAATAATAATAATAATAATAATAATAATACATGCTAACATTTGTATGGTAGTGTATATATTTCAGCTTCTCCAAGTTTCTCCAGTTGGGAAAAGAATTTCAGACCATCAATCGCTAAGTTATATTTTTAAAAAGTGGGTTCACAGTGACAACATACAGTATCAGCGGAGGATCCCCCGCAGAGCTTGGCTGAATTTGTCTCAAAATGAAATACAGACTGAATGCTGTCGAGATGCGAGATAGTAATCTGTCAGTCAGCTGATGTGTCTCTTGGACATAGCAAGAAATGAAAATATGTATGATTTTAAAAAAAAGTGACTGCACGGGCTGTCAAACAATTCAAAACTTGTATGATATATATGATGTGCAGCACCATGCAACCCTCAAAAACATTTTTTTTCAATTTTTCATTTAAAATTTAAGAGTTAACACATAGTTTTAGTATTGGTAAACTAGAATAAGATGACAGGGGTTAGTCACGACACAGTATTAGCTGACAACTGAAAAGTCCTCTGGGGTGGGGGAGTAATGAAAAGTTACTAAAACTTTTCAAGGAAAAAGCCTGTATGGAGATATGAATGCTGGCATATGGCTCATTTCTCAGCCCTGCTTGAATCGCTGGGATTTCACCAAAGTCAATGACTATCAAACCTATCGTTGAGCCAGACAACATACTGTGACACTAGCTCACCAAAAACCTAACAACAGAAAAATAAGAAGAAAACACTCCAGAAGAAAGTTTCCACCGTGGTGTTGCTCTGTGTGGCTGTGAAGCTAAGTGGAACTAAAACACTGAATTATTCATGACAAACTATTCCCTGATAATGTCTTTAGCAACAAACTAGGCTAATGGGGCCATGAACAGTGTTTGGACCATCACATTAACTTTAGCTGCAACATTTTCAGAGCTCCTTTCGACGAAAAAGAAAGTACAAAGAGTAAAAGTTAGGTGTCTTAATTAAACAAGCTTTAATTGAGTGTTGGTGGTTTTACTCTAAGCCACCCAGGTTACCACAAAAGGTGATGCCTTTTGTGTAGAAGAATGAATATTGAACTGCATTGAATTATAATTTATTATTATTTTAATGTTTCTTTCACACTTTGGTATTTAACAAAACCGCATATTTGACTTGATTGTCTTTGAAAATAGCTAATACTTACTCGGGGGAAGACTCTGGTGTTAGGCTGGACATTTCCTCTTGTGTGGGAACTGGAAAGAGACAAAGCAAACAAGCCTCAGTGGAATTTGCATCATACTCTATATCCAGAGAGATTAGACATTTACAACCTGAGGAGGGGAATGCTGATTAACCACAGCTAATTACTCCAAACCTGCAGAGATTAAGAGTAATTCAACCCCCTCCCTTCTATCAGCTCATCTGATCCTCTTCCCGGTAGAAGAGGGAAAGGGGAACAGCTGGAGGTGAAGGGAGATGCTTGTGCAGTTTTCATTATCATTACTAGATATATCATCAGATATAGCTGATAATGGAGTATCAGTGAGTTTATTACCCAGCGATCTGTAAAATCAGTCCATGGAGATTATACCTAGCTAAGAGGGGAACATCAACTGAAGACCGCAATAAAAAAGGATTAGCAAGCATAATTCGTTCACTTAAATGCTTTCCTATACGCTATGGTGCCTTACTTTGCACCTGATCCTGCATATCATTGCTTTACTGCCATAAATAACTAGGGTTTATAATATACTATACAATATATTGGTACCATCTTATAATTCATTTTAATATAAATGTGCATTCTAATTTGTGCAATTTTTACATTTAGAATTTTAGTTTTCATGGCAATCCATGTGTATTGTCTTTTGACCAGAAACAATACACATGGATTAACATCATGTTGCTGTAAATGTGCTAAATTTAGTCAAAAATTTTAAATTTTCATCTGCATCCACTGGTCGGATTATGTTAAAGAGTGAAACAACTACTTCAGGATGTTTCCGGCGCTGCTGGTACCTTGTAGTTTCCTGCGGTGGAATCGTGGTGAGCCAAGGAAGCTGTTCTTAATGGAGTTGAGGCGTGTTCTCCACGGCATGCCTCCAATGGAGGGGCTGGGGGGAGGCGTTGGGCTAGGGGTCCCAGCTGGGCTCTCCTTAGGCGTGTGCACTGGTGTTCCTTTTGGAGTTGGCAATGGGCTGCCCCTGGGAGAGGGGTGGGGCGTAACCTGTATGGTGGGGATAGATTTGCCGTTGTGGTCAGTCCCGGCCAGCGGGTGAAGGTGGTGAAGCCGGATGGGTGAAAGGGGAGTAAGGGGAACAGAGAGCTTGGGTGGCACCGTGAGCGGTGGCCGGCGCACTTTCGGGCTACCAGGAATTGGCGGGGGCATGGGTTGGCAGGGTGTAGAAGGTTCCGACTTGGCCACAGAAGGCACTGCCGTCGTGTTAGGGAGCGGGTTGGACCTGGTGACCTGCAGGGGCTTGTCTGCAACTTTGGGCTTTGCTGGAAGTGTCTGGGTTTTGTTGTTGGGCTGATGGGCACGTGTCTTTGGTTGAAAGGTTTTGGGGGAGTGGGGACTTATTCCGTTCAGCCGGGACACAGGCGCGTGGGTGGGGCTGTGGTTGGGCGACTGCGTGAGTTCTGCGGATTGTGGAGGAACGGCGAACCGTCGCATGGGCTGGAAGAGCGCATGCACAGAGACAGCAGCATAAAAAGAGCCAACACAGCCCATACACACAACACATGGCCCCGTAATTAACAGGCATTATGGCGCAGACGAACACACACACCGACACCAAAAATGAAAGGATGGTGAACAAGGCACCGATGATGAGAGGTGAGGGAGGAAATGCAGAAAGAAAGAAAGAAAGAAAGAAAGAAAGAAAAAAACATGCCATTAGCACAACCAGCCAAGAGGCAACAAGACAGTGGAAATAAAATGTACCCAATCCAGTGTCCCCGAACAGAAAACCGAACAGAAATTAGCAACAAAAAGCTCTGGGTTGTTGTTGGGATGAAATTAAAAAAGGTGTTTTAAGCACTGACTAAGCAAGCAGGAAATTTGTGCAATGAGCTTTGCTTTAAAAGGACGCTATTGTCAGAATACCTCGTATCATTTGAAAAATCATCATATATTCAGTAGAAATACCATAAAATGTGACAAGTCACAGTACGTATGTACTGACTCAACAATTTGAGTTTTTCAAGACAATAGCGCCACACTATCGAAATGGCTAGTGAAAATAAGTGCAGTTGACCATTAAACAGAGCATAGAGTACAATGCTGCTGCTGGAGGTATGATATGAGGATGCTGTTTGACAGATGACGCTGTATAATAATAATAATAATTGGGTCAGAAACAGGGGGATTGATAAAATACGGGCCACTAGAAGTGAAGAGTGTGATTACAATAAGTGAAGTAAAAGCTCATCAAGCATATTGTAAAACATTAAAAGGAAATACAATAGTGTGTTAACTGAATCAGCTGCAACCGTAGCACGAGCATAAAGGGGAGCACAAATGCAATAAAATTGATTTTTAAAGCTCTTACATACTGCAGGGAAGATTCTTCCATGACAAACCTTTAAGTCTCTGTCTGAGCAGTAAAACTAATCTCAGAAGAGCTGTATCAAGGAGTTCTTCACAGACTAATTTAAATGACGTCCACCAAGCATGTTCTCTACATGAGCCAATTTCATCAGCGAAAGGGCGGAACTGAAGCCATTCGGCGAATGTAGAACATTTCAAACTGTAGAATATTTGATCAGGTCAGATTCGGAATTGACTTTGGGATGAATCATGTAGGGTATTCCTCGATGTAACTCAAGGACTGCATATTGGGAAGTCTTAGTAGTGGATTTGTCATCGGTTAGCCTCTTTAAACAAATCAACTGTAAAAGCTGGCTACGTCCAGAGGCATGACCGTTAGTTTGGAACCAGGGATTTTCAAGGGATTTTAACAAGCCATTAGTGACTTGGGCTTCAAATATTTCAGGGCAACAAGGCTGTGAATTGGGCATAGATTAGCAGTAATTATGCCAAGCATGGTAGTCTGATTGGGCTAGAAGTAGTAAAGGTGGATCGTTAGGGATAGACTGCAATGTTGCTGCGATATTTGAGCTTATAAGTGATATATAATTGACTGTCTTGTTTAACATACTGTAGCTAACAATATACATAATTATCATTAATGCTTCATCATCACTACCAATTCTGAGAAATAATCTTTCATATTGCATTGGTCCCCTTGTTACATATATTATAGAATTAAGTGTAGCACTTTCAACCTGACCTATAATAACATTGGTAACATTAATGTATTCACATACTTTACTATTGGAAAGTGTGGGTTTGGTTATATTTCTTAATGTTTTTTTTTTTTTTAAGAAGTCTCTTATGTTCACCAAGGCTGCATTTATTTGATCAGAAAATACAGTAAAACAGTACTATTGTGAAATAATATTATAATTTAAAAGAACTGTTTTCTATTTTAATATATTTTAAAACGTACTTTATGAATTTTCAGAATCATATCTTATTATTATCAATGCTGAAAACAGATATTTTTTGTGGAAACCTTGATACAATCAGTCTATCATGCTTAGCATAATTACTGCATTTTTAAAGATTTATTGCTAAATAGAAAGTTCAAAGGAACAATCTTTGTAAAAATGTAAAAGTCTTTACTGTCACTTTTGATCAAGTTAATGCATTTTTGCTAAGTATTTTTTTCTTAGTGTATACAGTAATATTTATATATACATATATACACAACACACTGCTGTACCACCTGTTGATGCATATATTCATGCTGAATGATTGCAGGTCAGATGTGTCTTGAGACATGAGTTTCTCATCAATAGATATTATGTGGATAGATGTCTCACCAGCTGGCTATGGACTGCAACACAACCAAACACTTTGAGTGAAACAAAGGATTTAGCATTGATGGAAAGCTTACCCGTGGACTGCTGAGGGGACTAGTGGACAAACCAGAAGAGGCTCCGCTGATGGACCGAGACCTAAAGTTGCACAACATAAATAGTAAAGACATTTCTACCCCATGTATAGCACACTGTTGTAACTGTACAGGAGGTTAAGCATGTTGTGTTGAGTGAAACATGAATAAATAATTGTGTTGACACTTAGACAGAGACAGCAGTATCACACAAGACCTCTATGTTTCACTATAAATTGCATTTACGTTAATTATATGTCAACTTTCTATGCAGACCTATAGGTCTTTTTGTTGATCATGCTATTTTTACATTTTTAAGTTGCAATTAAATTTAAGCAATTTATCATTACTCATCCTAAGAATGTAAAAGGTCATCACAACCTTGTATGAGGTTCTGTATGAGACTTCCGAATTTCATTGTGTATTAGATGATGAGCTTCAGTGCTTCTCCAATAAAGGGTTGGGATTTAATTGACCGTGGACACAATGGGTTTTGTCATCAAGGCAAATTGAAACAGTAAATCACCCTTAAAGGTGTCAACATTCAGACTCACATGATTTGACTCCAGGAATGATTTGATCCATACACTGATCAATTGCATTTGCAAATGCTACTTAGATGAGAATTACGCGTGGTCTCAAATTGTTTCATTCAAGCGTAAAAATCACAACACCAAATACACAGCGGCCTGATTCAGCGCAACGCTGATGTTCATTATATGCCTCTTGCATTCAGCTAATTAGCTTAGCCAAAAACAGCGTCAGGAAGAGACCTCTTTATATGCATAATAAATGGCTATGGAATAAAGTAATTCATGGAAAGAAAGGACAGGCACTAGAGGATAGTGACTATATGAGAATATATTTCTACTGTTTAAGCAATGAAACGGTATTTGTGGAGATCTTATATAAAGTGAATCATTAATATTCTACAAGAGAGAAGCTACAACTATATTAAGATAACTACCGCTTGTAAAAATGCTATATTAAATTGTATAAAAGATGCAGGGGAGCTTTTCAGTTCAAGTAAGTCATTAAACTTTGAATTGTTAACATGCATTCAACACAATTCATTTACTAGTGCCTAATTCAGCCCCGATACTCAATGCAAAAAACAAACAAACAAGTGTCTATAAAGAAATATTCAAGGCCCGTTTTGTTATCTGGCAGATTAAACAGACTCAGTGAATGCAGATGTAGGACATGACAGTGAAACTCAAGGTTGAAGAAAAATGCCTGAACAGATGAACACAAACAATCGGATAACCTCTGTCTCTCACCTACTGTAAGTGCACACATCACTCGAAGAAAAACAAACATCCAGGGTGAAGGCAAGAGAAGCATGAAGGCACAACGAGAGCGAGGGGAAGAAATTAACAATTGGGATCTACCAAGGGACAAAAATGCCAGACATCAAATGAAACATGAAAGGCAAAATAAGGGAGATAAGATGCTTTTGATGTGTGTGGAGGGAGCCAGAGGGCCGCTGCGTTACCAAAACTGAGAGGCCAAACCGGGAGGAAAAAACTCTTATTTACACGTGCGACTTCCACTTTTAAAAAGAAAAAATTCCCTCTTAAGCAAGCTAAGCTCTTGAGATCTCATATAAGTGGTTGAAATAAAAGGCCAGTGCTCTCTGTTGCATGTTTCGAGTGTTAAAAACCCCACTGCATCTTCAGAGCAGAAAAGAAAGCAAGGCGGTGGTTTGTACCTCTCCTCTTTGCTTTGCAGTATGGGGTTGGCATCTGAGATATCCAAGCTTTTACTGAAAACAGATTTACTACAGTAAGAGAGAGTAAAGTTAGAGTAAATTTACAATAAGTAATAAGTAATCATGGAGTTGAGCCAAAGCATCTACATAGGGAAAGGACATGGGGCTAATGAAATGGATCACAATGAACATGTAAAAAAGTAAAACAAATCTGTAACAAAATGTGTCAAAGATACAGAAAAATGAAAGGCACATTAACAATCCCATTGTTCCCCTTTAAACCAATCTGAGAAGATAAAATTTACCATATGGCACATGCTGCTTGACTATAGCTGAGAAATGAATTTTCAGAGAATAGTAAAATACTCTGAAATCATTGTTTTCTTTTTCCACAGATTTAGCTGAGCTCATTGATCTTATTTATTTTACTCTTCATGTGCAATTTAAAAAGCATTTCAAAGCTAGTATGCAGCTTCTGTTAACTGTGAACTTCATTGTTCCAAAGTTTATTTTTGCTTTTATGACAGACGTCATTGTCTTCAAATGTTTCTTTCAAGGCTTCACAAAATGTGACATACTTTCTGCCGTTCTTACTGTGACACTTGCTGCTACGACAATAGAGTTTTGTAAATAATAGAGGAGCGGGAAATGTGTCACTGTACCTCTGTCCGTGTTGTGCCATGTCGATGGCGCGTCTCACAGGAACAGGAGAACCGCCCTCTGTCACGCTCAGCACCTCCATAGACTTGCGCTCTGGCCTCCTCTTGTTGTGCCTCGTCAACAGTGGAGAATCCACTCGCTTCCTGGGTGGATCTGAGACCAGAAGAGGATTAATGCAATGATCCCAAACAGATGAAAACAACCCATTAAGCTCATGGCGTTCATAATGGAAAAGTCGTACAATATGTTTCATAATGTCTTCAATCATTTAAACCCCAGTAAGATTTTTTGCCCTGAAATAAATGAATACTTTTATTCAGCAAGGATGTGTGAAACCAATGACAAGTGACAGTAAAGACATTTATAAATGTTAAAAAGATTTCTATTTCAAATAAATACTGTTCTTTTGAACTTTCTATTCATCAAGGAATCCTGAAAAATTATTAGTTTTAAAAAAATTTGAGCAGCAGAACTGTGTTCAGCATTGATAATGATAAGAAATGTTACTTGACCACCAAATCAGCATATTGAAATGAATGGATCATATGACACTGAAGAATTCAGCTTTACCATCAAAGGAATAAATTACATTTCAAAATGTGTTCAAATAGAAAGTAATTAATTTAAATTGTAATAATATTTCAATATATTACTGTTCCTACTGTTTTGTTGATCAATAAATGCAGCCTTGGTGAGACTTCTTTCAAAAACATTAAACAATCTTACAAACCCCAAATGTTTTAACAGTAGTGAATCAAAAAAAAAAAATTACCCAAATGACTTCAATCATAAATGATCCTGGTCTTGTGTACGATTCATCACCAAACACATTCATTAATTGAAAATAATGTTTTCATGATCCTCCAGAATTTACAGTAGCTCTTTCCCCACCATTTACGCAAATTTCCAACATTGAGAAAACGCTTCCAAAACGGAGTGGAAGCTCTAAAATTGGGTGTGGCTTCCACCCATTGACACGCATTCAACCAACCTACAGTCAATTCTAAAGATTTCAATTATCATGTCAATCATAATGCTGATTACTGTTGTCAAAAATGTATTATGTATCGATACTGAAATATCTGAAACGATTCCAATACTGCAGTATAGATTCATCGATACCAGCTGCGCTTTCTTGCTCTCCTCTCATTCAGTCATCTCATTCACTCCAGTTAAATAGAGTTGGTGTGATCCTCCATTAAAATGTTTTTTTTCTTCCGGCTTTTACAGTAGCTCTCTCCCCACCATTTACGCAAATTTCCGTTATTGAAAAAACGCTTCCCGCCCTTGAGAGAATGTTAGAGAAGGTGATCTTTATTTATTGTGAATAAAGTGATCTCTCCAGAAGAAATTTTTGATTGCCTAGACTTTCAATAGATGGACAAAAAAATAAACAATATTAAAAATATCTATATGACAACAGTGTTTTTTCCCCCGTGGTATCGAAAATGGTATCGAATATCGACACTTTTCAAGGTATCGTATTAAAAGTTAGAAATTCCAGTATTGTGACAAGACTAGTGCTGATTTCATTCAATGCTAGCTACAACAAATTCTGAATCCTAAATCTACCCAATACCCTAACCTTAACCATCGAAATTGCTTAACCCAAGGCGGGATTTGCGCTGAATATGCTAATGGAAGTTCAGGAGATAAGCAGTTAATAAGATTGTGCGATATCCGATCTCTGAGCCCGACCATCCGTTTCTTCCCAACCAGGCCTCACCTGACAAACAGAAAGGAAGGAAGATGCAGAAACAAGCGATCTCATACGTAATCATTTGCATATTATGTATGTGTTATGACCGCAATGTTATGTTACTGAATGAAATGTCGACCCAGGACGAGCTAAAGGACTGTGTGTGCAAGCATTAGGGGTGTTGATGGACTCAATCATCTATGTTTTGATCATCCTTCTGAATCCAATCTGGTTGTAGTCTCTAACAAAAACGTGATTTTCTCCGATTTTTGCTCAAAATGTTTCTTCTTTTTTTGGATGAAACTTACCCACATTCAAGTGTTGTTAAAAACAGAACGCATGGTGCTAGAATAAAACTTTTTTTTTTTGTTAAAGCAAATGTTCTGTTCTTTCTATTGATGTATTGCATGTTCAGATATTCATACAACAAAATATTCTGGGGGCCATGAAACTTTAGTGAAAATGATCAAAAACGCTGGCGGGGAAAGAGTTAAATAACCTTTTGTTTATACTGATGTATCCTAGGCTGTGTGGGCGAGGAAATGATGTAACCACAGAGGTGTTGTAAATGCCATGTCATGTTATCATTAAGGATGAAATACAAACAAACAGATTAAATACTTAACAGGCAAACTGAATTGTTCTTACCGATCTCATTTCTGGGTGGCAGATTCTGATCCTCATGGCTAGGATATCTCTCCTTACGGTCCAGCAGAAGGAAGTAGATCATCTTTTCCTGGTTATCTCTGGAGGTGGGAAGGGCACGGAGGAACAAAATGTTTCTGATATACAGTAAAATCTGCAGTGCTCAAGAATAATCCTCAGCTCAGACTAATTAACATCATTAGTTAAAGAGCAAAGAGTAGCAAGCACCTCATTCCCAGAGAGATAAAAGACCCCTGCAGAGATCACAGGATATCACTTATTTCATTAATGATGCACGAAGACATAAAATATCGGAAAGAGAGTCTGGGCGAGTTCAAAAAGTCTTGAAATTCTCCCAGCGAGAGGCCTTGTGTTGAGTTTTTCCGCCCCGGACCACACAGCGGGAAGTAAATATGACCGTCTTTGCTGCAGGCCAGGCGCCATCTAAATTGTGTTTAAACGCTGGACAAGAGAAGAGACAGAGGCTGTGATGTTTTAGGAGGGAACACCCAGGCCATCTATCAGGGGGTCTAACCTAGTGATCGCGCACAGTGGAGCGTGCGGGTGGTAATTGTGCGAGTACGGAAGATGACAGATGAGCGGGAATGAATGGGCTTCTCTAATAGCCTGCAGCAAAGATGCTGTACTGCGTGTTTACTAACCCTAAAGAACAAGGATGTAAAATAATAATACCCTCACATATGGTCTCCAAAAGCAAACGCAGTCAGTCTTGTCTAATCATGGGCAAAAAAAACAAAACAAAAGAACAAAAAAAAACACATTTGGTATCATGGGAAACAACCTGTCAGAGGTGACTGTGAGGTGTAGAGTCTCTTTACTCACTCGTCTGTCAGCAGGTCTTTCATCAGTTTGTTCTTGTCTCGGAAGCAGCCCAGTGAGTGCATGCTTTCCAGCACATCTGGGTCAATGTCTTCAGTGGAGGGTAGCATGCGGATCGCAACTTTCCGTGGCACCGGCTGTTCTGGCTCTGGCTCGTTCTTCCCTCCTCTGAGAACAAATGCATAGATGTATAGACGATCAGAACAAGAGCATGTGAAATAATCTAGTGTTCTTGTTTATTTTCCATTAATTGAGCACACATGGTATTCGCCTCTGGTGTATTCTGGGATCCTTGCTGGTGGTATAAGTCACATACAGGCCCACATGGAATCTGCACCCACAGAAAGCTCTGGAGATTTGAAGCGAACATCACTCTACAAATGAACTGCCTCCCTTCACATTTGTTTATTAAGTATTTTACCGAATCTGAATAATGCTTCCATTTACCATTGTAGAAGACTCTTAGCTTATATTAAAACATTTTCATTAAAAAAAGATTTTCTCCCAAAAAATCTGTGGAGCCATTATTAAAAAAGTCGGTAAACACTTTAACATTTTACAGTATCCATGTTACATGTACTTACCATAGTAGCCTAATAACAGTAAATTATGCATGATTACATGCAACTAACCCACAAACAAATCCTAATCCTATCCTAACCCTATAGTAAGTAGATGTAGTTAATTAATATTCTGTCTGGCCCAGCAGTGTTATTATAATCTATGAAAACTTAAATTGAATGAAAGAATTTCGTTAAATGAAATAAAAAACTCGAAAACAAATTAAAATAAAATAAAAATGACCATGAATTTTAGTTTTTTTTAATACACGGTATATTATAAAACTTATGAAACATTTACAACCTGCCTGAATTAAACATGAAAAGGCCCCTAGACAGCAATAAAACAAGTGTGTGCTAAGAAATTAAATTATTTAGTTACACCAGTTTACTGTTGTTAGACTGAAATTAGAAAAAAGAAACTGAAAATGCTAAAATTAAAATTACACTCAACTAAAATTAAAAAAAAAAAAAATCGAAATAATGATAACCCTGGGGCCCAGAAACAAAGCATGACTAATGCAAAAAGTTGGATACTGGAGGAATGTGTGTTAAAAAAAATGAAGCAGTTCAAGATAAAAACAAGCTATTGCTTAAAGGGCACACACATTGAGTGAACCCAGCCAGCTAGAAGGCTCTTCTCTAAACACACACACACACACACAACACACAACACACAACACACACACACACACACACACACACACACACACACACACACACACACACACACACACACACACACACACACACACACACACACGACCAAAAGATGTCCCCATAAGGACAATGATTTCGGATATTGACATCTTTGTAGGGCCATTTTTTTCCGATAACGTAGGGTTTACCAGGACCACAAACGCGCACACACACTTAAAGAAGCACAAAGCCATCAACTTTGTTAACATAATATAGCATGCAGACAGATACTGAGCAAAAACAGTCATGTGACGACAAATGAAAAGTGAAGTTTATACTCACATGTACCATGTGTGCTTCTGTATCTGTTCTAACTGTAAAGAGAGAAAGACACATGAGCTAAACCATTATCTAACCATTAACAGAGCCACACAAAGACAGCAGAGCATGACAATAAAAGCAGTGAATCCATCTCTGAACGTCAGGCAGTTTCCTGCTGGCCATTTCTAATCTCTCTCTCATGTCGCATCCTCTGATCTCTCCGGGTTTAAGTGGGGAAGCTACAAAGACATGTACATTTCAGCAGCCAACTGCTGTAGGCCCGCAGAACAAAAACAACAGCCATAACAGCAGCAGCCCGTGAAAGTGAATGGTTGTTCTGCCTGCCTATGCATGTAATACCAACAGGAATAACTTTTAAGACCAACTGAAATCATTCTCCATAGTTGTTAGCAACAGAATCAACAGAGCATGTGTCCTTTCAGGAGCAAACATTCAGCACTTGACACGATGCAGAGTCTGTAAAGAACGACACACTGAACCAGGGTTCTCACAATCTTGGAAATCTTGGCAGTGTAATTTAAAAGTGTGATTTCTAGACATGGAGCAGGTCAAGTCAGTTCAAAAGACATTCTAATAATAAATAAATAAAAAAAAGCTCTAAAATATTGTATCAGACAGAAATTGAGAAAACATTTTTAAATATATGTTATGCAGTAAATCACAAAGGACTAGAAATATCATGTAAATGTAAAAATATTTAGTTAAAAAGTGTGGGAACCATGAAAAACAGCCCGCTCTTAAAACTTCTGAAACTTAAATTAAGAAATTATTTTAATTTAAATTATTATACAGCAGTAGAGAAAATCTAAGCCTAGCTATATTTGTGCCACTGCACTGAGGTAAAAGAGCTGTTTTTGTATATTTTCTATCACTGATGGCAGCAGTAATTCATCAAATGATGATGAAATGATTGCGATCAGCAAGATCATAAATTGTGCCATGCAAATTGCATTTAGCACAGATTATGTGGGCCTTTAAATTCCTTTACAGAATCAGTGTGCGCAGATAAACGGTGCAATGAATTCCCCCTTGAATGTGTGCTGGCGTGACAGCGAACAAGAAACAATAATGATGCATTGTCCACATGTCTGTAAAACTGTAGTACATTTAGTACTCAGCAATACCCTATTGGATTGTCTTAACTGGGTCTATAAGATAATATTTCAAACTAGCAATAAGACAGTATTGACTTCCTTCCCACTATGGAATCATACAAAAGATCTCTTTTATATAACTGACAAACCGGAAAGGAAATGGGCTATGTTTGGATCCTTCCTAGGAGAGCACTATTGTTTTCAATCACTGAGAGATGTGGGCAGTGAAGACAGTTATCTGTTTTCTCTGGAAAGCAAAAAAAAAGGAAACTGGAGCATTTCAAAGGGTTGGTATTAGGACTTATAAAGAAGCTTATAAACCCCTTGTCACTCCAGCATGTTCTATGGAAAAGGGGGGCTGCTCTGAACCAAAACAATGAAAACAGTAGCTAAGGGAGAAGAGCAGAGAGATGAGGAGACCATGAAAGAAAGAAAGAAAGAAAGAAAGAAAGAAAGAAAGAAAGAAAGAAAGAAAGAAAGAAAGAAAGAAAGAAAGAAAGAAAGAAAGAAAGAAAGAAAGAAAGAAAGAAAGAAAGAAAGAAAGAAAGAAAGAAAGAAAGAAAGAAAGAAAGAAAGAAAGAAAGAAAGAAAGAAAGAGATAGACAGAAGCGCAGACACGCAAGCTTTTTGAAGCTAATGTGTGAGATCCGGACAGACAGGATGGTTGGATTAGTGCTGCTGTGTATTGACATGAAGTGACGGCTCAGAAGAACTCTCAGACTCATAGCACTTATTTAAGAGAAATCAGCTTAATATACTGTAGATGTCTGTAGAACTGAACAGCCAACCAGCATCTTTAGACAGTGTAGTGCACATGTAAGCTGTCACCAACCATGATTCCCACATGAGCTATTTAAGAGATAAATCATTATCATTTGTTTAAGAAACTCTTATGGTATCAGGTTTAACAATGTTTGAACAATGATAGTATAAGATGAAATTGTCAAAAATCTGACCGTGAATCGTTTGGTGGCGTCCACCTCGATCATCCCCCTCAGGAGGTTCTGGCAGTCTGGAGGAATGAAATGGGGCATGTGAAAGACCCCGAGCTTCACTTTCTCCAGCAAGTTCCTCAGGTTGTCATCGTCGAAGGGCAAAGCACCCTGACAGAGAGAAATATTGAACATGTCAGAACTGTTGCCCTCATATTTAGTGAGATGAACAACCCCCCCCCCCCCCATTGTTTTTTTTTTGTTTTCATATTTTTAAAGCTTCGTATGCTCACCAAGGCTGCATTTATTCAATCAAATATACAGTAAAAACAGTAACATTGTGAAAAATGATTACAATTTAAAATAAATGTTTTCTATTTTTATATATTTTAAAATGTAGTTTAAGCCTATAATGACAAAGCTGAAATTTCCGCATCAATTATTCCAGTCTTCAGTCACATGATCCTTCAGAAATCATTCTAATGTGCTGATTTGATGCTCAATAAATATTTATTATAGTGCTGTCAAATTGATTAATCGTGATTAATTGCATCTAACATAAAAGTTTTTGTTTACATAATGTATGTATGTATATATACAGGTCCTTCTCAAAAAATTAGCACATTGTAATAAAGTTCATTATTTTCCATAATGTAATGATAAAACTTAAACTTTCATATGTTTTAGATTCATTGCACACCAACTGAAATATTTCAGGTCTTTTATTGTTTTAATACGGACGATTTTGGCATACAGCTCATGAAAATCCAAAATTCCTGTCTCAAAAAATTAGCATATCATGAAAAGGTTCTCTAAACGAGCTATTAACCTAATCATCTGAATCAACTAATTAACTCTAAACACCTGCAAAAGATTCCTGAGGCTTTTAAAAACTCCCAGCCTGTTTCATTACTCAAAACCGCAATCATGGGTAAGACTGCCGACCCGACTGCTGTCCAAAAGGCCATCATTGACACCCTCAAGCAAGAGGGTAAGACACAGAAAGAAATTTCTGAACAAATAGGCTGTTCCCAGAGTGCTGTATCAAGGCACCTCAGTGGGAAGTCTGTGGGAAGGAAAAAGTGTGGCAAAAAACGCTGCACAACGAGAAGAGGTGACCGGACCCTGAGGAAGATTGTGGAGAAGGACCGATTCCAGACCTTGGGGGGCCTGCGGAAGCAGTGGACTGAGTCTGGAGTAGAAACAGAAACCAGAAACAGCGGCAGAAGCGCCTGACCTGGGCTACAGAGAAGCAGCACTGGACTGTTGCTCAGTGGTTGCATGTCATTCGGAAATCAAGGTGCCAGAGTCTGGAGGAAGACTGGGGAGAAGGAAATGCCAAAATGCCTGAAGTCCAGTGTCAAGTACCCACAGTCAGTGATGGTCTGGGGTGCCATGTCAGCTGCTGGTGTTGGTCCACTGTGTTTTATCAAGGGCAGGGTCAATGCAGCTAGCTATCAGGAGAATTTGGAGCACTTCATGCTTCCACCTGCTGAAAAGCTTTATGGAGATGAAGATTTCATTTTTCAGCACGACCTGGCACCTGCTCATAGTGCCAAAACCACTGGTAAATGGTTTACTGACCATGGTATTACTGTGCTCAATTGGCCTGCCAACTCTCCTGGCCTGAACTCCATAGAGAATCTGTGGGATATTGTGAAGACAAAGTTGAGAGATGCAAGACCCAACACTCTGGATGAGCTTAAGGCCGCTTATGAAGCATCCTGGGCCTCCATAACACCTCAGCAGTGCCACAGGCTGATTGCCTCCATGCCACGCCGCATTGAAGCAGTCATTTCTGCAAAAGGATTCCCGACCAAGTATTGAGTGCATAACTGAACATAATTATTTGAAGGTTGACTTTTTTTCGTATTAAAAACACTTCTTTTATTAGTTGGATGAAATATGCTAATTTTTTTAGACAGGAATTTGGGGTTTTCATGAGCTGTATGCCAAAATCATCAGTATTAAAACAATAAAAGACCTGAAATATTTCAGTTGGTGTGCAATGAATCTAAAATATATGAAAGTTTAATTTTTATCATTACATTATGGAAAATAATGAACTTTATCACAATATGCTAATTTTTTGAGAGGGACCTGTATATATGTAAACAAAAACATTTTCATATATATATATATATATATATATGTATGTGTGCATATACTGTATATATATATATATATATATATATATATATATATATATATATATATATATTGTATATACACACAAATATAATATATATAAATATTATATATATATATATATATATATACACACACACACACACATATATATTATGTAAACAAAAGCAGTGATGTTAGATTCAATTCATTGACAGCACTAATTTATTATTAATATCAATATTTAAAACAGTTCCTCTTTTCTGTAAATCGTGTTGATTTAAAAAAAAAGCATTTATTTGAAATATTTTTTTTTTTCAACAATGTATATTATTTATATTTATTGTAACCTGGCTAACTATTCATTTCATTAAATATTATATCATTAAATATTATAGACCCCAAACTTTTAAACACACACACAAAAAAAAACATTTGAATAGCAAAAATGAACATTTAAATAGCTTTTTGCATCATTTTTCCTCTTGAGATTTGGAATTACAGAGAGGACGTGTAATTATGGACGTGTATCTTAAAAAAATTGTGGTAAAATTGAAGGGATAGAAGTGATGAATGCTTTGACAAAGAGAAAGCACCCCCACTATTTTTTAAAGAGCTTTATAAAGGATAGCTACACAGGAAGTAGGACGCAAAATAAAGAAAGAAAAGGCTGGCGCAGAGAGATGATTGTGCTTTGATAATTAGCTTTGTTTTGTGCCAGATACACTTCATCATTTTCACATCAGAGAGACCCATCAGGGCCCCTGACACTACTGAGATGTCAGCGCTTGATAAATGACTCAGAAAATTCACAAGCATGACTGACGACGGGGCCATGTAAAAGATGATATAATCAAGCAAAAACTAGCAAAGTAGAGAGAAGATAAATAAAAAAGAATGCAGATTAATCAAATTAAAAGGTCTTTGAGCACTGACACATCAAAGAACAGGTTCCAGGGATATGCAGGAGTAATTTGATCGGTTTGTGAAGAGGAAGCAGTTATAATGGACCACACAAACACAAAAGAGAACAGGGAATCAATTGGCTTTCCAATTTCACTGGGGCAAATGGTTCTGCTGGGATGGGATTGTGTTGGGCTCATGGTCTTGAACAGTAATTACACTTGGACCGGCTTGATTATCCAGTATCAAAGCAGGCCGTCTGCGTTCAGAGCATCAGAGGAGTTGTTGTCTGGTTTGAGAATGATTTAATTATAAGCTAGTGCCATTTGTCTCAGATATTTGATATTGGAAAAGTAAACCAAGCATGGATCAGAAAGTTCTAAAGTTGATCAACAGCTTGGTGTGACCATACGTATCCACTGGCGCAGGGCTGTGCGGGCATTTTCAGTTACTAGACCTGAGTAGCAGGCTTGCATGGGGGATTGTGGGATTGACAGCGGTGCAGAGTAAGCAGTCAGAACGTCAAAATGTTAAGGAATGTCTAACTATGCAAATAAGATGTAAAAAATGCAGGATGGCAGCCAATCAATTTGAGGAGAAGGAATTGAAAGCAGCTGTCAGAAGCAGTTCAAAATCAGATGTGTTTTTGGTGGATTCAGATCCATCCATCCATCCATCCATCTATCTATATTCCACAATGTTAATTCAATTATAATTATAATAATATTTCACAATTTCACTGTTTTTACTGTATTTTGATCAATAAAATGCAGCCTTGGTGAGCATAAAAGACTTCTTTCAAAAACATAAAAAAATCTTGCCATCCCCAAAAAGAGATTTTTAAAGGTTTGACAAAAGCACGCCACTCGAATCATAGCTTATTTCCATCCTCCAAAATCTTGAAATCTTTTACAGTCTAAGTAAGTAAGAGTAAGAAGATAAAAGTAGATTCATGAAACGCTCAGCATGATGGAAAAAAAAAGCTGATCTCACTTATGTCTGATATAAAGATGATTCACCAGCTGAAGTGGGAAACCATAGTGCAGCTTTGGTGTTGTCAATCTTTAAAGCTCTGACTACAGAGCCGGTATTACACCTTGATTCTCTTAAAACCTAACTCTTGCTTAGCTGATTAGCTACCATTGAAATATCTTTGTCTGGATTCTCCCACATCCTCTGATAGACTTTCAGAAGGGAATTCCATTTGTTCATTGCCCGCTGCTGAGAGGCTCAAATTTGTCATAAGGGCATGGGCTACATCAGAATTATATGACATAAAATGAAGTTTCTGCCACAAAAAAGCTTTCACTCACCACCAAAAGTGCAAAAAGAATGACTCCACAGCTCCATACATCAGCTTTCCTGCCATCATATTTCTCCCCCTGTCAGAGAGAGAGAGAGAGAGAGAGAGAGAGAAGTTAGAAGTGGAAAGACAGAGATTCAAAGAAAGCCCCATTATGAGAGATGGCACTGAGAGCACGTACTTACCCTTATAACCTCTGGACAGGCATAGTGAGGGGATCTGAAAGAAAACAGGACAATGAGTCATCATCATCCTCACCCAACCTTGGCAAAAACACCCATTAGAGGACTTATACACAGAGGAAACATGCAGTACACTAATTCAGTAATAACTCCTTGTGATTTGCATGAGGATTTTCACATCATCCTTTCTGACAAACAGCCCTATGTCTAACCACCCTATATAAGCTGTTGTCAAATGATTCCAATAATACAACATTATATTGCAATAACTTTCTGATGGGAGTGTGTAAAACAGGCGTGTAAACATTTGAATTGTGTAATGAATTTTTAACGGCATTGCACATCATCAGAACTAGTTCTCCATTTATCAACACCAATTCTCTATAAATGCCTATTTCTTCATTGCAGGTGTCATATACCATTATGTAGACTGATTCTATATTGATAATACATTTATTTAATGGTTTGCTTTCTCTGCTTACTGCTCACTGTAAGAGAAAGCCATTATTGCTGTTTCCAATACCACATTGCAAGGTTTTCATACCAAATGAAGTGTTAATGCAACATACTCTCGCTCAGCAATTTCAATTTGCTTTTGTGCCCATTTTATACATAGCTGGGTCTCATTCCTTCTGAGTGGAAGGAAATATAAGCTATTACTATTACAATAATGTGATGAAACAAGGTATTATAGTTCCCTTTCGAAAGCTACAATCGATGCTGCGCTGCTCAGCACATTGGGAGCGTCTTTAATCGTGACCAGCTGTGAATATTGTGTGTAACACCTCGATAGAATTGACCCGGAGGTAATATAGCCTCGGTCGATGACGTCATCGGCGCGCACTCGCAACACGAGGCTATAAATAGATGAGCCGCAGGTGCATCATCAGGTCTTTTGTCTTCAGACCATTCTGTGCATGTGTGAACGCAAACAGTCTCTTTATCTCTCATCTGTTCTCAGATCTTTGTTAGGAGTTAGTTTTGTCAGGGAGTGTGCAGAAAATTTCTCATTTCTCAAAATCTTTTTCTCTCACGCTACATCAAAGAGTTTTTTGAAAGTAAAAAAGAGGAGAAATGAGCCAACAAAATAGTAAGCGTTGTGTTCCTCCATGCTCCTGTCCCATGTCTGAGCTGGATACACACGATTACTGTTTTGTTTGTTTGGGGGAAGAGCACGCGGTTCTGGCTATAGAGAAGGGCGGGTGCAAGCATTGTGACCAGCTCACAGTTAAAATGCTTCGCTCCCATCTGAACTATTTCCAGTCCGCACCCGCATTATCATCGTGGGGCTCTCGTATGGATCTGCATGACGAGCAAGAGACGGGTCCGTCCCTTTCGCTTGCTGCGTCACCAGATCCACGCATCCCTTCTCGTGATTTCGAAGCGCGCTCCGGTGCTTCTTCGACTCACGAGGGGGATGATGTATCTCTTGGGTCTTCGGACCGCGAGCAACCAGCCTCTGAGCATTCCCCTCGTGAAAAGAGATCTGTCGAGGAATTGCTCGAGGTGGTTACTCACGCGGGTGCCAGATTACAGCTTGACTGGCCACGCGAACAAGAGACCCCCAAACAGTCTAAGTTAGGGGATAGGTTTCTGTCCGGTGGCAGGGGGGAGGGACCAAAACATCAGTCTCTCCCCTTTTTCGAGGACCTCCATGACAAACTATCTAAGTCATGGAGTAAACCATATAGTTCTCGCATCTTTGTACCCTCGACGTCGACTTTTTCGACTATCGTGGGTGCGAAGTCGCGGGCATATTCGGAGATGCCGCAGGTTGAAGAGACGCTCGCGAGCTATCTCTCGCCTGACGCAGCATCTTCGTTAAAGAAACCTACCCTCCCCACGAAGCCGTGTAGAACAACATCAGCGCTCGTGGGAAAAGCTTATCAAGCTGCAGGTCAGGCTGGTGCTGCGCTGCACACTATGGCAGTGTTACAGGCGTACCAGGCTGACCTGTTGAAGGACTTGAGTGCAGGCAGTACTATCGATGAGGAAGTGTTTTCTGAACTACGCAGAGCCACGGATCTGTCTCTTCGTGCGACCAAGCAAACGGCCCGTGCCATCGGTCGTTCTATGTCCGGTTTGGTCAGCACGGAGAGACATCTGTGGCTCAATCTCACTGGTATCGGGGATAACGATCGTGTGTTTTTGTTAGACTCTCCGGTCTCACCATCGGGCCTGTTTGGCGATGCTGTTAACACCGTAGTACACAGGTTTAAAGATGCAAAAAAACACGAAGAGGCGTATGTTCAGTTCCTTCCTCGCCGTACTCAAGGGGAGGGTCCGTCGGCCACCCAGCCCCGCCCCGGTCCTTCAAAACTCAGGGAGGTTAAAAAGCAGAGTGTGGTGAGTCGTGCTCCCCCTCGTAAAGACTGGGGACAGGCTCGCCGCACTCAGCAGCCTCCCAGACCAGACCTCAGGACTATTATTAACAAAAAGAAGAAGTCCTGATGGTCTGGCGCCCAATCTGGTGGGGGTAGCCCCCCACAGGATGGGGCGCGTGTGAGATCTTTTCGCCCCTTCCCGTTACCCTCACAAAACCTCTCCATCCCCGCCACCTCTCGTGCTTCGGGGGGCAGCGGTTTCCAGCGAAATGTTGGATGTTCCATTGTTTCCTGCCGTCATTCAGGACACGGAACATCCAACATCCCCTCAAAAGGAAGTATTAAAATTGATACCACTCTCAGAAAGTCTGGCAGCGTGGAAACTTCTGCCAGGCATTTCTGCGTGGGTATTAAGCACAGTACAGATAGGATACAGAATTCAATTTATTCGTCGTCCTCCACGTTTCAACGGCGTGGTCTTCACTTCCGTGAAACCGGAGCTGATGCATGTACTGTCACAAGAGCTGCAAACTCTTCTGAGCAAAGAGGCCATAGAACATGTTCCTCTTCCAGAGAGAGAGTCAGGCTATTACAGCAGATACTTCCTGGTTCCCAAAAAGGGTGGGGGGGTTGCGTCCAATCTTAGATCTTCGAGGCTTAAACCGTACAGTCAAAGCGCTCAAGTTCAAGATGTTAACCGTCAAGACGGTCGTGACGCAAATTCAACATCACGATTGGTTCATCACGATCGATCTGAAGGACGCTTATTTTCATATAGAAATATTGCCACAACACAGGAAATTCCTGAGGTTTCGGGGGCGAAGCGTACCAGTTTCGGGTTCTTCCATTCGGCCTGGCCTTGTCACCCCGCACATACACAAAATGCATGGATGCAGCACTGGCTCCATTACGACTCCAGGGTATTCGCATTTTGAATTACATCGACGATTGGTTGATACTAGCACAATCGCAAGAGATGGCGCTCCAACACAGAGACATCGTGTTAGCTCATCTAGATACTCTAGGGTTGAGACTCAACACCAAGAAAAGTGTTCTTTCTCCTGCCCAGAGAACGACTTATCTCGGGATTGTTTGGGATTCGGTTACGATGCGGGCACAAATGTCTCCCGCTCGAATCGAGACCATTCAGCAGACCATGAGCAAAGTCAGGCTAGGCCAAGAACTCACTGTTCGTCAGTACCAAAAAATGTTGGGTTTCATGGCGTCAGCATCCACGGTGATTCCTCTGGGGCTGTTGCACATGAGACCATTTCAGTTGTGGCTAAAAGCCAGAGGATTTCATCCAAGAGCCAATCCTCAAAGGCAAATAAAAGCCCCCTGCGGGCTTCATACACTATCTCTGTGGGTCAGACCCCGGTTCCTCGCCTTGGTTCCCACTCTAGGGGCGCCGTGTCGTTGCAGACTGCTAACGACGGACGCCTCCCTGATAGGCTGGGGAGCGGTCTTAGATGGCCGTCCAGCTCAAGGGGAATGGGAAGGTCATCAGCTCGATTGGCTCATCAATTGCCTCGAGCTGATGGCTGTATTTCTGGCTCTGAAATATTTTCTCCATCAATTGAGGGGCTGTCATGTCCTAGTGCGGGTGGACAACACAGCAGCAGTCTCTTATATAAATCACCAGGGGGGTCTGCGCTCACGCAATCTGAACAGAATAGCGAGGCAGATTTTTCTCTAGGCCCAGGACAAGTTCCTGTCACTCAGGGCAGTATACATTCCAGGGCATTTGAATGTGGGAGCAGATTTACTGTCCAGATAGACACTACCGACAGGGGAGTGGAAACTCCACCCGGAAGTAGTGAAACAGATTTGGACCAAATTTTACAAAGCGGAGGTGGACCTCTTCGCCTCCCAGCAGACAGCGCAAAATCCCTTCTACTTCTCTCTGAGTCACCCAGCTCCGTTGGGTCTGGATGCGATGGCGCACTCATGGCCCAAGATGCGCCTGTATGCTTTTCCTCCAGTTTCTTTGCTCCCGGCAGTTCTAGCCAGAGTTCGCCAACAAGGGTCTTTCCTCTTGCTGATAGTGCCACGTTGGCCGAACAGAGTGTGGTTCTCGGAGATAATATCTCTCCTCGACGGCTCGCCTTGGGCGATTCCGGAGAGGGGGACCTTCTGTCTCAGGCAGAGGGCATGATATTCCATCCCAGGCCCGACCTGTGGAATCTTCATGTTTGGCCCCTGATGGGAACCAACTGAGGGACTCTGGGCTTTCGCCTGCTGTTATTGAGACTATTCTGAGTGCTAGGGCTTCCTCCACTAGACAAAGTTATGCCAGTAAATGGGGTGTTTTTGAAAGGTGGTGTGTTGTACACAATGTAGATCCAGTCAACTGCCAGGTTGCTTCAGTTCTGGACTTCATGCAAGAGAAATTATCAACAGGCACATGCCCTGCTACTCTTAAGGTTTATGTGGCCGCTCTTTCGGCTTGCCACGCCTTAGTTTACGGGGCAGCGCTCGGGAGACACCCTCTGCTCTCTCGCTTCCTTCGTGGGGCCAGGCGACTGAGGCCTCCAGTAAAAACCAAGATCCCTTCGTGGGATTTAGCTATAGTCCTCGAGGGTCTGGTTGAAACCCCCTTTGAACCTTTAGAATCAGCGTCTGATAAACTTCTGACTCTCAAAATGGTTTTTCTAATGGCAATAACTTCCTTGAAGAGAATTGGGGATATGCAGGCTGTCTCTCCATCCTGCTTAGACTTGGAATGGTGAAAGTGATTTTGCATCCTCATCCTGATTACCTGCCTCAGGTTCCATTTTCGTCTGTACATCCGGTCATTCTAGAAGCCTTCTGTCCTCCACCGTTTACAACGCCGGAGCAGGAGAAATCTCATAGACTGTACTGGACCGTGCTCTTCAGGCTTACATACACCGCACTAGCCAGTAGCGTAAGTCAGAGCAATTATTCGTCTGTTATGGTGGTAGTAACAGAGGAGGAGCTGCCACCAAGCAGACCATGTCTCATTGGGTCAGGTATGCAATTGCTTTGGCTTATGAGGCGCGCGGTCAAGCTTCGCCTATAGGTCTCAGAGCTCACTCTACCAGGGGGGTCGCCTCCTCTAGTGCTTTGGCGAGGGGTGCCCCCTTGCAACACATTTGTGATGCGTCAGGTTGGTCCTCTCCGCACACATTCATAAGGTTTTAAAGTTTGGATGTTCATGCCACTCCGGGCTCTCATGTCCTTGAGTCAACATCACAGGCTAGTGTCTGAGGCCTTCTTGCGTTCTTGTGAGCACATGCACAACCGTGGGGGTCCAGACATGTTCAAGCACTGCGGCGTGGGTATTCTCGTTCCCAATGCGCTGAGCAGCGCAGCATCGATTGTAGCTTTCGAAAGGGAACGATCTCGGTTACTTCACTGTAACCTTGTTCCCTGAGAAAGCGGAACGAGATGCTGCGCTACTTTGCCGTGCTGAAGATGTCCCAGGACTGCTCTTCAGACAAAATATCCTGATGATGCAATTGCGGCTCATCTATTTATAGCCTCGTGTTGCGAGTGCGCGCTGATGACGTCATCGACCGAGGCTATATTACCTCCGGGTCAATTCTATCGACGTGTTACACACAATATTCACAGCTGGTCACGATTAAAGACGTTCCCAATGCGCTGAGCAGCGCAGCATCTCGTTCCGCTTTCTCAGGGAACAAGGTTACAGTGAAGTAACCGAGATCGTTTCTGTGAATATGTCATTTTATGTCATTATTGTCATTTTTCACACACTGAATGCGCTGAACACTTAATAAGGTTTAATTTTAAAAACATTAAATATTATGAGGTAAAAATAAACAACCTTTTTACAGCATTTATTAATCTAGGTCAATATTCATTTATAAATACATTATTGTTCACTGTTACTTCATATTCATCCATAATACACAAACTACACAGACAAGTTAATGCTGCTCTGTGCCTTATCAAAATTCAGTGTGAAGACATAATAATGCCATTTAAAAGCTAACTAAATTATGCCTGTTCTGACCTACCTCATCCCCTAGTATCAAAGCGTTTATGTTATCTCTGAGCAGCATTAAACATTCTGTGTAGACACCTAATGGCACTTCAGTAGCACTTCTTTGCACCTTTCAATGTAAATTTGGCATTGTGGCAGGGGGGGCGTGGTTCCGCGAAGTCCGTGACGCGGGAGAGGATCGGGAGACAGGTGCGGCGTGAGTGGGTTAAGTGTGAATGACAAACACCTGTGTCTTGTTTCAGTAACTGGCGTGGGGAGACGAATAAAAGCCACGAGGAAAGAGAAGGAAAGGAGATGAGAGACGGACAAGCGTGTGCGAGGAGAGCGAGAGAGAGTGCGTGTGTGAGAGCGAGAGCGAGCCCTTTGATTGTGGTATACGGAAACCGAGCGCGTGTGGCGCATCCTTGGTTCGGTATTGTTTGTTTGTTTTACTTGTGTTTTTGGGACGAAATAAAAACCCCCTTTTTCCTTTAAAGCCGACCCTGTCCTCTTCCTTCCACGTCTACGAGAACTTTGACTGTTACACTGGTGCCGAAACCCGGGAAGGAAGACGGAAGCCGCCGCCAGCATGCAGACACCGCCACCATCGCCACTTGCGGATGTGGTTGCTTCCCTCGCGGCCCTCCACCAAGATCAACATCGGGCCCTGGTCGAGATGAGGACCGATCTGGAAGGCCGGTTCCAGTTCCTCGTCCAAGGCCAACAGGAGGACCGCGAGAGGTTCCGGAGCTGGATGGACCGGGAGGTTCGGCCGGGTCCAACGCCGCCGCCGGTCGAGCACACCCACCTGCCTCTTAATAAGATGGGGCCCCAGGACGACCCGGAGGCGTTCCTCGACCTCTTCGAGAGGTCAGCGGAGGCAGGTGGGTGGCCAAAGGAGCAATGGCCGGTGCGCCTCATCCCGTTGCTGACCGGGGAGGCGCAGGCGGCGGCCCAACAGCTACCCGTCCAGAACCTCCTGGTTTTTGATGACCTGAAACGAGCCATCCTACAGCGGGTCGGCCGGAGCCCAGAGCAACATCGCCAGCGGTTCCGGTCCCTGGGCCTGGGCGAGAGCGGTCGACCCTTCGTGTTGGCTCAACAGCTCCGGGACTCCTGCCGCAAGTGGCTGTTGGCTGAGGGAAGCGACGTCCACGAGATCATCGACCGGGTGGTGCTGGAGCAGTTCATCGGCCGTCTGCCGAGGAAAACGGCCGAGTGGGTCCAGTGCCACCGACCGGCGTCGCTGGACTTGGCCATTCAGTTGGCGGAGGACCAGCTGGTGGCGTGCTCCAGGGTCGGCGAGAACCTCCCCAACATGTCGCTCTCTTCCTCCTTTGTTTCTCCCTCCCCCTCTTCTACCTCGTCTCCTCTTCCCAGGTCCCGTCCTCCCGGACCGTTCCGCGCCCCTCCCCGGGGGGGGGGGGGATCTTCACTGGATCCGGCAGGAGGCCGGAGACCCCAGCCCAGGGGCTCGGGGTTCACTACCGGGGGGGCGGACCCGGCTTCCTTTCCCTCCCTCTCCTCACGCCAGTCACCTACCCCACTTCCTGCCTCTAGAGCGGGGGGGAGGCCTGGGCCGGCCTGCTGGCGTTGCGGGGACCCGGACCATTTTATAGACAGGTGTCCGTTGATGGAGGTGGGGACAATGATCCGGGTCCCGGATGCCCCGCAGGCTGCCCACGATCAGGCTGGCCGGTACCAGATACCCGTGAGTATAAAGGGGGGTACCTATCAGGCTCTGGTGGACTCAGGATGTAACCAAACCTCGATCCACCAAAGCCTGATTCAACCTGAGACATTGGATACGAGCCGCATGGTTCGGGTAAGGTGTGTGCACGGGGATGTGGTGAAGTATCCGCTCATGTCGGCTTTGATTAAATTTAGGGGGCAAAAGCATAGGGTGGAGGTGGCAGTTAACCCGCACCTCAGGCATCCGCTGATTTTGGGAACTAATTGGCCAGCCTTTACAGAATTATTGGGGTTATTGTGCGCGGATGTCTCTTGTGGGAATAAAAAGCAGGAGAGCGGGGCGGTCGTGCGGTTGGGTGAGGCTGAACTGGGACCTCCGGGACTAGATCCAGGGGATCTGAACGTAATTGGGAGACAGATTCTCCCAGAGCGTGATGATTTTCCCCTGGAACAGTCTCAGGATGAGTCGTTAAAACATGCGTTTGAACAGGTCCGTACCATCGACGGTCAGCCTCTCCAGCCTGCTCGACCGCTCACTTATCCATATTTTGCAATCTTAAAAGACCGGTTGTATAGGGTGATACAAGACACTCAGACAAAAGAGACTACAACCCAGTTGTTAGTACCGAAAAGCCGTCGGGAAATGCTTTTCCAGGCGGCTCATTCAAATCCCATGGCGGGACACTTAGGACAAATAACGACACTTAACCGTCTCATGGCCCGTTTTTTTTGGCCGGGCATTCACGAGAACGTGCGCAGGTGGTGCGCGGCTTGTCGTGAATGTCAGCTGGTAAATCCGCCGGCCGCCCCAAAAGCGCCTTTGCGCCCCCTTCCTCTAATCGAGGTCCCCTTCCAGCGAATTGCGATGGACCTCGTCGGGCCATTAGAACGGTCAGCACGGGGACATCGCTTTGCCCTAGTCATAGTGGACTATGCAACGCGATATCCTGAGGCAGTGGCACTCCGCAACATCTCCGCGAAAAGTGTGGCGGATGCCCTGTTTCGTCTAATCTCCCGAGTGGGGATCCCGAAAGAGATCCTCACTGACCAAGGCACGGCGTTTATGTCACGTACGTTACGCGAACTTTACGAGTTATTGGGCATTAAATCGATTCGCACCAGCGTCTTTCACCCACAAACAGACGGCTTGGTGGAACGATTTAATCGCACATTAAAGACAATGATCCGTAAGTTCGTTCACGAAGACGCCAAAAATTGGGATAAATGGTTAGAACCCTTGTTGTTCGCTGTGCGCGAGGTCCCGCAAGCCTCCACGGGGTTTTCCCCCTTCGAGCTCCTTTATGGTCGTCAACCCCGCGGGGTGCTGGACGTGCTGAAGGAGACTTGGGAGGAGGGACCCTCGGAGAGTCGAAATGAAATTCAGTATGTCCTGGACCTGAGAACAAAACTCCACACTTTGGGGCGGCTCTCAATGGAAAATTTGTTACAGGCTCAGGACAAACAGACCCAGTTGTACAATAGGGGAACAAAACTGAGAAAATTTTCACCGGGAGATAAAGTCCTTCTATTGCTTCCCACGTCAAGTTCCAAATTACTCGCTAAGTGGCAAGGACCCTTTGAGGTCACCCAGCGAGTCGGGGATCTCAATTATGAGGTTCTTCGAACGGATAGGAACGGGGCGCGTCAGATTTACCATCTCAATCTCCTAAAAAAGTGGAGCGAGGCGGAGTCAGGGATGCTGGCAACGGTAATCGGAGTGGAAGAGGATCTCGGGCCAGAGGCGAATGTCAAATCACCATCGCTCGCTCTGGCTCCGGGCGGAGATCATCTTTCACCGTGCCAGCTTACTGACGTTGCCAAGTTGCAAGCGGAGTTTACTGACGTGTTCTCGTTCCTACCCGGTCGAACCAATCTCATTCGGCACCACATTGAGACCGAGCCGGGCGTGGTAGTGCGCAGCCGGCCATATCGTTTACCTGAACACAAGAAAAAGTTGTTCAGTCGGAATTAGAGGCGATGCTTGAAATGGGGGTAATAGAAGAATCCCACAGTAACTGGGCGAGCCCGATAGTTTTAGTACCTAAACCCGACGGCTCGGTTCGTTTTTGTGTGGATTACCGCAGGGTGAATGCTGTATCGAAATTCGATGCTTATCCAATGCCCCGGATTGACGAACTGCTTGATCGGCTCGGCACTGCTCGTTTTTTTTCGACACTGGATTTAACTAAAGGATATTGGCAGATCCCCTTATCTCCTATGTCTAAAGAAAAAACAGCCTTCACGACGCCGTTCGGATTACACCAATTCGTTACGCTTCCGTTTGGGTTGTTCGGGGCTCCGGCCACCTTCCAGCGTCTCATGGACCGGGTACTCCGGCCACATGCTGCTTATGCCGCTGCTTATCTAGATGATATCATTATTTATAGTAATGACTGGCAGCGCCATATGGAGCATGTGCGCGCGGTCCTGAGAGCGCTGAGACGGGCCGGCCTAACGGCCAACCCAAAGAAGTGCGCGGTTGGGCGCGTAGAGGTCAGGTATCTGGGATTCCACTTGGGTCACGGGCAGGTGCGTCCCCAAATTGATAAGACAGCAGCTGTTGCAACGTGCCCGAGACCCAAGACCAAAAAGGAGGTGAGACAGTTCCTGGGGCTGGCGGGATACTATAGAAGGTTTGTGCCTAATTATTCGGACCTTGCCAGCCCGCTGACTGATCTCACTAAAAAGGAGTCGCCAGATCCGGTTCAGTGGACGGAGCAGTGTCAGCAGGCTTTCACCCAGGTAAAAGCTGCTCTATGTGGAGGGCCGCTACTACAGGCTCCTGATTTTTCTCTCCCTTTTTTATTACAGACCGACGCGTCGGACAGGGGGCTGGGTGCAGTCCTGTCCCAGGAGGTGGAGGGCGAGGAACGGCCGGTGCTGTACATTAGTCGCAAGCTCTCAAAGAGAGAGACTAAGTACAGCACCATCGAGAAGGAATGCTTGGCCATCAGGTGGGCCGTCCTCACCCTCCGATATTATCTCTTGGGACGGGAATTCACCCTCTGTTCGGACCACGCGCCCCTCCAATGGCTCCACCGCATGAAGGATACCAACGCGCGGATCACCCGTTGGTATCTAGCCTTACAACCTTTTAAGTTCCAGGTGGTCCACAGGCCGGGTGCACAGATGGCTGTCGCTGACTTCCTCTCCAGGAGGGGGGGGGGGGGGGGGAGGCTGCAGGCCGGACGGCTCCCCGGCCTGAGACGGGCGGTGGGGGTATGTGGCAGGGGGGGCGTGGTTCCGCGAAGTCCGTGACGCGGGAGAGGATCGGGAGACAGGTGCGGCGTGAGTGGGTTAAGTGTGAATGACAAACACCTGTGTCTTGTTTCAGTAACTGGCGTGGGGAGACGAATAAAAGCCACGAGGAAAGAGAAGGAAAGGAGATGAGAGACGGACAAGCGTGTGCGAGGAGAGCGAGAGAGAGTGCGTGTGTGAGAGCGAGAGCGAGCCCTTTGATTGTGGTATACGGAAACCGAGCGCGTGTGGCGCATCCTTGGTTCGGTATTGTTTGTTTGTTTTACTTGTGTTTTTGGGACGAAATAAAAACCCCCTTTTTCCTTTAAAGCCGACCCTGTCCTCTTCCTTCCACGTCTACGAGAACTTTGACTGTTACAGGCATTATTCAACATGAATGTTAAAAATGTATGTGTACATGTTTAAATGAACATTAACCTACATTAATGAATAAGGTTGTTTAGCGTTAGTTCACAATGTCTAATGCATTAACTAATATGAAGTGAAACTTATTGTTACCAAAAAAATCAACTCCATATTTAGCAAAGTATATTGTTTTACCCTTTAAAATCAGATCCCCTGTGACAGGGCATTTAGTTAATTGCTATGACCTTACAATGTTACTGCCTAGCAGTCAAGACTTTCACAAGACCACGTTAAGAAACTCATGTGATGCACTATAAACAGATACTTTCTGCCTCATTATCTCGCAAACTAAACTACAATAACGGTTCCGGCAGTGTTTTTTCTTCCTGCAGAAGCCTGATTTCTGTATGTGTGCCATGGATATCCCCTACGATAAGAACACGAGTGAGGATTGATATGGCAAATCAGGAAAGCCACAGGGGGTGATTAAGCTGTTGTGAAAAGCCCCTGATGAAGAGAAATGACTCATATAGACCAAGATGCGGTTAATATTTTTTTAAAGATATTTTATGTCATTCCTCAAGCACTGTTTGTCTGACTTGAGGGAAGCTGAATAAAGAGTCAAAAACACTTAAATCGACTCTTTTTCTCTTGACATTAGCATGGCTTTTACTCTGAGCTAATCTGACTTTGTGCCAGTTAGTTAGTGCTGGTAATACCTCAGAGAACAAGCAGCAGCAAAGGAAGGTTTCTTTGATGTTATTATCAAACTTGCAAGCTTAGGGGACATAGAGAATGGTCCAAATATGACCAGTGGTACTAGGGAAATTTGCACTGCATTGTGGGTAATCTAGTTTCACTTGAATGGAGGTTGTGGAGGGGGATCTAATTAAATTGACTGAAAATCCAAGCAGCCATGGCCATTTTTTTATGTAACCACCCCCTTCACACAAAATTACCAAATATGGCAGAGAGACATTTCAGAACTAAAGGTATTTCAAAATTAGGTCAGTCCATCCACCCGGCAAGGAATGAGCCTCAGATTCAAATGAATGAATGCATGGCAAAGAGGTATGACTGGGAGGCTCTGTGTTAGTCGTCCTGCCTTGCTGTGTTTATACGTGAGGGGTCTGCCCCTTTCAAATTCAATCGGAGTCCATTAACCGTGGTAAACAGAATACATTTGTGTCAAGCAGACAGCATGCGAGGAGCCTAAAGATGAATGTGTTTAATTAAAAACTGTCATATCTGTGCCTAGAGATGGGAAAGTCACAATCAATAACTATAGCACGCCTCAGTCGAAGGAAAGCATCAAAGCCCTGGCACCATTTTAGTGATGGCTAATAGGAGCAGAAGTACACCGACTGAAGTCAAAGCTATGGTCTGGACACTTGGGGCGGATTTTAAAGCCTTGATTAATCTCTATCCGGGATAATATGCTCTGCACTTTGGCACCTAGCCCTCTCGTTTTCATTGATAATGGTGCCTCTAATGGCCTGCATTACACATTCACAGGGACTATGAAAGCCAGAGTGGGGTCAGGCCATCATATTCATATTTTTCACTAATAGTAGCAGTTCAGGAAATGCCTCAGTAGCAGCAGGCTCAGCCGAGTGTCTCAATGCAAGACTTAGTCCTTCAGTTACAGCCATCAGTTATTAATATTGTGCCATTTCTCTGGCTCTTATCATAATGATGTATGTAAATGAACCAAGTGGTGCATTTGTGCCTTAGACTATCAATGGGATTAACTGTGCTTAGTACTAGTATACTTTTCAAATCTCTCAAAATTCTTAAATTTCTCAATCTTCTCAATACGACGCTATTCTTCTCAATAGCCATTTCATGTGAAAGGGACTTGTCAATCCAAGCCTAAATTTATACTTTAATTCTATTCAGATCAAATGCAAATCAAACAATTACATTAACATGTAATGTTTTAGCCAAATTAAGCATGATTGGACCCTATTATGAAATTTAAACAGTGTATTTATGCTCCAAATGTGGTTTCCCCACGTATGCTGCTAATTGTTGCAGGAATATGGAGTATGACTCACCCACAGCTGGTTTCTAAGAGACTGTCTCCAACCTGTAGAGAAGCCATGCCAAAGTCTGCTATCCTGATGTTATTCTTCTCATCCAGCAGCAGGTTCTCTGGCTTCAGGTCTCTGTGACTGCGAAACAAGAGGAACAAAAATATGCTTAAGGTATAAACATCTACACAATGGTGTATATCTTATATGATGAGCATGTTTTTAATTTCTTTTTTTTTATTAATTTTGAATTTAGTTTCATTGTTATTTCTTAGAAAATGATATTTGAAAAAAAAAAAACATCTTGCTGTTGACTGGTAAACCTCCACTGAGCACATGGTTCTATAAAGATGTTTGTGATTTTATTGAATGTTCCAGCTTAACCACATTCTATATTACTTATTTAAGCTGCCAGTATCAGACTCAGCCACAAATCTCTTGATCAGACATCATGGGAAACATGTTGATTCCTTGTACCATTGTAAAACCCTCTGATCCGAAGATAAAAATTCAGAGCTTTGTGTGCCAGTGTCAAGAAGCGAAGCCTCTTTCATCCTGAGCGAGGAAGTGGTCGAGGAACACAAGACCATTTCAGCTGATCGTGACCTGTAAGCCAATGAGCATTTACTGAAGCTCTTCATTTGGGATGGTTTGGCAACAACAACTAGCCAACAATTGTTGGTGGGATAGAAATGTAACTTGAACCAGAATACTTTCCTCCTTTTGCCGCAATAACTACAATTGCACTGAAGCAAGGTTAACCATTCTGAGAACTCATTAACCATCTGCAACCATAGTGAACTGGCAGACATGAAAACATCTGGCCAGGCACCTACAGTAATAACTTGATCATGAGATAGAAAGACAGTCAGTGTGGGATCTTGTCAATATTATCAATGCATTTCAGTCAAATCTCATGCTTTACTAGTCAACACAATCACAACGTTATTAGTAGTAGCCTAGCTATAAAAGGCTCTGTATGTTGGAGTTGCCACAATAAATGTGACTTCTGGAAGCACCAGCAATAAAAGAGCTGGTATCTCTTCAACCAGAAATAAGTTATTGCAAAGGTTAAACACTGACCAGTAATAGAGTTCTTTACTACAGAGATTGATTCATCTCTCTCATGCCAAGGCAACTAAGGAGAAGGAGGAGCTCTCTGTAATGGAAAGATAGCATGAGGCTCCCAGTCAATACAGGTGTGTGTTTACTGAAAGGATCTTCTGATTAGCTGCCAGCAAAAGAATGATTGGGTGAAGCAGGACTGACTGGATGATCTCTGGGTATCAGGAACTACATAACACAATCATAAACATCCTTTTCAAATGAGCTCTGCTTGTTTTAAACACAATAACCAGATACTGCACTATTTAAGCATGCAAAACATGCCGTATGCCCTACAACATCACTTAGCCATCAACTGTTAAGCCATTCTGCTGCTCTGTCTCTCATTATAATGTCTGAGTGCAAAGAAGTCTCATTATGCACTGTCTAATTATGAATGCTCAGGATGAAAAGGCATCGAAATAAATTGAATAGCTTCAAAAGGGAGACCCTTTGTTCTATACGGCAAACTGGTTACATACCCACTACTATAACAGCCACCAACTCTGTCCCAACCTAAGGATTTGAGACTCAATATAGCCAAAAAAAAAAAAAAAAGACAAGGAAGGGGCATTGATTTAATTTAATAAATTAAATAATTTGGTTCCCTTTCGAGGGAACTCAACACTGCGTCGACATCGACACTTTGGGGACGCTCCCTAAGCGTGCGCCTCTGAAGTATGAATAAAACTAATCCAATCCTGATTGGTGTTGCGTCGTGACGTAACATGTGACGGCATACCCGGAAGTATAAAAGTAACGCTGTCACAACACACACTAGCTTTCGCTCTTCAGCAAGCGCTCTGTGTTGAAAAACTGTCTGTCTTATTTGGTGTTGTTTGTCCTTATATCATATCTATATATATATATGATGGCCAGCGAACAATTCAAGAAGTGTGTGCATCCTTGCCCTCGCTTTATTACGGGTGGGGATACACACTCTTTGTGTGTGAATTGTTTGGGAGCGCAGCACGCACGGGCAGCTCTCGAGGGAGCTGCTTGTGTTCACTGTGAAGCACTACCCATTAGAGTGCTGCGCTCCCGGCTGGCGTGCTTTGATGAGCACGGTCAGGCTCGCGCTCCCCGCGGTTCTGGTCCCGCGTCTGTTGAGGTGGCGCGGCGATTGAGATCGTGGGGCTCGCAGCGGGATCTTTTAGATGAGAATGAGGCTGCTGAGGCACCTTCTCATTCTTCGTCTGAGGATCCCGTAGCCCCTGAGAGTGGTCCAGGAGCCCGCATCGCAGCTTCTCCTGCCCACGATCAGGTCCCAATGCTTCAGCTCTCTGCTTCTGAGGAAGTAGATGTGCTGAGTATTGATGCGGATGACCGTGATTTTGGCGCGCCAGTTCACGGCCAAGCTTATGAGGAGCTGGTTGAGGTTGTGACTCGTGCAGTGGCCAGACTCAATATTAGCTGGCCACATCATGAGCAGGGAACGCAGGCGAAAAGCAAGCTTGATGAGCGTTTCCTGCAGCAGAGAGCACAACCTCAGCGCCGGGGTTTGCCGTTTTTCCCCGATCTCCATTCTGAAATCTCGAGATCGTGGGATAAACCGCAATCGTCTCGTGTCTCCAGTCCCAGTATGGTTGATTATAGCAATTAATAGGCAGGGCTTACATGGCGGCAGGTCGGGCTGGTTCATGTCTGGACACTATGGCTGTCTTGCAGGCATACCAGGCCGACCTCCTGAAAGATTTGGATGAGGGGGAGGGGCCAACTCCTGAGGATATTGCGGAGTTGAGGAAGGCCACAGATTTGTCTCTCCGGGCCACAAAAGAGACGGCCCGTGCCATTGGCCGCTCTATGGCAGCTATGGTGGCTACGGAGAGGCATCTGTGACTGAACCTATCTGGAATAAAAGATAAAGATAGGTCTTTTCTGCTGGATGCGCCGCTCTTGCCTTCTGGCCTGTTTGGCGACGCCGTTACTTCGGTCGTCGACAGGTTTCAGGAGGCGAAGAAACAATCTGCGGCGTTCCAGCAGTACCTCCCCCGTAAGGCTAAGTCCAAATCGAGTAGGGTGGGGCCGAGCGATCAGCCCCAGCCAGCAGCCAGCTACTCTCACCGGGCAGAGCAGAAAGAGAGCGTTTCCTCTAGAGCCCCTCCTCCTGGAGCTTGGCAACAGAGGAAGCGCTCTCAGAAATCGAAGTCCTCCAGCCAGAGGGGTGACCTGAGGGAAGTCATTCAGGCTAGGAGGACTTCGGGGAAGAGGTCCTGACCGGAATGGTAGGACCTCTGAGGGCGGTCCCCTCCACTGCAGGGCAACCGAGGTTGTTCTCGCAGCGGAGCCCTCTAGGAAACGATGTAGGTTGCCCGCCATCAACGACGCTTCGGGCCGCATCTCTTTCCAGCGAAAATTTTCTAGTAAAGCATCAGTTATGGTTAAAAGAACCGTATCGACTACAGCCTGCCGGTATTCCGCTTCAGGCAGTCGAGAAAGATGCTCGAAGAACACCAGAGGCCAGTCTCGAGAGGCTGGTACCCCTAGTAGATTTTGTAGAGGCATGGTATCATCTTCCCAACATATCTGCATGGGTCCTGCATATAATAAAATCAGGATACAGACTGCAGTTTGCGTGCCGCCCCCCCAAGTTTTCCGGGGTGGTGCAAACTGCAGTACTTCCAGAGCAGGCTCAGGTGATGGAACAGGAAGTGCAGACTTTGCTGCTAAAGGAAGCCATAGAACGTGTTCATCCTTTAGACAGGGAGTCCGGGTTTTACACCCGGTACTTTATAGTTCCAAAGAAGGATGGGGGGTTAAGGCCAATTCTAGATCTCAGGGTTATGAACCGATCTCTGAGGAGGTTCAGGTTCAAGATGTTAACCATTCCTGCAATCGTGAGTCAAATCAGATCCGAGGACTGGTTTGTCACGATAGATCTAAAAGACGCCTATTTTCACATCTCCATCCTTCCATGTCACAGGAGATACCTGAGGTTCGCTTTCGGGGGCGAAGCTTACCAATATCGGGTCCTTCCGTTCGGCCTAGCACTCTCTCCCCGCACATTCACCAAGTGTATGGATGTAGCCCTTGCTCCACTGAGACTTCAAGGCATCCGTATATTGAATTATCTCGACGACTGGCTCATTCTGGCCCAGTCTCGAGAAATGGCAGTTCGGCATCGAGATGTCGTCCTTGGCCACATTCAGAAATTAGGGTTGAGACTCAATGTAAAAAAGAGTGTGCTAGAACCATCCCAGTCCACGATATTTTTGGGAATCGTGTGGAGCTCGATTACGATGCAGGCACGAATGTCTCCCGCACGTGTCGAGTCAATTCTGGCGATGGTATCTGGGTTAAGGCTGGGCCAGGCCATCACTGTAAAGCAATTTCAAAGAATGCTGGGTCTCATGGCAGCGGCATCCAACGTTATTCCTTTGGGCCTTCTGCACATGAGGCCCCTTCAGTGGTGGTTGAAAACCAAGGGGTTTTCTCCCAAGGGGAATCCGTTTCGTTTAATCAGAGTAACGCGCAGATGCCTTCGTTCTCTGCAAATATGGAAGAAACCTGGGTTCCTATCCCAAGGGCCGGTGTTGGGAGTGTCATGTCGCCGGAAATCCGTTTCGACAGACGCTTCCCTCACGGGCTGGGGCGCGGTCATGGACGGCCGCTTTGCCAGGGGTCTGTGGCAGGACCATCATCGTTCTTGGCATATAAACTGCCTAGAGATGATGGCTGTGTTCAGGGCTTTGAGGAGCTTCCTCCCAGACATCAAGGGTTACCATGTCTTAGTACGATCCGACAATACGTCGGTGGTAGCCTATCTGAACCGACAAGGGGGACTCAGATCGCGCCCTCTGTGCAGACTGGCGCATCAGATTATTCTTTGGTCCCAGGGGAAAATACTGTCTATCAAGGCAATGTATATTCCGGGGGTTCAGAATCAGGGAGCAGACATCCTGTCGAGGCAGGGGCTGAGGCCCGGGGAATGGAGACTTCATCCAGACGTGGTGAAGTTGATATGGGAGAGGTTTGGACCAATGGAAGTGGATCTGTTTGCGTCTCGAGAGACGTCCCACTGTCCACTTTGGTTCTCCCTCTCACTTCCAGCCCCTCTGGGGTTGGATGCCATGGTACAGGCCTGGCCGAGGGTCCGTCAGGAGGGCATCAGTCTTCTTCTGGTTGCCCCAATGTGGCCGACCCGAGTGTGGTTTTCGAACATAGTATCACTCCTGATAGCTCCGCCATGGCAGATTCCTCTGAGGAGGGATCTGTTGTCTCAGGCGGGGGGCACAATTCTCCACCCTCAGCCAGAGCTGTGGAAATTGTGGGTCTGGCCTCTGAGGGGATTCAGTACCTGAATGCTGGTCTATCAGCTGGAGTGGTTGAAACTATACTTAGCTCCAGAGCTCCGTCTACTAGGAGATTATATGGCCTCAAGTGGAATGTTTTTGCCACTTGGTGTAGAGAACATGAGTTGGAGTTGGACCCGGCAACCAGGTCTAGAGTTCCTGCTTGGGACCTGGCTATAGTTCTGGAAGGGTTATCCCTGGCCCCTTTCGAACCTCTAGAGTCGGATTCGCCTAGGGATTTAACGCAGAAAATGTTTTTTCTCTTGGCCATTACCTCTCTTAAGAGGGTGGGAGATCTCCAAGCCCTGGCAGTAACACCAGCTTGCTTGGAGTTTGCCCCTGGCAGAGTAAAGGCCTTTTTGCACCCGAGTCCGGGCTACGTACCTAAGGTTCCTTCGAACACGGCTCGGTCTGTAGTCCTTCAGGCATTCCATCCTCCACCTCATGTGTCGGCAGAAGAAGAGAAGCTTCATTTGCTCTGCCCCGTCAGAGCTTTGAGCGTGTACCTTGAGAGGTCCTCTTCTTGGAGAAGGTCGGACCAGTTATTAGTATGTTTTGGGTCACCTAAGAAGGGGCTCCCGGCATCTAAGCAGACTATTACTAATTGGATAGTCCAGGCTATTACTGCGGCTTACAAGGTGCGCGGTTTGCCTTCACCTTTAGCCGTCAGGGCCCATTCAACTAGAAGCATGGCTTCTTCTAGGGCCCTACTTTCGGGAGTACCTCTACAGGAGATCTGTGAGGCAGCCGGTTGGGCTACTCCGCATACTTTTATCAGGTTCTACAGTCTCCACCTTCCAAGTACGCCTGGCGCACACGTGCTCAGTCCTTGCTGAGTGCCTAGACAGTTTCACTCCGGGACAGGCCTATTCGGTGCGTGGCCTAGTGGGCACTCGTTCCCCAAAGTGTCGATCTCGACGCAGTGTTGAGTTCCCTCGAAAGGGAACGTCTCGGGTTATGACTATAACCCTTGTTCCCTGAGAAGGGAACGAGACACTGCGTTGTTCTGCCACGCCCCTCGAGGCCTTTGAGCGTCTTGCTTCATCGCGAGGCTAGTGTGTGTTGTGACAGCGTCACTTTTATACTTCCGGGTATGCCGTCACATGTTACGTCACGACGCAACACCAATCAGGATTGGATTAGTTTTATTCATACTTCAGAGGCGCACGCTTAGGGAGCGTCCCCAAAGTGTCGATCTCGACGCAGTGTCTCGTTCCCTCCTCAGGGAACAAGGGTTATAGTCATAACCCGAGACGTTTTCCACAATCTGTCCCAAATCACTGGGCTCTTCCCCCCTCAGTGGTTTGTGGAAATGAAGGTGTCCAGCTGACTTTCCATTCAGCTCACATCAAATACATAAATGTAAATGGAATGGTCCTCCATCCATACACTTAACGTAGGTGTGGAATGGGTGGTCATTATCTTCCTTGACAAAGTAGAAGTTCAGGGAACGGATAAACACAATCCCTCCTTGAGGACAAAAATAGTGACCATGTGTCACGGTTCATTGATTCATTGACTCTTTCTCGCGCTGTGTTTGTGTTGTACGTTAATAGGGGCGTGGTCGCTGATCAGCCACTGATTGTCATCAGCGCCAGCTGATCCTGATCAGCGATCTCTATTTATACCCTGGTCTTTCGTCTTGTGTTTGTTAGATCGTTGTTGGATGTATCCTGTGCTGTTTGGTCTTCGTCTGGTGTTCCCTTTCCTGTTTTGCCGTCGTGTGGAGTTTACTGTTTGCCTGCCGTCGTGTTGAGTTCCGGTCTGCCTGCCGTCATCGGAGGATTTTGTCTCATCTCTTCACTGCACGGATTATCGGGTGGCTCTCTTCACTTCACGGATTATCAGGTGGCTCTCTTCACTTCACGGATCATCGGGTGTCATCGCATCACGGACTGTCGGGTTGCTCATCTACCCCTGCGCTACCATTGCGCTCTGGACTGTGTTTTCTCACCACCTACATTCTGTGTTCAATAAATCTGGTTTCTGCACTTGCATCATTCCCCCCGTTACAGAAAGATCTGACCAACCATGGATGCAGCGAAAAACCCCGGAGCTCAGCTAATTTCTTTCTAGGGACGCCACAAGGATGGACCAGCAGGAAGAAAATCTAGCCCTGACTGGTCGAGCCGTGCAAGCCTTGGTAGCGCAGGTGACCGAAATTACCCAGCGCTTTCAACAACTAGCGACTCCCACTGCGCCACCCACACCGCCGACTCTCCCCACGCCCTCTCCTACCAACCATCCACCGGAGCCTCGATTACCTGCCCCTGAGAGGTATAATGGTGAGCCACAGTTTTGCAGGGCATTCCTAATGAAGTGTTCCATGTTTTTTGCCCTGCAGCCCCAGACGTTTGCAACTGAGGAAACCAAGGTGGCTCTGGTACTCACCCTGCTGTCCGGATGAGCAGCCCTGTGGGGAACGGCGGTGTGGGAGAATAACGATCCATGCTGTTCCTCGTTCCAAACACTCTCGGCTGAGATGAAGAGGGTGTTTGATCGGGTGGTGGCTGGAAGAGAGGCTGCACGCCGTTTAGCTGATCTTCGCCAGGAGAACCAATCAGTCGCCGACTACTCTATCGAGTTCCGTACCCTCGCCGTAGAGTGTCACTGGAACGAGGAAGTGCAGTGGGACATGTTCCTGCATGGGCTGGCTGACCGTATCCAGAAGGAGATCTACGCCCTGGATCTCCCGAAGGATCTCAACGGACTGATCGAGCTGGCCCTGCGGGTGGATGCCCGCTTACAGCGGGTGGAACAGCATTCCCGCAGGACCCTGACTCCGGAGACCTTCGGACCCTCTCGAGCCAGTGGCGGGGATACGGTCAGCCCCACCTTCGATCACGAGCCCATGCAGGTGGGTAGAGCTCGGCTCTCCCGGGAGGAGAAGGAAAGACGGAGATCCCGGGGGTTATGCCTTTACTGTGGAGGTACCGGTCACTTCATTAACACCTGCCCCGTAAAAGATCGGGCCCGGCAGTAAGCAGGAGGCTACTGTCGGGCGGGATCTCCACTAGCAAGACCTCCTCTACTCTCCTCCCGGTGAGACTGCAATGGGCAACCCGATTCTACAACTGTCAAGCACTTCTGGATTCTTGGGCCGAGGGGAATTTCATGGATTTATCGTTAGCACTTAAGCAGCAAATTCCCATCACACCACTCACGAAACCCATCTCTGTCAACGCACTCAATGGACAAGAACTTCCAGTCATAACACTCACCACTGATCATCTGACACTCATAACCTCAGGCAACCACGCAGAGAAACTTTCATTTCTACTCCTGGACTCTCCTCACACTCCAGTGGTCCTTGGTCATCTCTGGCTCACCCAGCACAATCCCAGGGTTGACTGGGGCCATAACTCTGTGTCTGCTTGAAGCACCCAATGTTATGCGTCTTGTTTAATGTCTGCCTGTTCTTCGGTGTCCAGTTCTGTCTTGCAGGAGGAGTCGGTGAATCTGTCTAACGTGCCCGCGGAGTATCTCGCCTTTTAACACCCCTAGGGGCCATTTTGAATACTTGGTCATGCCGTTCGGGCTGTCCAACTACCCAGCGGTTTTCCAGGCTCTCGTCAATGACGTATATGTATATAGAGATATGGTAGACCAGTTCATATATGTCTACCTGGATGACATATTGATTTTTTTCTTCTTCTCTCCAGGAACACGTTCAGCACGTCAGACGAGTGCTTCAGAGGTTGCTAGAGAATGGGCTTTTTGTCAAGGCGGAGAAATGCGCTTTTCATGCACAGTCTGTTCCTTTCTTAGGTTACATCATCTCGTCTGAGGGAGTGCGCATGGATCCTGACAAGGTTAAGGCTGTGATGGATTGGCCAAGCCCAGATTCCCATAAGGCCCTAGAGGTTTCTGGGGTTCGCCAATTTCTATCGGCGTTTTATTCGCAATTTCAGCCAACTAGCCGCTCCTCTGACTGCCTTGACCTCCCCCAGAACGACGTTCAGGTGGTCCGATACAGCCGAGGCCGTATTCGCTAACCTCAAGAGCCGCTTAAGTTCAGCTCCCATCTTGATTGCCCCTGATTCATCACGTCAGTTTGTGGTGGAGGTCGACGCGTCAGAGGTGGGGGTAGGTGCAGTTCTTTCCTAGCGCTCTTCCACAGACGACAAGATGCACCCTTGCGCGTTTTTGTCGCATCGTTTATCGCCTGCTGAACGTAACTATGACATTGGTAACAGAGTTGTTGGCAGTCAAGTTAGCGCTGGAGGAGTGGCGTCATTGGTTAGAAGGGTCGGGGGTACCTTTTATCGTTTGGACTGATCATAAGAACCTGGAATATATTAGATCTGCTAAAAGACTCAACTCCAGGCAGGCTTGTTGGGCACTTTTTTTCGGTCGTTTTGATTTTTTTACTCTCTTACCGCCCGGGGTCTAAGAACATCAAACCCGATTCTTTATCTCGTATTTTTGACCAATCCGAACGCCCGGTTACTCCCGAGTGCATTTTACCTGAGACACTATTTATCTCCACACTCACATGGGAGGTCGAATCGAAGGTCAGAACGGCCTTAGAAGGGGTAATGCCTCCGCCCGTTTGCCCACCGAGTCGATTGTTTGTGCCAGAGGGGGTTCGGTCCGACGTTATTCAATGGGGTCACTGTTCCAGCATAGCATGTCATCCAGGGGTAAACCGCACCAGTTTTTTGGTCAAGCAACGGTTCTGGTGGCCATTAATGGCTCGCGACATTCGGAGTTTTGTTTTGGCTTGCTCGGTTTGTGCCACTGGTAAGACTTCTAATCGACCCCCAGATGGGTTACTCCAACCGCTGTCTGTCCCTTCGAGACCCTGGTCCCATATAGCGCTAGATTTTATTACCGCCCTCCCACCCTCCCAGGGCAAAACGGTCGTTTTGACCGTAGTGGACCGGTTCTCGAAGGCGGCTCATTTTATCCCCTTGCCCAAATTACCTTCTGCCAAGGAGACAGCGGTGGCTGTCTTAGATCACGTTTTTCGTCTACATGGCCTCCCGACTGACGTGGTCTCTGACAGGGGTTCCCAATTCGTGTCCAAATTTTGGCAGGAGTTTTGTAGGTTACTGGGAGCGACTGTCAGTCTATCTTCGGGTTACCATCCCCAAGCAATGGGCAAACCGAGAGAGCCAACCAAGATTTGGAAAGAGTATTGCGATGTTTGGTGTCTAAGAATCCTTCCTCCTGGAGTCAGCAACTCTCATTGGTGGAGTATGCACACAACTCGTTACCAGTGTCATCTACGGGCCTGTCTCCGTTTGAGTGTTGTTTAGGGTACCAGCCACCAGTTTTTTCTAGCCTGGAATCCGAGGTCGCGGTCCCCTCCGCTCACGCCTTCGTCCAGAGGTGCCACTGCACTTGGACCAGAGCCCGTGAGACTCTGCTCCAGGTGGGGGCACGCACCAAGGCTAAAGCCGATCGCCACCGGTCTAGGCCTCCCGTATACGTCGTAGGTCAAAAAGTGTGGCTTTCTACCAAGAACATTCCGCTCCGTGTCTAATAAACTAGCTCCCAAATTCATTGGCCCATTTACTGTCACCAAGATCATTAGTCCGGTGACAGTCCGCCTTAAACTTCCTCCTGCGTACAGGAGAATTTCCCCCGCCTTTCATGTTTCCAAATTAAAGCCTGTTTTTCGTTCTCATCTTAATCCGCCGGTCCCGGTTCCCCACCGCCGCGACTCGTAGACGGGGAACCTACTTATTCGGTCAATCGTATTCTGGACTCGAGACGGAGGGGACGAGGATACCAGTGTCTGGTGGACTGGGAAGGTTACGGTCCGGAGGAGAGAAGTTGGGTACCTGCCAGGGACATTCTGGATCAATCCCTTATTGATGATTACAATCAACAGGTAGGTCCTCCTGGGAGCGCCAGAAGGCGCTCCTAGGGGGAGGGGTAATGTCACGGTTCATTGATTCATTGACTCTTACTCGCGCTGTGTTTGTGTTGTACGTTAATAGGGGCGTGGTCGCTGATCAGCCACTGATTGTCATCAGCGCCAGCTGATCCTGATCAGCGATCTCTATTTATACCCTGGTCTTTCGTCTTGTGTTTGTCAGATCGTTGTTGGATGTATCCTGTGCTGTTTGGTCTTCGTCTGGTGTTCCCGTTCCTGTTTTGCCGTCGTGTTGAGTTTACTGTTTGCCTGCCGTCGTGTTGAGTTCCGGTCTGCCTGCCGTCATCGGAGGATTTTGTCTCATCTCTTCACTGCACGGATTATCGGGTGGCTCTCTTCACTTCACGGATTATCAGGTGGCTCTCTTCACTTCACGGATCATCGGGTGTCATCGCATCACGGACTGTCGGGTTGCTCATCTGTCCCTGCGCTACCATTGCACTCTGGACTGTGTTTTCTCACCACCTTCATTCTGTGTTCAATAAATCTGGTTTTCTGCACTTGCATCTTCTGTCATCATTCCCCCCGCTACACCATGCTGTGAGGTTGCTGTTATACCATGATGTTGCGTGATGTAGAAATACAGAAATACAACTCATAGCCTCATTTCCATTCACATTAAATAAAATATGGTGTCTACCCTGACTAAGATCCATTTGTAGAGGTTTTAATAACCACCAGTATGTCAGCAATATCACTTTTCTCCCATCTCTCTATGTGTTCTCCTAATTTCTATGTCCTCAGAACAGCACATTCATCTTTGTAGACACAGTCCACACTTAAGAGCACTAAAATCTACAGACCAAAAACTACAGTCATAAAAAACAAGCAGTTAATCTTGGAACTATTGTTCTTCAGTTTCTTTTTATACAGGTCCTTCTCAAAAAATTAGCATATTTTGATAAAGTTCATTATTTTCCATAATGTAATGATAAAAATTAAACTTTCATATATTTTAGATTCATTGCACACCAACTGAAATATTTCAGGTCTTTTGTTTTAATACTAATGATTTTGGCATACAGCTCATGAAAACCCAAAATTCCTATCTCAAAAAATTAGCATATCATGAAAAGGTTCTCTAAACGAGCTATTAACCTAATCATCTGAATCAACTAATTAACTCTAAACACCTGCAAAATATTCCTGAGGCTTTTAAAAAACCACAGCCTGTTTCATTACTCAAAAACGCAATCCAGAAGGCCATCACTGACACCATCAAGCAAGAGGGTAAGACACAGAAAGAAATTTCTGAACAAATAGGCTGTTCCCAGAGTGCTGTATCAAGGCACCTCAGTGGGAAGTCTGTGGGAAGGAAAAAGTGTGGCAAAAACGCAGCACAACGAGAAGAGGTGACCGGACCCTGAGGAAGATTGTGGAGAAGGACCAATTCCAGACCTTGGGGGACCTGCGGAAGCAGTGGACTGAGTCTGGAGTAGAAACATCCAGACAGGTGCTGCATTCCCCAGGTCAAGCCACTTTTGAACCAGAAACAGCGGCAGAAGCGCCTGACCTGGGCTACAGAGAAGCAGCACTGGACTGTTGCTCAATGGTCCAAAGTACTTTTTTCGGATGAAAGCAAATTTTGCATGTCATTCGGAAATCAAGGTGCCAGAGTCTGGAGGAAGACTAGGGAGAAGGAAATGCCAAAATGCCTGAAGTCCAGTGCCAAGTACCCACAGTCAGTGATGGTTTGGGATGCTATGTCAGCTGCTGGTGTTGGTCCACTGTGTTTTATCAAGGGCAGGGTCAATGCAGCTAGCTATCAGGAGATTTTGGAGCACTTCATGCTTCCACCTGCTGAAAAGCTTTATGGAGATGAAGATTTCATTTTTCAACACGTAGAGAATCTGTGGAATATTGTGAAGACAAAGTTGAGAGACGCAAGACCCAACACTCTGGATGAGCTTAAGGCCGCTATCGAAGCATCCTGGGCCTCCATAACACCTCAGCAGTGCCACAGGCTGATTGCCTCCATGCCACGCCACATTGAAGCAGTCATTTCTGCAAAAGGATTCCCGACCAAGTCTTAAGTGCATAACTGAACATAATTATTTGAAGGTTGACTTTTTTTGTATTAAAAACACTTCTTTTATTGGTCGGATGAAATATGCTAATTGTTTGAGATAGGAATTTTGGGTTTTCATGAGCTGTATGCCAAAATCATCAGTATCAAAACAATAAAAGACCTGAAATATTTCAGTTGGTGCGCAATGCATCTAAAATATATGAAAGTTTAATTTTTATCATTACATTATGGAAAATAATGAACTTTATCACAATATGCTAATTTTTTGAGAAGGACCTGTAGTTTGGACTGGAGTTTAGCAGCTCACACTGCTGATACATGTAGCTACTAGTAGCATTACTCATGAAATGAAGCAAAAAGTTATCAATCTTTCAATACAACACTGGCAACTGCTTTACATAACACAGGATCAGTTAACTTGGCTCAACTCTTTTCTTTTTCCTCTCTGACGACCTTGTATTGCTGACAGCACTTGCATCATGTAAAAGGCTGATGAATTTGACAGATTTGATTCAGACTTTAGTCTTTCTGTCTGTCCTCACAGTAGGGCCAGAAAGCCATACTTTTATCCCTGTGAATGCAATGATAGCAGAAGGCTTCAACACCGAACATAATCTGTGTGGAGGTTTCAAACCCCAGAGAGGAAAATGGCTGTGAACGAGCAGAGGAGAGAGCGAGTGATGCCTCCCTGCTATGCTGTTTATTCAAAGCTTTCCATCACCTATCGAGAAAGGCCTTCAAACCATCCATCAGCTAGTTGAGCTGTGCTGGAAGCATGCGGCATTCTTCATTAGGCTGTGCGCCTGCCGAAGCGCATGGTAAACAGATGCAAATATTGTGCTAATGGCTGCCCCTTCAGTGCATTAGTATATTAACATATGAAGAGGATCTGGTCGTGAGAATTCAAACAGAATCATTATTAGCATTAGTGATAGCTCTTAAAGTTGTACAAAGTTAGATGAAAGTTTAAGACTACTGTCGAAATCACAGGCTGTCGTCCAACTGTCTAGTTTGTCACTGTTCCTGATGTATAATTAATGAAGGTCTGTAGTTGTACTTGGTTAGTTTGACAGGTTCAAACTTTGAAAAAAAAAGATTTTTGTAAGTAAAATTTGAGAAATCACACTTTATTTTCCCAACATAATGCAAGATTGTATCCTGTAAAGTGAAAAAATAAAATCTTGATGGATGATTATCATTAAGGATTTCTATATAATAATCAATGTGAAATTCTGAAAATTTAGGAAGTATAAGTACAAGTAATAAGTAGGCTATACATTATTTTAGATTTTTAAAGAATTTTCTGTTATGAAGTGTTAATTTATCATTGCCACAAAACGTCCAGCTTGAAAATTAGACTGTTAATTGTAATATAAACTAAATGCACTTTGTAAAAAATATAATGTATGTTTCAAACGATCCAATATTAAATAAATAAAAATATATTTGATGATCCAGACATCACTGATTAATAAAGAGTTTTAAAAAACCTGGTGCCCATAAAGCCATTTCTCTGTATTGCAACACTTTTTTGCCTGCTTTTCCAAAAACAACAAGGTTGTTTTTTTTTTTTTCTAAGAAAAAGTCTTATTCTACCATGATGTATTAGCAAGAGAAATTCAAACATGGATACTTTATTTTTTCAAAAAACGAAATTAGTTTTTAAATACCTCTGAAAAGATTCTTCTTTTATTTGTGTTTTTGGGGTAGGTCACCTCATTACCACAACACACTAAGATAAAAACTACGCTGGGGTGAAGATGAAGGGCTTGTTTCTCAGTATTTTAACTTAAAATTGTTAGAAAATCTCAGGAACTGTGTAAGAAGGGAAAAACCTGTATTATTTTCCAGTTTTTGTACAGCTAATTGAAACCCTCTTGGCTCTATAGTCAGAAAAAAAAACGAGAGAAAGAATACAGAGAAAATGTGAGCATATTTTTCATTTATATCTCAAAGATGTGGAGAGAAAAGGCTTAAGGATACACTCAGTGATAAAAACTCTACTTTTCTGCAGTTGCACTGGAGGGGAGCCATTAATCTTTGACCTGGAAAGTGTGTGTGAGTGTGAGTGTAAGTGTGTGGCTAGAAACTTTTGCAAATGTGCAAAATAGTGATATCTCAATATGATGATATTTAGTATTCATAACAATGCTTTACAATGACTGAAAAAAGCTTCACTTGAGGTGGCTTTCACCATACATAATAAATGAGACAGCAGCAATAAAACAGGTCGGACAACAACAGCTTGTGGCTATACATGATGTATGAAAACAAACAAAAAATGTTAGCGGCTACAAAACCAACACGTTTGACTTTCTTGAATCAAAATAATGAGAGTGTGCCAAGCATTGAATGTTCAAAATAAAGGATTTTGATGCCCTGTAAAACAAACTGAGATTTGTACACAAGCAATGAAGTCCAGAGCTCTTACCATATAGAGTGACTGTGGCAGAAGTCCAGCGCAGAGATGATCTGTCTGAAGAACTTTCGGGCCTCTTTGGGTGTTAACCTGCCCTTCTTTACCAGGTAGTCAAAGAGCTCTCCACCTGACACATGCTCTAGAACCAAATATCTGAGGAAAACAAGCAGGAGATAAGAAATCCTGATACACAGCAGCTATGAAACTCCCAGGACAGATCTACTACCATGCCAATATACAGTATTCACTACTTTTTGTATGTTACTATGTTTTTGAAATAAGTCTCTTATTCTCACAAAGGCTGCATTTATTTCATAAAAATATAGTCCAAAATGTAATATTGTGAAATATCGTTACAATTTCAATTTTCAATTTGAATATACAGTATTTTTAAAATGTAATTAATTCCTGTGAATTTTCTGCATCATTACTCCAGTTGTCAGTGTCACATGATCCTTCAGATATCATACTAATACGCTGATTTGGTGCTCAAGAAACATTTATTATTATCAATGTTGAAAATAGTGTGTGGTGGCGCAATATGGCTGCTGTCGCATCATCCATGTTTCCCCCCTCCATATGTAAAACAAACGTTTGATATTTTGATGAATTACAGATGTGCTGCTTAACAGTTTTTTGTAAACTGTGATACTGAATATACAGTTCAAAAGAACAGTATTTATTTGAAATAGATATTTTCTGTAACAATGCAAAAGTTTTTATTGTAACTTTTGATTAATTTAATGCATCCTTGCTGAATAATAGAAATAAAAAATACTGACCCCAAACTATTGAACGGCTGTGTACAGAGTAGGGAGACCACTATAGTGAAAATGCCATTTCATTTTTTAAACCAAAATTTTCATTACAAACTATATTATCAACACACCAATTTGAGTAAAAGCCTAAATGAATAATTAAATTATTTGATTAGCGACTTTTAGCAACTTAACCTTCACACCATAATGTTTAAAATTCCCCCCAAAATTCTGTTCACCTTAAGATTTAAATGGAAAAAAGCCCAACATTTTCAATATAGTCTCAGACTTTATTGCATTTGAGTGAATGTGTACATGTTTGCGAAATATCTTCCTGCAATCGTCCTGTCTGATGGGCAAACACATTTATGTCATACTCATGCATTCATGTATTCATGAGATACATGCAGACTCCCATTCACATTTGAACACACAAACACACTCACTGACACGGCAGACATCTGATTTATTAGTCGATTAAAGGATTTTCTCAAGCGATTACCTGTCAGCGTTATTTAAATTAAGGATGGATTCATACTTGATTTGTGTGTGTAAAAATGTTCATAGGCAAATACTTTACGAGCGTGCGGGCCATACATCTGTGTCATCTGAATATTAAGAAAACAAATTCCTCAGCTGCATCTATGGTGGCTCCGTTATCAATTATTGAAAACTACATTAAGGCCAGCCACTGGAGCGCGAGCACATTTCCAGGGATATCAGAGCCTCTGCTCTTCCATACAGACACAGAGTTTACCAGGCACTGATACACGCTCAGCTCAAACATTGCATGGTGCACGGATAAACAAAAGTGGTGTATACTCACAAATATTTCTTATTTTCGTAGACATCGTGCAACTTCAAAACATGTGGGTGTTCTATGAGCTTCAGAATAGCTATTTCTCTCTCTACCTGTAGAGACACAGAGATCAAAAACAATTAGTTTTATACACAGTATAGCATGAGGTTAGAATGAAACACAAGGAGGCATTTACAATAACAACCTTTGGTTAGTCTGTGCTAGCAGAATGATGTTGTATGGTATTATCTTGCTCAGCCATGCCTAATTAGCATCCCACCACTTTCATTAAGTGGTTAACCCATTAATCACACTTTGGCAAGAAAATAAACAAGAAGACAATAGCTGCAGAAATACACCAGTCCAAGTGCCTCATTACAAGATGCCTATGATGAAGAGTTCAGATGAATTATAAGAGGACAAGACTCTAATTGCATTAGTCTTTACAAAGGGATACAGTAGCATGTTAAGGTGAAGCATCATCATAGTTGTCATGAACATTCCCACATTATACTGAGAGGTGGTAATTAGAGAGCATACAGTCGTTCACCAAAGTGTCGAAGTGTTATTTTAGGGAGCGTACACTCTTGCCGCTGCAGGAAAATCCATCTCTTGTTGCTTTGAGGGAGCACCAGAAATAATTAGACTTCATTATCGTTGGGAATATGGGAACAGCTAATATGAATAATCCCACACTAATGAAAGTTACATTGCAGAATTTGACGCTGCATGAAGTCTCCCATCACACACCTGCTCAGAGACTAACCTTGTACAGTGTCTGAGTGATCCACAATCCCAATACATTTAATCAGCTTTCCTTTGTACTCAGCCGAGGTGTTATAAACAGAATTATGAAAGACGTTTTGGTCAGGATAGATGGATGTAACGGATCAGAATTAGTCTTTTTGAATGATGTACTTTTCCAGGCCACACAGTTGCGGTTCAGGTAAATAACACACCCTGTCTTGCCTTCTTCATGTTAACATTTCCTATGTTCACACACCTATTCCTTCCTTTATTATTACTATTTTCCACAATTATGAAAGGATTTGGTCATTCCTTGGTTTACAAATGTACTACCACTTTTGCATCAAAGTTCTAATTTACTGCTTATTAATAGTTAGTTAGGTAGTTGTTAAGTTTAGGTATGGAGTATGATTAAGGGATGAAAAATAGGGTCATGCAGAATAAGGTATTAATATGTACTTTATAAGTGCTATAATGAACAGCCAATCTGCTAGTAATATGCATGCTAATAAGCAACTAAGTAATAGTGTAAATCAGTCCCCAAATTAAAGTATTGACGAAGATTTAACCAACTTCATTATACACCAAATATGCACCTGGAATACATTTTAATAATATTGAAGGAGGTCCCATGCATTATGGACACTGGCTAATGTTTTTATTTTCTTCACAATTTTTTTTAATTAGTCCATTACAAATAAAATTACAATTTTAAAATTACATTACAAATTTCATTTTAGTTAGTTTTAGCTAGTGCATTTCTGACCTTTTTATTAGTTAAGATATACAGTATGATATGTTTGTATTATATATTTCTTTCAGTTTTTGTTATTTTAGTACATCACATTAAAATAAATTCAAATGAGATTTAAATATTTTATTTCATTTAACATTTATTTTATCTCACGTAACAAAAACATATGTTTTTTTAATGATTTTAGTTTCAGTTGCAGTTAACTCTATAGCCATCCTGAGTCCTGGCTGGGATAGACTCCAGAATTCCTGCAAACAGGACAAACGCTTTGAGAATAGATGGATGGATGTAATATAAAATCATATGTTTTGCCGTAAAGAAATACACAGGCACAGTTTATTTCTCTGCTAAACTGAATTCAAGCCTTCAGGGTAAAACGTAAGATCATGAGAAACATAAACCGAGTCAAGTGACACCAGAATTTTGATTGGTAGGGTACATAAACACCATCAAAACAATCTGATACGATTATATTCAAAAGCACAGACTGGCATGTGAAAGCAAACACAGACACACAGATCTTTCTTTGGGCTCCATCACCCTGATACACACACTATCTCTCTAACCATGAGGCTGTAGCCTTTCTTCCCCACATCTCTTATGTCACTCCAAAACCAGAACACAGCCGACCCAAGTAAAGAGAGAGAGAGAGAGAGAGAGAGAGAGAGAGAGAGAGAGAGAGAGAGAGAGAGAGAGAGAGAGAGAGAGAGAGAGAGATATGTCAATTTATCACCATCAAAGCCCCAGTTCTTCAAAGGTCTTTCACCTGGACTTCTGCAAAAGAGCAAGAAAAACTAAATAAATAATGAAATATGTCCTTCTTTAATCTACATCATGGTCTCACTGACTGCCTTGTATATAAATCCCTGTCATGGCAACCCTCTCTCAACATTTCTCTCTCATTTTCACGTTCTCCCTTTTACATGTTTTTTCTTTATTTAGCAGATGGCTTTGAGCTCTGCTTTCATGAACAACACAGAGAGAGAGACAGAGAGAGAGAGAGAGAGAGAGAGAGAAAGAGAGAGAGAGAGAGAGGGGGGGGAAGAGAGAGAGAGAGAGAGAGAGAGAGAGAGAGAGAGAGAGAGAGAGAGAGAGAGAGAGAGAGAGAGAGAGAGAGAGAGAGAGAGAGAGAGAGAGAATTGAGAATTCACAAAGCTTTTATTTACAAAAATGCATCTTGTTACAATTATATAGCCTCCAAAATAATAAACAAAATCTTAATATAAATCAATAAAGTGTGAAAATTAATTCATCTTCAAAAATAACACATAGGGCATCATTACAGCTCCAAATATTTTCAAAAGAAGGCAAATCATCAATACATTTATAATAATAAAAATCAATTAAGATTCTAGATTGTACCAAATTGAAAAACAATACAACAATGTTTTGTACTACATCCTGTTCAATTTTTTTTCTCCTGCTCAAATAGATAGCCAATTTTGCTTGTCCCACCACAAAATTAAGCAGTTGACACACAAACTTTTTCTTTAAGACATATTTACATCCTAAAATGAAAATCTCTTGTGAGAATACCTCATTGCATTTTTTAAAAACATCCTTTAAAACAGAAAACAATGGTTCAAGTCTATAACATTTTAAAAAAGCATGAAAAATAGTTTCTCTGTCATCACAAAAAGGACACTTATCAGTGCTTTCAGGATTTAAAACAGAAGTAAAAGCATTGACTGCAATAACACCATGAACAATTCTCCATTGTAAATCTCCTGTCTTTTTGGTCAATGGTGGTTTGTAAAAAACTCTCCATTCTGGTTTTTTTCCTTCATTCAACTTAAAAAAACCACGCCAAGGTGTATCTATCCTATTATTCAACTTTACCTTGTTAAAAACAATTACACAATATTTATACAAACGCTTTCTGTCACAGGAAAAAAAATCCACACTTAATGAATCAGCTTGTTCAAAATGAAACCCAGAGCACCCATCCAACTTAAGAGCAAAAATCAAACCTGGAAAACACTCTTCCGAGTCTGGATTACACAGTTTGTTTTTATATTCCAATAACAAAAGTCTCTCTTGATCACTTAACGCAGATTCCCATCTCTGAAGAAGTTGGCCTATAACACGAGTGGATTTAATTCCAAGACATTGAGATGTTGCTTCCTTGTTTTTAAAATCAAGTCCAGCTACTTCCAGCAAACGGCCAAGTGTCACTATTTTGTTGTCAATAAGTGCTTTGTTTAGTCCAGGAAGAAAACAATTGCTTGTTAAGTCCAACCGCTTCCCATGGATTAAGGGTTCTTCTAAAAGCCAGTAAAGAGATTTTGAGTCCTCCACTTTATGAAAAGTAAAAAGATTCCACACTTTAAAAACATTCCTATAAAAAACAGGTAATGTAGGAAAACTTAATTTCAGTGGATCCATCAAAAAAATTGTCCTGCCCAAATTAAAATTACCCAACCTATTCAAAATCAATCTTGCTACAGCATTCCAATTAAAAACATCTGAAACAGTTAAAAGTCTTTGCACAAATTGTAATCTAAAAGCAGCTATTCTACTTTGCAGATGTATCAGTCCCTGACCACCTGCTTCTTTGGACAAAAAAAGGACACTTTGCGGGACCCAATGCAGCTTATCCCAAAAAAAGTCCACAAGCAATGCTTGTAGTTTTGTTAGCAAAGTTAACGGGGGATCTAGACAAGCAAACTTATGCCACAGCGACGAAGCCACCAAATTATTAGCGATTAAAACTCGCCCTCTAAATGACATTTTTGGAAGCAGCCATTTCCATTTATCAAGTCGACCTTTAACTTTCTCAATTATACCCTCCCAGTTTTTTTGTGTGACTACTTCATCTCCAATAAAAACTCCTAAAAATTTAAAACCAATTTTTCCCCACTGCAGGCCCATAGGAAGTTTTGGTTTATCATATTTCCAATCCCCTATTAAAAAAGCTTCACTTTTTCCCCAGTTTATATTAGCAGAAGATATTTTTTTAAAAATTTTCAACAAATTTACCAAAAACTGAATATCACTTTGTCCATTGATACACACAGTAACATCATCTGCATATGCTGACAGTATGAATTTATTCCTACATTCTGGTAACATTACACCTTGAAGTTTACACCTTATCTGATTTAACAAGGGCTCAATTGCTAAAGAATATAACATGCCCGATAATGCACAACCCTGTCTTATGCCTCTAAAAACTGTAAAAGGAGTACATAAACCACCATTGACCTTTAAAATACTCTCCACATCATTATAAAGGACTTTAATATAGTTAATAAAACTCTCACTAAAGCCAAATGCATTTAAGACCTTCCATAAAAAACAATGTTCTATCCGATCAAAAGCTTTCTCTTGATCTAGCGAAATAAAACCACATTTTAGGTTTAGCATCTTGGAGACTTCAATAAGATCACGAATAAAAGAAATGTTATCAAATATCGATCTACCTGGGACACAGTAGGTTTGATCAGGATGAATAACACTGTCCATTACATTAGCCAGTCTATTAGCTAAGACCTTCGATAAAAGCTTATAGTCACTGCAGAGCAGAGAAACTGGACGCCAACACTTTATGTCTCCAAGGTCTCCTTTTTTCGGTAGGAGGGTCAACACAGCTCTTCGGCAACTTTGAGGCAGTATACCCCTTGCCAGACTGGTATTCAGCACTTCTAGGAGATCATCTCCTATTGTTGACCAAAAAGACTTGTAAAAGTCCACTGGTATACCGTCGATTCCTGGTGTCTTTCCAGACACCATCCCTTGAAATGCCTTCTGTAGCTCACTCATACTCAGAGGGCCAGAGATTCCAGTGTTGATGCTTTCAGGCACCTGAGGTAAATTTTCAAAGAAGAACTCACCCTCGTTTTCTAGCTCTACAGCAACTTCACTTTTATATAAATTCTTGTAAAAACCAACTGCCCTCTGGCGAATATCCGAGGGATCTGTCAAAAGAATACCAGATTCAGATCGTAAAGCATGAATTGTTCTACTTTGACCATTCTTTTTTTCTAAATTAAAAAAGAATTTGGTTGAAGCATCCATTTGATTCATATTCTGAAATCTTGACCTGACCAAGGCCCCCTGTGTCTTAGAACCAAGTAGATCAGCCAATTGTGTTCTTTTATCTAAAAGTAAATCTAGGAAACCTCTTGTACCAGTAGACTCTGCCAATTCTTGGAGTTTTAAAATATCAGCCTCCAAGATACTCATTCTAAAACTAGTCTCTGTAGTGATGTTTCGAGTAAACTGTAAACAAAGTTGCTTAATTTGGGCTTTTCCTACATCCCACCATTGTTGTACGGAGTTATACAAACCTTTCTTAGTTTTAAAATCCTCCCAAAAAAATGTAAAACACTCTTTAAAATGTGTGTCACTTAATAAGGCAGTATTGAATTGCCAATACGCACTTTGAGGTTTTAAAAGATTTATAAAAACTGAACATTTGACCATACAATGGTCAGAAAAACTAACAGGTACAATGTGACAATTCTTTATAATATTATAATGGTGTTTGAAAACATAAAATCGGTCCAATCTTGCCATAGAAATGATTCTATCACGCACATGAGTCAAAGTATACTGTTTTTGCATGCCCTTCAATCGTCTCCAAACATCACACAGTTCATGCATCTTAACAAATTGAATCAATCGATTTCTAGAAGGTATATGAGGTTCTAAATGATTCCTATCTAGATTAGATTCAGTGCAGTTAAAGTCACCTCCCAAAAACAAAAACTCTTCTTGATTACATTTTTGTAAGACAGAACACAATATATTTAAAAACACCATTCTCTCTATTGCGGAGACAGGACAGTACACACAAATAAAAACAATAACATTCTTGTCATAGTTTGCTCTTATTTTTAAAAGTCTACCTTTTACTATTTCTTCTACTTGAAAAGAATGTGGGTTAAAATTCTTTGCAAAAAGAATGGTTACTCCACCACTTAGTGAAGTATTATGACTTAAAAAAGAAAGACCATCCCACTCTCTAGCCCAATCAGAAGCATTTTTTAGATCACTATGAGTTTCTTGCAGCATCACCACATCTAACTTATTTTGTTTCACAAATTCATAAATTTCCATTCTTTTCTTAATATCTCTTGCTCCATTAATATTCAAGGAAGCAATATTAACTTCATTCATTTTTAGAAGAAAAGAAGAAAATAAAAAACAAGCGAAAGTTGATAAAAACAAAACTAGAAACCCATGTGTCACTTTTGTTTTTTTAGCTATTATCATTTACAAGATCAGGATTTAAAATTCGTACAATTTTCTTTAACCGATAGATTTCCTTGTTTGTAAATAAGCTTTCCGCCATGAACATTTTGGTTTTGTCAACAAATTGTTTGATGTCTGGAAAATATTCACAGACACGTACTCCTCTCTTATTTTTCGTTGCTTTGAGGAATATTTTAATGTCTTCTACCTCATAATCACGACTGGATGAAGCTCTTTGAGAAAAACTGAGGTTTGAATCTGAAGACTCATTGCCACTTTCCATGCCTTCTTGGTCATCATCATCAACTACATTTGTTTTTTTCTGTTTAGCACTTTCAACTTCACTTGAACTTTTCCTTTTACCTGGAATTTTAAACTCAGTTGCATCTGACTCTAGATCAACAGCATCATCACACAGTTCAAATGATCGACATTTCATATTACTTTTATCCTTTACCAAAACTGACTCAGTAATGACATCGCTGACTCCTACACTCACTACAGCAGTAGCATTCACCTCACCTTCCTGCAAAGACTCTACTGATTCAGTGATATCATCAGAAACTACATTCTGAGCCCCAGAAACGCCACTATTCTCTACAACAGTCACATTTTTCACACTCAGAATGGGAGCATTAGAAGGCCCTGCTTCAACCCTTTCCTCATCACTATTTAGACTAGCCTCCATCATGCTTTGCACATCAGTCGATGAATGATCTTTATTCTTTTTTGGGCAAGTCCGAATCAGATGGCCTACCCCACCACAGTTAAAGCACTTCATTTTATCAGTTGTAGCATAGAAAGCATAATCAAAGTTGTCAACCTTAATGTTAAAAGTCAAATCCAGTTCTTCACTGTCTTTCAAAATCATGAAGGCAAATCTTCTAAAAGAAACTACATGTTTTAGCAGTGGTGAAGCAGTACCAATGAGGATTTTCTTAATTGGTGAAACCAGCTTTCCATAACGGGACAAGATCTCAACCAAAGTATCATCAGAAACAAAAGGTGGAATATTAGACAATGTTACTTTTTTTGAGGGTGTTGAAAGAGGTAGAACAGGTGTGAAGAGATTATTTATAACAATTCCCTTTTCCACTAATTCGTTTGCCTTCTCAACCGACTTCAAAAAGACCACAACAGCACTATTCATTTTAGACGCCGACAAAATACTGTCATGCCCAACAACTTCTCCCATTGCCAAACAACAATCTTCAACACTCACCGCGGACGCCACTTTAACACCGTGACGCCGCGTGAGATTCTTTAAAACACCAATTCGTGAGTCCGCCATCGTCACGCAAGGGGAAACCCCACGCGACCCCCAAAAAAGATAAATAAACTTAAACAATCCAAAAAATATTAAATAAAGTGATAAATAAGAAAAAAAGAAAAGAAAAAACAAAGAGAAAAGGAAAGAAACTCACGACGCTCCACACTCACGACGCTCCACACGCTCACGCTCACACCGGAAACGAGAGAGAGAGAGAGAGAGAGAGAGAGAGAGAGAGAGAGAGAGAGAGAGAGAGAGAGAGAGAGAGAGAGAGAGAGAGAGAGAGAGAGAGAGAGAGAGAGAGAGAGAGAGAGAGAGAGAGAGAGAGAGACCTTCTCCCTGATCTATCACAGAACATGGTCTTTCTCATTGGGTTTATACAATCACTGTAATCATTCAGGGGCAGGATGCTTGTTTCTGCTCCTGGCAGAGACTTTGAGTATTCTCTGTGCTATTACAGCTTGTCTCACCTGCATTATGTGTCCTTGCCAATTTGGAATGAACAAACTGCTTATGAAGCATCTTCTCTGCCGAGACCCTAAATTAATGTGTGCTTGAATCGAGCGCAAAGGCGAAAAATGCTTAATGATCACTTATAATTAAGTGGAACAGACTCTGTACAATCAGGTGGAATATACTCTTCAATATTAGCCCTTTGAATAACAGGACCTCTTCTAAGTAAGCAGTAAACCCCATCAAAAAAAGGAACAATGACAGAACCTCAAGTGTGTGAGTATAAGAGATTGATTGAACAGGTTGGGTAAGTTGACCCAAACACACACACATTTGTTTTTCTACAAAGACTTTTAATTGACTTGCTGCTTTTGAATGAGTTAAAGATATTTTCAATCCCCAAACCCTCAGAATCCTTAATGAATTTTTACATGATCATTCTTCAGAAGAAGATATTGTGAGGAACAGTTTTTACCCATACAACAAAAAGTTATGGGGCCACCATTTATTTTAGTGTTATTTATAAACTAAGGGTAGGTAGTTATTGTTCAATAACAATATTGGATCCCCACTGTCTTTCATTACATGGACAAAAAAAAGGCTTTTTTTTTAATCACTTTTGAATTTGCTGAAGAAATGAAGTCATACAGTTTTGGAACAATATGAATGTGAGTAAATGATGGCAGAATTGTGAACTATCCCTTTAAGAAACTATTTATATGTTCATTAAGCATTAAGCCTCTTCTCTAATCAGTGTAGGTTGTTTCAGGTTTTACTACAATCGTGGGGACATTTGGCCATCACAATACAGGCAAAACGTGGACATTTGGCCATCACACACGCAAGCATGCAGGCTCACACACACACACATCCATCTATGGCAGGTGAAAAGCTGTGCTGGCACAGACAGGAGGAGGGAAAATCCAAGCACACAACATTTACCTGCACGTCTGATCACTGCCAAACAGCACTTGTGATCACAGGATAATGGAGACCTCATCTTATCAACAAGCCCCAGTAATCCTGTCTGAATCCAGATGAGTTAAATCCAACTCTAATACAGAGTTAACACTTACAGCAAGTCAAATAAACAAAGACAGCGGCAACACACTGGGTATTTGTTAGGATTTTAATGATCCAATAAAAATACACACACACACACACTCATCTGATAACGCGGACGGATAGGAGCCGAGCAGTGATCTGCATCATTCCTCATTATAAAAGAGGAGGCCGGTTCACCTCAGTGCCCTTTTTCATTGAGTTTCCATGTTTAACAATTAGCACCACTGTAATAGCATCTTTCTTGCCAACAAAAGTGATTATCAAGTGATTAATTTCCCTGGAGAGAAAGATTTCAGTTTGGGTATGACATAAAATTACAAGGTTAAATGGCCACAAGTCAGAGACATTAATGGCATTGATGTATTTGGTTTCTATTGATAACACGGAAGGCTTTAGACAAGAAAGAGATTTCATTTCTTGACTGGCTTTGAGCAGAGAGGGAAAAATGAACGACTAGTCCCGGATATTGAAAGACCAAATGGAAGAGAAATATAAATGTGTTAAAGTGTGTGTGTGTGTGTGTGTTTGTGTTTGTGTGTGTGTGTGTGAGTGTGTGAGTGTGTGTGTGTGTGTGTGTGTGTGTGTGTGTGTGTGTGTGTGTGTGTGTGTGTGTGTGCGTGCGTGCGTGCGTGCGTGCGTGCGTGTGTGTGTGTTAGAAAGGCATGCAGAGTACCTTTTTTTCTCTTGCAATTCAATTAAATTAAGAACATTGCAATTTAAATCAGCATATTTAACAGTGTATAAATCAACACGCCCTAAACAAATAACTTTCAACCTCTGCCTTTGTTAATGGATTTAACATAATTTATAATGCTCAATTATTGTTTGATTTCGGGTTGCAGATGGTGTGTTGATGCATGTTAATAAAACCGCACTTGTGGGGATGGTCACACAGCACACAGCAAATGAATGAAGGCAGACCGAGCTCATGTTCTCACAGCTGGGACTGGGACTGGGACTGGGACTGGGACACAACTGCCATGTATTGGAGAGCAATCAGATTTGACCCAATAACAGCACATTTAACCACACAGCTGTCTGTTTGTGGTGGTTAAAATGTTTGGTTATGTGTCTATAGGTGTCTATAGGTGTTTGAAACAATGGGTTTTGCAGTTGGTGCAAAATATAGTGGGTATTTGCAAAATTGTGTGTGTGTTAAAAGCTCATGAAGTGATGATGAGTTGGAAGAGGAGGTGTTTGTCTCGAGAGTATGTGGGTTTTGACAGTTCTGTCCAAACTCTCCAGTGCCCACTAGCAGGGCAGCCCTGGCCTGCACGCGCACACACACACACACACACACACACACGTTGGGTTTCCATGTTTTAAGGGGACATTCCATAGACGTAATGTTTTTTTTTTTTTACTGTACAAACTGTATATTCTATCCCCCTTCACTAACCCTATCCCTAAACCTAGTCATCACAAAAAAATGTCCCCACAAAGTCAAAATTTTCTGGTATTACTATACTTTTGGGGACATTTTGTCACACAAAGTCACATATTGGGTTTTAATATTTTTGATGGTGACTTTCCAGACATAGGCCTGGTTCACAAACAGGGCTTAGATTAAGCCATGATTAGTCCTTAGTTCAATTAGGATATTTAAGTAGCTTTTATAAATGTGCCATATAAAAAAAAAAAAACATTACTGGTGTGCATCTGGAGACAAAACAGTGGCACTAACATATTTTAAGATATGTTCAGTTTTTCAGTTAAAATAGCTCAAACATGCATTTTAGTCTGGGACGATCTTAAAAGGATGGTTAACCCAAAAATTAAAATAACCCCATGATTACACCCTCCATCCTAGGTGTTTATGACTTTAATCTTTCAGACGAATACAATCTGAGTTATATTAAAAAATGTCTCTTCCAAGCTTTAAAAATTTATTTATATCTTTATATACTTTTTTATTCATCTATATTCTTAGTTTTTTTCCTTTTTCAGGGTTTTTCAGAACAGATCATCGCAACTTGCAGTGCTAATTTCTTCCCGATGTCCATGTCTGCGTTGTTTTGCGTCATTTCCCGTTCCACTTCTCGCATCGTTTTCAGTGACAAAACGTGGTCAGATGAGCAGAGATTTGAGCAGAGATTTATGATATATTGGCATTCATATCGGTATTGGCCTATATTGACTTTTTAACGTTATCTCTTTTCGTTCAATAAGTAAAAAGTGTGATATAGTTAAAGTTATTGTTCACCCATGAGTTTCTTGAACTCACTCATGAGTTCCATAAGTTTATTTCTTCTGTTACACACAAAACAAGTTATTCTGAAGAATGTTGGTAACCAGGCACAGTTTGCAGTAGCCATTTAATTCCATAGTATTTTTTTTGTTCCTACTATGGAAGTCAGTGGCTACCATCAACTGTTTGATTACCGAAATTCTTTCAAATATCTTCTTTTGTGTAAGAAAGAGACTCATAAAGGTTTAGAACCACTTGACGTTGAGTAGATAAGGAAAAAATTTTTTTTTTTTTTTGGGGGGGGGGGGGGGGGGGGGGGTAAACTATCCCTTTAAGCTTGAAAAATTATAGCCAAATGATCATGGGACCCAAATAAGGGCAAATAACATTTGTTTTAAAAAAATAAAAGCAATTTCCTCATTTAAAGAAAGTAGACTTCTGAACTTTTCAAGTGAGCATTTAAGTCATTTAAGTCTTTAATTTATAATAAATGACTTGAATGAATAAACTTAATCTATTTAACTTTTATAAAAATGCTTTACGATTAAAAGCAATTTCAATATTTAAAACTCTGGATTTTTTAGGTGAGCAGTCTAACACAATTCAAACAGACAAACAGACAAAATGTCCATATTGGTGCATCCCTATAAAATGAGCAGTGATAAGATGCTACTGCCAATGTAAATGCAGATAGTGATGCCCCACCTGAAACATTTGGATACAGCAGTGATGTTGGAACACCTATAATCAGCCAAGAGCACAGAGACTCGCTAACCTCGAGGGTTTAATCGCTGTCAGTGTGAGCGCGACTTTACACGAGACACGCCGTCACCTCTCCTTCTGGCAGTTCCCTGATCTATTTATCATTGATGCCATTTTTCCTCCAATCCATCTTAATTCCTCAAGCTCCCTCACAACACACCAACTTCCCAATTAAAGCAATGGAAGAGTAGCAGATGAAATAAACCATTAAAAAAGAAAAACAGAAAAGTGGAGGGAAAGCACTCAAATCACGTTTCTTTAATAAAGATGGAGGTTGTTCTGTAGCGGCGTTCCTCCTGGGAGCTGCTGTGGCTTTGTTACTAATTAACTCAAACACATGTGGAAACAGACACTTGAGCACGAGGGGGGAGGAGGGGGTTAAAGCAGCGGACCTTAACGTCTCACTGAAGGTTTAGACGAGGAGCGCTGGGAGGCATATCATGGCTTAGCTATTACCTCCAGAGACACACCGTACAGGATATCGGTGGATATTAAACACAATTGCCATCCCTCGGTGATAGCCAATCCATCTACGTGACCAACCAGCAGCTGTGGCTCAAATCGGATCCATCAGGTGTGAGTAGGTCTGAAAATGGCTGGATAGCAAATGAGTGAAAGCTCAGTGAGAAAGTAGGAAAAGAGAACAACAGGGAAAGAGGACACTGAAATACACTATTAAAGGTAGAATTTCTGTTCCACTAACAGAACCACATTTCAAATATAATAATTATTTCCAACCCAGGCTCACTGAGGAGAAAAAAAAAAGTGCCTGTGGTGACATTTCTGCAAACGATGCTGCTTCTTGCACAATTCACAACACTTTCGAAGTGAAATGTCTAACTAACGAGTGGTGCTTAGGGTTAGGATAAGTGTTATAGTGTGTCTAGTTTTATCCAAATCCGATGAATGTGAACCTGGCAATGTTTCATTACGCTGGTTGTTCTACATATCACACAGCAGTTCGGAAATTAAATTTCTAGTGACAATAAGGTTAATGCTCACGTTAATCACTTTTGAAAATAATGTACACTACCACCTGCACTAAACCCTGCCCTAAAGAGCAAAATCTGTAGTGTTAATTTGAGTTAAATTCCCAGTGTAAATTACTCCGAGTGAATGGGTGTTGATTTGTGTGTTATTTTAACACCTGCAGTGCTGAAAAAGCTCTGTGGGGGGCGTCATTTCAAGGAGTCAGGAGTTTACACTAATTTTGAGTTACTTTCCACATCCGGTATTTTCGCGCTCATTGACGAGCGGGAGAATCACTCGTCTCTTCACTTACCGATTGGGATATTCGGCTTAAAAGGTAAGAACCACATTTATCAACTTATAAAGGCTGTTAACGTTAGTCGGTATTTAAACCATGTTTTAAAGTTAAGTGGAGTGTGATGCAGTCGATTTGCAAACGTGTGGATTAAGTTAACGTGTGGTGGGGGTCGTCGTCGCTTTTTTTAAATTAAATTTAAATTAACGTTAGTTGATGGTTGAGAGAGAACATTGTGTGAGAACATGTGTGAGAGGACATTTCTGTTAGGATTATTCGGTTAGAAGGGTGAGAACGTCTCGGTTACGTATGTAACCCTCATTCCCTGAGTATAGGGAACGGAGACGTTACGTCGGAATGACGACGAAATGGGGTTAACAGTCTAATCACGCCACCTTCACAGCTGTCTTCCAGTGCCCTGCGTAAATCTGAGCCCTCGAGAGATTTAGGACGAAGGACTCCTATTAAACACAGGAATACCAAGGTACACTGGGAAGCATATCCCATAGTCTAGAGGAAATATGCAATTATCACCAACCCAGTGTGGTCGGGCATTTGGAAATACACATATGACCCGAAGGAAACATATGGAGAAACTCTGAGGTGTCCAGCCGCAGGTGGAATATTTCAACCTCAGGGGTGGCAAGGTGGCTTGCCGAGGGAAAGACACATGCTCAGAGAGGCTTACAGTGGAAATACACGTGTGGGGGTAGCTCCGGGGAGGGACCATGCACACGGGAGGCACCTAGCCGACGCCCAGGCAATAGACACTGGCGCTAGCATCAGGGGTGCTGGAGGAACTCAGGGCTTGCGGAGGAGCTCACCTGAGCAGAATATCGCACGTATCCAGTCCGTGGAGTGGAATGGCGAGCAAGCGAAGACACCTGAGCGGGTCCGGTACTAGCTAGTTGAAGCGAGTACATGAGAGGACACTGGCTCCACTTGGAGATTGTAGAATCTGCCGAATGCGTTCGGTGTCGCCCAGCCTGCAGCTCTGCAGATGTCTGTTAGCGAGGTGCCATGCGCTAGAGCCCAAGAGGATGCCACACTCCGGGTGGAGTGGGCAGTCACACCAAGGGGGCACGGTCGACCTTGCTGCTGGTATGCCAAAGCAATGGTGTTCACTATCCAGTGAGACAACCTCTGCTTTGAGAGAGCCTTTCCCTTCAGCTTCCCACCATAACAGACAAAGAGCTGGTCTGAGGTCCTGAAACACTGCGTCCTGTCTACATAGGCGCGGAGAGCGCGTACTGGACAGAGCAGTGCCAAGGCTGGGTCTGCCTCCTCCGAGGGCAGCGCTTGCAGGTTCACCACCTGGTCCCGGAAGGGAGTGGTAGGAACCTTGGGCACATATCCAAGCCGGGGTCTCAGGATCTGCTGCATCTGCACTTTCTGTATGATCATTTTGTGATTTATTTGTGTTTATTCATTTAAATGTAACAGGAGCATTTCTATGATGGGGAAAAGGGCACTGGATATTTAGCATGGCGCCTCAAAACCATTTCCAGAACTGCAGGAAAACGGCCAGTCAAGGAAGCCTCGGTGTATCAACCACAAGGACCAAAGCGCCGAAGATCAGCAACCACACTGCCTGAGCAACTAGATGGAGATGCCTGCAGGGAGGCCATTTCATTTCTTGTTCACTCTCCTGATGAAGCAAGTGTATTTCAGAAGATGAAGATGACATTTCAACATCGTCAGGACCTAGTGCATGACCCACAAAGAAGCACAGATGTCTTCAAAACATTTCCACGCTTTTTGGATGTCAAAGGACTGGTCAGTTGTATATTTCTTTTATTTAAACTTAAGTATTCAATAACCAGTGTTTTGTGGGATGTTAGCCATGAAAATACACAATCATTTATCTTCCTGGCTTATTTATTTACTGTATTCTTTTTTTCCAAAATCTTTATTTTGATTTAAACTGGTTTAATATACCACACACTGATATTAAAAAAAAATCACTAAGCACACCAATGCACTGAGCTCTAGCCTCATATATATGCTTGTGTGTATAATCAACAGGTGAATCAAGACTTCCTGCTGCTGTTTGGTGCTGAAATGGCCTCCAAGATGCTTGAGAAGTGGGACACCTCATTCAAGCCCAAGGTCATCAAAGAAGCAAAACAACTGACTCAGACAAATGAGCTGCGCCGACTTCTAAAAGCTGCTGAGAAACTCGCAGAGAACGATGAAATGAGTAAGCTACACAGCATGCATGGTTCATAATACAAATTAGTTAGCTAGTTTTATCTTTTCCTATTAGACATTAATGCCTTGTTTTTCCTCCTGATAGACTGGGACAGTGACATCGCTTCTATGCTGCTGCTTCTCTAGAGTTCAATTGTATGGTGCTTGGATATTTTGCCCTTATTAAAAAAAAAAGTTGAATTCTTTGTAGGTTTTTTTTTTCCTATAGTGAAAAGGCATTTTCAGAACATTGTATGTAACAACTATCTTGAATACACTAGTGTTATTATAATAACACAGAATGATTTAAATTAACACTTTTAAGAGTAAGGGAGTAACACGATTAAGAGTTAAAAAATACTATTAAAGTGTGACTGAATGTTAGGAATTAACACCAAGGAATAACAAGTGTAGTGTAAAAATTACTCATAAATGTGTTAAGAAATAACACTCTGAGTGTTATATTTGTAACACTATTATGGAGTTAAAATATTATCACTATCCAAAGTGTTAATTTAACTCTGGACAGGTGAGAATTATATAAACTCTGTGAAAGTGTTAAATTTAACACTATGGGAGTTGAAATAACACTGACGTTTTTGCTGTGTACACCAGATGTGAGATAAAAATGCTTTTTGCTAAAGCAAACATGCTTTTTAACTTGCTTCTACAAGTTTAAGCTCTTTTACCATGAGTCATGATTCATGTTTCATCAGACTCAAACCAAGGGCTCTGCAGTGCAAGTGCAACGCAGTTTAAAATGTCAAAATGTTTAAAATGTCAAAAAAGCCATACATACATACATTCGGAGCTGATTATGTGATACAAAAGTGTAAATTAACAGTTAATTTACAAATTGTGGTGGTCTTAATATATCATTGTACAAGAAACCAAGCAAAAATGCGTCTTTTAAATGGATAATGTGCATCTGTAATCATGATTTGTTTGAAAAGGAATACAAATTGTTGGTGTTTTACTGTCACTAGTGGTCATTTCACCTGGAAACTGCAGTTTTTCCCAATGAGGTTTCCTAAAATGTTCAACGACTCAAGAAAGTAACCACATATATTCAGGATATGATTGGTCAAAATTTTATAATTTAGAGGGTTAGTTCACCCAAACTTTAAAATTCTGTCATCATTTTCTCACCATCATGTTCCATGTGACCACTGAGAAATCTGAGAGCTTTCTGTCCCTCCTTTGACAGTCTACGTAAATACCACTTTGAGGAATCAAAAAGTTCATAAAGAGATTGTAAAACTAATCCATATGACCAGTTTAGTCCAGATTTTCTGAAGAGACACGATTTCTTTATTATGATGAACAGATTGAATTTAAACATTCATCAAATGCACACATCAGGTGTGGTAAACAGAACCTCAAGCATGTTCTCATTCTCGTGTGTTACTCAGCACGTTTGAACCAATGAGGTTCATTCTCGTGTGTCACACAGCAGGTTTGAGCTTCAGCAAGAACAAATGAGGTTAATTCCCATGTTACGCAGCACGTGTGAGTTTCCTCAAGAACCAATGATGTTCATTCTTGTGTTACGCAGCACGTTTGAGCTCCTGCAAGAACCAATGATGTTCATTCTCGTGTGTCATACAGCACGTCTGAGCTTCTTCAAGAACCAATACGGTTCATTCTCATGTGTTACACTGCACGTTTAAGCTTCTGAAAGAGGTTTGTTCTCGTGCATCAAGCAAGTTCTGTTGAGCTTCTGTTTATGGTTTCTGATGAATGTTTATATGTGAATAAAGGCCTAAATTTAATCAGTTCATTATATACAGTAAATATTATTTATAATATTGTGTCAGTTCAAAAAATTAGGACTAAATACTCATAATTCTTTCCAGTGTTCCAGAGAGCCATGTAATAATGTATAGTTGTAATACAGTAGATGTAATAATGTTATATGTGAACGGTGATTTACTTTAGGATGATTTTGATCTTTGAGGTTTAGAACTGAATTTTCACTTAAGCCATTTTCGTTTCTTTCACTTCTCAAAAATCTTAATTGCGGTAAACATGTCAGAGCTTTATAGAGCCTCTCTTATTAATAATATTCATACGTCATTAGGACTAAATTAGGAATCAATTCATATTTACTTTACTTTAAATATTTAAAATAAATTGTCCCAGAGATCTTGATGTTAATGTTTGGTAGTGTGAAAGCAGACTTATAACAGTAAACACAAGTATGGCTGTGCCACACACCTCATCCCATCATTCCAAACACTTGCAGTCTAAAGAGGCACCTGAGTGACCTACTAAACCAGCACTGCTGACATCCAAGAGATCTCAGCCACAGATTTCAGCCTCAAGTTTGAACAAGCAAAATGTTCCTGCGCGCAATCCTGTTGGTCTTGCTCTGTCCTCTCGCCTGGACCAGGCAGATAACCGCAGCTCTCCGCTCAGTATAAAGCCTCGTTCTGTTCGCAGCCAATCTGCTTCTTGACCCATGACACACACGCAATGTTTGGTCTCAAAATGTTCTACTCCCTTAAAGCCACACATGAAGCACAAGTGTTAAAAATAAAACACAACTTGCTCTAAGGCCACATAAACAACAGAGTCTGAATATTTATGAGTGAAAGGTTGAATTTCACCCCTAAATTGCTTCAGGAAACACATTTTAGAGGCGTGTGATTAGCATGTCTGCTATCGAGAAATTGGATTTGGAAATAGAGTGCAGTGAGGCAGACTTCGGGATGATGGGCTGGAGGATCTATACGGGAAGGAACCGTTCGCTGGGTCCACCGAAGATTTCCTGATAGAGTTCCTGTGCATACTTCCGCAAGGAGAATTTCATAAGCCGTGGCTTTAGTTGAACTAAACAGCAAACATCACCTCCATGCACATTCTGCTTGCTTTAATGTTGTTGTTTCCCTTAAGTAGACTTTGCAAATTATATCTTACAGGCCAATGTCAAAACAAGAAACACTGTTTGTCATGAATTCAAATTTATGCACGCACATTTGCATAGGAATATTGGGTGCTTTAAGAGTGTCTAGCCTCAATAAACAACTGCTTTGATGCCTTTTGACCTTCCAGAAATTAGTTGCCCTGGGCTCAGTGAGGAATAAATGTGAAAAAAAAAAATGTATTTAAATACGAAAGGAATGTGTTTTATTTGATCAAAAACTTCTGTCCACAGAGGCTCTTCTTCGCAAACTCAAAAATACACTGTTGGCATCTCATTGTGCTGCTTTTAACCCTCCAGCTTTAGTTTCTTTATACAGAAGAACATGTTAGGAAGTATGCAGCCATTTCCCAAGACAATCTGTTTAGTCCTCACTTTTTGTTCCTTTGGATATTGATGTATGAGATTATATATAGGGGGGTGGAAAACCTTCAATTACGCACTGATGAGGGAAACAAGAAAAAGTGTGTATTCTTGCAGATATGGCAATGTTAAACCTGAGTACAGTTTTCTGGATATAGATTTATGACAGAAGCCATTATTTTCATCCTGCCGTGAGCGGGGACACACGCTAAAAGACTCCTGTGCTCATAGAGAAAAGTAATTATGATCTATCTTTTGCATCACTCACTCATCCTGGAGAGGCAGCTTGATCTCGCTCACCAATCACTACCACACATGCTGTATTTAAATCAATAGTTCAATGGCGCAGTACTAGTCACAGTTTTGCACTGTGTGGTGAAGTACAGATTTATTGTATGAAGGAAAAACTGCCCACTGACTCCACTCTGGCTCAGAGAATCTGCAGTGTTGAAGAAGTGCTTAAATATCCCATAAATCATTGCTTACCTGTGGTACAATATGTTGGAAACTTACTCTATACTATACACCAGGGGAATAGCAGCCATTATAACTGGGGGGTGTTGCATCACGACCCACTTTTCGGGCAAGAATCATTCTGTTTTAAGAGCTTTGTTTTGCTTGGCTGCAGTGGGAAGAAAAAAATGTAGGTGACTGACTAAAATGACAGTTTTAAGGCCAAGCGCGAGATTGCTGCCACCCAGCTGCATTGGCGGAAGTCAAACAAGCCAGTGTTATTTTAGTAGTATTTATATACTATTATAATATTGAATAATATTTTGAATTAACTTTTATTTTTATATTTTAGTAATTCTGTCATGTGCTATTGTCATTTATGTATTTTTTAAAAAAAGTTTCTATTTAGCTTTATTTTGTATTTATTTCAGTCTTAATTTTAGTACTTCAACTTATTTTATGGTTTTTATTTTTTTTATTAAAATGTAATTAAAATTAATTAAAATTAATTAATTAAATTTTCAAAGTTGAAATTATTTTCATCTAATATTTTTATTTTATTTTATTTCAGCTTTATTTTAATTAACACATTTTTTTTTTAATGGTTTCAGCACTGCAACAAGCTGACAAACGCATAATCGGTAAGACCAACTTTGCGTTTCAGGAAATTAATTATTAAATTATCGCATTTAATACGTATTCATAAACCAGGCTGATATGGTTTATAATCACTTTTCAGATCATTCCTAAGTCCTAAGCATAGACCCCTTAAACTTTCCTTAAAACATAGCGCTAATGGTAACCTTTCAAGAAAGGTCAGCAATCTGTTATTAGGCTATAAAACTAAAACCAGTTTTTTATGTAGACAGGTGTGAAACCATTTTTTAAGTAGACAGATCTGCTAGTTAACGTCACAAAGACATCGTTCACCTTCACATCCTCTCAGGGCGTCTGTGCAATCATAATCATGGAACACAGGTGTCCACGTCAATTGATTTAGCTGTCATTGTAGGCAGCAATGGACATGGACCACAGTTATAAATCTCACATAATGGACATTTTCTCTACTGCTCCTGTCTCAGTTCAGCCATAATGACTTTGGCAAAGAAGGAAAGAGGGTTAAAGGTCACTCCAGGGACCAAATGAAAAGGTAACGGCGTTCCTTTATCTTCTACTTGCTGATTCCTCAGGGTCTTCCCTGTTTGATCAAATGATCAGTCAAAGCTGATGCACCCAGTATCAGACGGAGGGGAATAGGATTGTGGAAAAACATGATTGAGCTAAAATATTAAACATGTTTCATAAATTTGACATAAACAATGCACTTTTATCTAAGCATTTTTAAACTGTCCCTTATATGCAGTTAACTCTTATAAGCAATATATATACTCACTACATTCAAAAATCAGTAAGATTGTTTTAGAAAGCAATTAATAATTTGAATCAGCAAGGATGCATTTGATTGATCAAAAGTGAAAGTACAGATATTCAAAATAATTTAAAAGATTTCCATTTCAAATAAATGCAGGTTTTTTTTTTAGCTTTCTATTCATCAAAGAATCCTGAATGAATGATTCTGAAAGATCATGTGACACTAAAGACTAAAAGAAAACAGTTAAATTGTAATAATATTTTGCAATATTACTCTTTATACTGTATTCTTATTTTGAAAATTGAAATAAATGCAGTCTTGGTGAGCACAAATGACTTCTTAAAAAAAAAAAAAAAAAAAAAAAAAAAAATATATATATATATATATATATATATATATATATATATATATATATATATATATATATATATATATATATATATATATATTATATATATATATATATATATATATATATATATATATATATGTATATATATATATCCAACACCAAACTTGTGAACTGTCCTTAAAAGCTGGCTGATAAAAAGAGATGCTCTCTGACATTTTTACACAAATTAAGATTTTAGAGAAGTGAAAGAAATGACAATGGCTTATAGAGCTGAACGTTCAGTTCTAAACCTCAAAGAAAATCATCCACCCACACAACTAATTGAAATGTTCACAAATAACATTATTACATCTACTGTATTACAACTATACATTATTACATGGCTCCTAAGACAACACTGTATGGCATTTTCAATTTATTTATCTATTTGGTAAGTAACTTGATAAATCCTATCATAAAATTAAGCCCACAATAAAATTAAACCACGTTAGGCGTATTTTTAAAAAAAATATTCTAAACTACTGCTGATTGGATATCACGTGGATATCATGATCCCTGACATATCATGTGTTGACTAACAAGGATGGACAAACCCAATGCTGTCTTTTCAATAGGAAGGAGTGAATATAAACATATATTTTCCAATATCACACTACTATTCTATCACAATTTTAACCTTGAACAAGTTTCTTCAGGACAAGTGGATCATTCCTGCAATGTGTGCTTTAAAAATAAATAATGATCAATGAAAAGTATACAACATGTACCGATTCCTCACTCCAGATTGAAAGGCTCAATATGATTGAAAGGCTCAATATAGATGAAAGCACCCAGAGCCTGAGATAGACAGCATATAAATCACAAAAATGGCATAAATATACGTATAGAAATAAATCTTTTGAGAGTATGACCATTAATTAGCCCATGTCTTATCACAAATTCAAATGTTTCAACTTGAGTTTGATGAAAAACTGAATTTCAAAAAAATTATTCACATTGAGTCAACCCACATATCTTCATTGAAACATAAGTCTATTCAATGTTGAGGTGAATCAAATAAATTAGAGACTCAAGTGTAAATCAAATCTCCATCTGTTGCTGTAGCAAATGACCAGCTCTCAAACACTATTTTGAACAGCATGATGACTTTCACACTGTGCCAGAGCAACATCACTCAAGTTTGCACATACCATATGAATTGAACAAAATAACTATACAGAATATGTGGTAGCTCAAGCAAGAAGACCTCCAATGAAGTGCTGAGACTTGGGGTCAAAGTTGCAGCTTAATCATTTGAGAAGGAAGTGCACATGGAATAGAGGAACGAGTGAAATGTATACTTTAGTGCAGGAGTATTACTGCATATTTATGTCAAACAGTTCTTCAGAGAAAAAAAATTAAAAAAAAGAACAAATGGATTTGGAACATCATCAGGATAACTTAATGACACATTTTACATTATGTGTCATTATTTACTCACCATTGTGTCATTTCAAACCTGTATGACTTTGTTTCTTCAACTGAACACATTTTTTTTTATTATGATATTGAGACAATTCTCAAAATATTTTCTTATGTGTTCCACAGAATAAAGAAAGTCATACAGGTTTGAAATGACATGAGGGTGAGTAAATGATGACAATGAAAATGTTTGGGTGAACTAACCCTTTAATCCTGAAGGCTGAATTAAACGTGAACAGTAATACAGCTACAAATACACTCAAATGTACTCAATATCATAAACTGAAATGCATGAATGTGGTTATTTTGGTTATTTGTTCAAAAAAAATCTGAACACACAGATATGGAAGATTTTCCACACTGCATGTATTAAAGTGACACAGGAGAGAGGTATTTTTTGTAACTGAACATAGTATACGAGCTACTAACAATACAGTGCTCGTTTGGGTCATCAATAAACCCAAACCTTCAGCTTGGCATCTTCAAAGAGTTATATATGCAAATTAGATGATGCACCGGGCCAGAGGGAAGCGCGTGACAGCCATTTATTTTGTTTTGTGTCCCACTCTGTGCACGCGGTGAGAGAAACATCTCCCTCGCAAACACAACAATCTACCCGCAGAGCGCAGGAGAAGATGAATGATCCATAATCATTTAGAGGAGAAAAGAAAGAAACGTATAGAGAGAAAATGACACTGCTGTCATCAATGGAAGGATAACAAGATTAGGGTCAGCCATCAGTCATCAGCCATTCAATCTGCCTCTATTTCTGCCTCTGTGCTGGACTGCAAATTTCATCTTTTATCCTTGCTATATTCCCTTCCTGCATTTTCTCTACCATTACAAGAACAGAAGCTGGGCTGCTGTCTGCATTATATAGGGAGCTACTTATTTTATACGTTTCGTTGTATATAAAATATATTTCATTTTGAAATAATTAGGGCTGTAAACATACATTTAGTATAAAGAAAGTGGGGGAGGGAAGTAATGCATTTGTATACTATTTTGAACTACATGTCATCTTAAAACATGCAACTCTTAAAATACAATACAGCAAATACTGATACACTATTTATCAAAAGTTTGGAGACTAAGATTGTTTAATGTTTTTGAAAGAAGTTTCTTATGCTCACCAAGGCTGTACTTATTCATAGCAGCATTTATTTTATTTAAAAAATAAAGTAAAAACAGTAAAATTATTACAATTTACAATAATTGCCTTTTTTATTATTATCAAGTGTATTCCTGCGATGGCAAAGCTGAATTTCCAGTGTCACATCACATGATCCTTCAGAAATCATTCCAATAAGCTGATTGGTGCTCAAGAAACATTCTTATCATCAATTTTGTGACTCTTAATATTATTTTAGAATTGTTTTTTTAGATTCTTTGATGACTGATGAATAGAGAACTCAAAAGAAAAGCATTTATTAGAAATGTAAGTTTTGGTAACATTATACAGTAAATGTCTTTTTTGTAACTTTTGATCAATTGAAGGCGTTCTTGCTGAATAAAATATTCATTTCTTTAAAAAAAACTAAAAAAAATTCTTATTGACTCCAACCTTTTTGACCAATAACATTCAAAAAATCGTCAGCTCAAGCAAACATGAATTGTATTCTGCTTTGAGATCTCTGCGCTGTGCCTCGTCACTGTCTTGCTGCCTCAGTGATCTCGTCATTAAGACCTTCATCTATCTCTCTTTTCCTAGGCTAAAGTGCCAGTGAATGCGGATTAAACAAACACCATCTTAAATCACTTCAGTGCAGCACCATTAGAGAGGCAGTGGTTCATTTGACTGAGAGATCATGGATGGAGAGTACACCGCGGGGGGCAGAACAGGATAAGTCATGCCCAGAAGTGGAGCCGTGTCTCTGCGTAGAGTGTCACAGTTCATCAGCTCTTCTTGAGCATTGGTGTGAAGAGCTGACTCCATATCTCACTCAGCAAAGCATCAGCAACACACAAACACTAAAGTACTTCAGGTCAGCAAGAGCTCAAACAGATCAGGAGAGGTTAGAAATAAAGTCTCAAATAGAAGTCCTGCTGCCCAACAGTCTCTTGTCTATTCAAGCCAGTGCTGCACTGAAACTGAACATTTTAGATTTGTTGATCATGTACATCATTGTTTATGCCTTGCAAATGTAAATGTTTGGTTTTCTGTAATTCTAATGATTTGACACCAATGTTTTCTAACTGGCAAACATAGATGAGGGTTTGTCAAAATTGCAAATGTGATGACAGTCACAGGGCATCAGTAAGAATTTATTGAAAAATACAAACCGAATCAGTAATGAGTTGCCTCATCCGCAGAAAATGTAATACATTTATAATATGTAATGATAATGATAATGATTAATGGTAATAATGGTAATAATAATAGCAGGACCTCAAGATCGCTTTAAAAATTAAAAAGGAAACAACAAACACCAAGACAGATATGAAGTGAGAATCGAGGCAGAGTTATGAACCAGAAACATCAGAAAATAGTGAGATAAACCAGTGAGCTATAGGTTGAGTTTTAAATATATTAATGGATGAATTTTCATAGATGTTGTAGAAGATTGTTCCAAAGTTGACAAACCACTGTCCAAACCACTGTTTTTTTTAAATACTGAAAATGTTTGGTGCTGCTAGAGCTGCAGAAATCACACACCTCCTCCTTTAAAATACAGTTAAGTTAAATATATAGTTAAAGTTATTTTCCACTGTCACTGCGTAACATATAGTGTGTACACTGGCACTCATCCACAGCTTGAGTAATCTCTTCTCTGCAGGGGTGCAACATGTCCCTCCTTCTCAGCAGCAGCCAGTCTCCTGGGCAACACTGGGCTTGGTTTCAGAAATGTTAGCTTTCCCCTCGGGACCTGTCTGGATTCGACACCGCACGCTGAGAGAAACTTTCACTCCCACCATCTCTAGGGCCATTTACCATTAACCACCCAAGACTTGATTAAACCAAAGAGTGATACCTTTCTGAAATGTTTACTGGGATCCACCCTGCAATGTCAAGAGGCAGTCATTCATTAAGAGGGACTGATGTTTAATGCATGGTTTGTCATAAATAGTTTTGAGTGGCCTGCCTCAAGGGAAACTGAAAGATAAGCACACTATTTAGCATTTTAAAACAGCTTTTCCACAAAATGGCACCAGACTGGAGTGGAAACACAATGGAACAAAGCTTTTCCAGTGTTTAAAGAGCTCTGTTTTTCATCAAATTCATTTATTTTAAAACCTCACCTATGCGATATAATATTGAATGTGCACACATACCAACATCTTCCCCTAGAAGAAAATGTTGCTGTGAGGCATCTGAGGCACATTCTCTGAGGTAAAGTAGGCCGAGGTCACCTCCTGACATAACCCTCATTAGTGTGACCGCAAAGTAAGTCAAAGAGCTTTTCTTTTCATGTCTGAAAATGTCAGAGACGACTTCATTAGTTCAGAAGGGGCCAGGCAGGGGCCGTGGAGTTCTCTGCGAGGAGCATGTTCTCAAATGCCAGGCTTCTGTTCTGTGCGTGCCACGACCTAACTCACAACGCCGCCTCTCCCTGGGAGAAGACATGAACGCACACACACTAACAGACACTCTGGATTCTGCACACACAAATAAAACCTGATGCTCACCCTGGGCTCTGCTTACACACATGCACGCTCTTTTACTATGTCCCAGCAAGCACACACTGACAGGAAGTACCGAACCCCTGCTTTCAACATAAAGACACACATGCTCTTCCACACACTGACAGCTGCACACTGGCTCCACGCTATGCAAATGCCAGACAACGAGGGGTTCGCTGGAGGCTGAGGAAAGAGAAGAATAAAAACAACGGAATGACAGGTGACCTCCTGCCGACTGTCTAAAGTTATGCTAATGAAGTCATTATTGTTTATTTATTCCTTCATGACTCTGGCAAAGATGAACTCCAGGGGGAACATCGCAGCCAATGACTGGGAGGCTATCCAATGAGTTAAACTAAAATGAAGTCTAGTTAAAGCCAACGAATCAAGGTGCAATCATGGGAAATTACACCATAGAGAAGATTAGTCATCACTTTGGGGAGTGCGCAAGAACCGCAGGTTGTTGTTTCGCTCTTTTTCCTCCACTGTCGATCCCTGCCGTTCAAAAAATCTCAGATACATTGAAGGAGGCGTGCAACATCTGAAGCTGTTTTTACTATAAGCATATCATGGGTTATGTGACCTTCAGAGGACACGACTAACTATCAGTCATGGAGGCGGATTTACTCTGAATTTACGTTAGGATCAGACAGCATCTGTTTGTTTCTGAAATTATACAGCTTGGAGAGGAAAGTAAAGTGTGACAATGAGAAGCACAAAAGCATGCCTCCACAATCAGACTCCCATAAGGCCTAGGTCTATTTCCTGCAGAGAAGCAATTTCCCTCGCAGTCCAAACACCTATGTGTGAGCAGGGGGATCTGGGGACTGCATGTGGACCGGATGACTGTAAAGCTCTATCTCACATCCAATTACAATGAGGAACCAATCAGCTCGTCTAAATTACTGCTGCCCCACAATCCACCAGGAGTTAATAAGCCATTAACCATTTAATGAAATCCATATGATGCTGGATGGACACTGAGAGGCAATCACGTTGATTGGGTCAAAAGTTGAGGTGATCTGCAGTATTGTTATGTTAAGTCCACTCCATGAATTTATAAAGCAAAATGGCAAAAACAGCAGTATCTTAGGTACATCAGGTCATTTTTGTACCACAGTAGCAGTTTGACAATTATTCAATTATTGACAATCTGTAAAGCAAAGAAAAACTGCTGACTTTCAGATAATGTTCTAAAAAAACACAGGTATGTGACCACCATATTTGTCCAGCCAAAAAAAAACAAAAAAAAACAACAACAACAACAAAAACACAAAACACTCTATTGAAGACAATTAGACTTAAGAAAGACATTCATTCATTCAGTTAATTTTTCAACAGTCCTGAGATATGTCCTAACACAAGATCAATAAGCATGACTCCCAGTCTCTTTTCTGATAATACTATTGGTGGAAATTCATTCTTAGTGAACAAAATGGTATAATAACAGCTTTGTCCCTGCAGTAATTAATCATATGAATAGTAATAAGATGAAGTAATGGGTTTATTAAAATGTTTTAGTGGTTAGTGATGTTTTTATAGTGATGTCTATTGTATTGTCTATGATATGTATGAGAAACAGCTTAAACTTATTCACTGAAACCTAATTTACCTACGGGTATAAAATAAAGGAACATGAACCTGAATTTCTCTCCCAACATTTGGCTTTCAACAAAAACAGAGAGGGAACTTTACATATCATGAGCTATGTATAACGTGCAGAACTAGACTAAGATTGTTTGATGTTTTTGAAAGAAGTTCAATAGAACTAGAGCATCACAGATGAAGAGCTCATTGTGCACGATTCAAATCGGATAATAAACGATTAGAGATAACCTTTACTGAACTCCTGCTAATCAATGTCCAGTCTGATAGTAGGCCTATGTATCTCATTGCCACTCCTTACAAACTATTGAAGATTGGTAAAATAATTGAGGGTAATCCTTTCATATATTCAAACAATCCACTGACGGCAGTTCAGCAGCACAGTGACGGCTGCCTGTTTGTACTCAAAAGACACTTTCATGTGTTGTTGCTGTAGCAAGAACCTTGGCATAATTAGGACAGAAATTGTGCTAACTTTCCCTTTCAGCAAGATCTTCTTTTTTTATTGCATTGTGATAGAATAAGCTTTGTGAGTCTAAATAAATGTAAATCCTCAAACTCACCCGCCACAATGTAATTGTAATGTAAGTGACAGATTTGGTACAAGCAGCCATCTTTAATTGACAACTTTCAATTCCATTATAGTTCAGCACAGAGAGACAGGCTGGTTTACTTAAATCATCGCATGAAGTACATTAAAAAACAGCACAATCTTACCTTCATCAACACAGATTCGCTGAGTTTCTCCCGGTTAACAATTTTTATGGCAACTTTCTGACATGTGACACAGTGGATTCCCAGCTTCACGAGGCCTGGAGCGAGAGTAAAAAGAGAGAAGAGAGAAGAGAGAAAAGAAATTCTGTTAACACGCATAAAAAGTACATCAACCTAAAAAGCACTTCGATGATAAAAGGCTGGTCCCAGCGTGAGTTTCATTTCGGCAAAATGAGAATTTTCCCTCTAAAGCCCCCTGGTATCCATAATGTGACAACCAGGGGGACTTTTCATGTCGCAAAGTAAATGTCAGAGAACATACATAAACACAAACAAGGCCAGATCAGAGTCGAATCCCCCTCAATGGCTTTTTGTCATTTCAACGATAAAAGACTGTCACTACGCTCAAAGGCTGACACGGGCAGAAACCATATTTGGCTAAATGCCATATCTGTGCATGCCTTTATTACCCCCATACATTTTTCAGCATGGCTCTGCATATCAAACTGTTGATTTCCCTGAAGGTTTACACAGGGGGCAGAGAGGATATAAAGACCTGACAGGTCTCTGGATCTCTTTTATATGTATGTCGTTAAAGCCCAAACGGCATCTTGCGCCACTTTTACAACATGCCATTGATGTTGGATCACAGGAGAGGACGCACCGCAGACACAATCTACACCCTCACACCGGACTCGAGGGCGGAGCGGAGAGCGTCCGGGGACCCGATGAATATTTCATCGTGCCGTAATTGCCTTGCGCTAAAATGAACACACACAGACGTGTAAAATGCCACACGGCGGCTAATGCAATTGTGAGTCACCGGCAGAACTTTCGAGGAAGACAAAAGCCTGTAGCCGAGTACAAAAAGATGTTGTTTTTGCATACGCAGTGAGAAAGAAACTCAAGAACTCTGATGCCCAATGTCAAATGTGATTTAAAGACAAGCATGGCATGTTGTTTGGCCAGCATGCGATGCTTCTGTGCTAGTGTCCCCACCAGGCTTCTCAACTATCTAAACCAGCAAGACTTCCTTGATCAACCAGCTTCAACACCACCAGCAAAATTCTGCTGGTAAACATGCTAGTCAATATACTAGATCATCACCAACCAGTCTGAGGGTCAATGACATATTAGACGATCCACTACAGAGAAAAGGACAAATCTTCTAAAAGGGAAGAAATATCTAGTTTAAAGCATGTGTCGAGTTTGTGTATAGAAATTATTTGTAGACATCTGAATCTTTAAAAAAGTTACATAAAAGGTGACCTAATGTAAATAGTTTCAGTTAAGTCAAGTCAAGCCACATGAAATTTTAAAACCTAAACTGATTAATACTATTTAAAAATTAAAAGTATGCTCAGCACCATAATTATGAATGAATTTCATTTGTATATATATATATTTTTTAAATTAATAGATGAATGCCAAAAAACTTGGACTAGCATGATCAGTGAATGAGAGACTAGAGTTGAAGTCTCCACTCTCCTGGCTTGTAATTATTTAGGGAGGTCAAAATCATCTAGTTTGAAAATGATGAAGCTCTAATGTCAAAAGGCACTTCAAATTCCCCTAAAAATCTACTTTCTAATCATTAAAACATACAGCAAACCACTCTCATAAATTGGTGCAAAGGAAACCATGGAAAACTACATGAGCACAACTAATCAAAGATAGGCTAAAGTTAGGCTAGCACAAGTCAGTCAGTGTTCTGTGCAAAAACACATTAACATGAATGAGTCAACAACGTTCGAGTCTCTGAAGCAAGTAAATAAGCAGTTCTTGTCATTTGCAGAGAAAAACAACACTCGCCCATGAGAGATTTCTCAACTCACAACAAAAAAAAAGAAAGCAAGGTGACTGAGTTGCAAAGGAGGTGTGAATAAAATGTCTTCAAGCAATGGGAATAGTAGAAACCAATATGTTATGAAAAAAGAAAGAATAAACCGTAATGAGTTGAAGTGGTACTTGATGAATTAGGTGCCCGAGTATGGCAAAGGGTTTGTTCAAATATAAACACCAGTAATACACTCTTTGCTGCAAAACCATTTTGGTTCCATAAAGTACCTAACAGTAAAATAAAAATTTGTATTGTTATTCAAAAGAACATTTTGGTAACAGTTTATTCTAATAAATAATAAATAAAGTACTTACAAATCATTTGCAAACCATTATTTTATAATTAATTCATAGTTTATATATTGTAGTTTCTGCATTGTTAATATATTAATATATATATATATATATATATATATATATATATATATATATAAACCTAATCCTTACTAATGTATGTTAACAATATGCTGTTAATATAATAAAGTAGAGACTACAATATATCAATTATGAATTAAAGCTACAATATGTAAGATTTTTGTAATAAAATATCCAAAAATCACTTGAACAGTGTGATATATTTCCTGCAGTTGTGTACTTACAATATCCCAAAAGTTCCCAAAGGTTTTTAATTTCAGAGAAATTCCAGTTTTAAAGATTGGCTCGTCCCTGTTCACTGTCGCCTGTCAATGACGTAATTTCCACTTTATCCCTGGTTTCCGTTCGTACTGCCATAGTAACCATGGCGACAGACGTGGACAACTGCGTTATGTCTAGCGGAACGCTCACGGTGTTGTTGTTCAAAGTTCGTTCAAACATTATGGACCATGGCAAGCAGACTTTGGGACAAAAGGAGAACTAAAACAAGGATCAATATCAGCGTGGCGTTTTCGAGATGCCGAGAGCTCCACGACCCCGACTAACTTTGACTTGACAGAGATACTTTATTAGACGGGTGAGCAAATGTACATAAAACTAATCAATGTTATATAGCTCAACATGATGAAATTTTAGAATATGATCAGTATGTTATTCTAATGTTGATCTAGCTTACTGCTAGGCTCATTCAGCCAACAAACTAACACAAAGAATAACATTATAACTTCCAACACACTCAAATGCAGTTTAGTGTGATAGTGTACCAAGTGAAACAGCGCTGCGTTACCTCAAAAGTTTCATTCATCTAATAAACTGACCCATGTTAGTAGTAATACAGCACTTGCAGGTCGTGCGGTAAAATTAAATGTCCTTATTCCTTTATATCCGCTGGACTCGTGTGTGGCGCTGATATCGGTCTATCATGAGCAATCGCGACCTGCTTCATACCACAGTCATGTTAAAAAACATCAATGTATTCACTCATCCATAAACATTATTAGATCCTTAAGCATGATGACAATAATAGTTCCATAATTCCGCTTATGCGTCATCAACCTACGCCTTTGTTATTGTAAGAGGTTAGCGACCCCTAGCGGCGAAAAACATTACATATTTTAGCTTTAACTATAGGCTAATAGTTTGCAAATGATTGTAAGCACTTTCTTACTGAATACTTATTATAAAGTGTTACCAATGTTGGAATAATCTGTATATCTTTTTCCACTATAAATAACTCATTTGAAAGCTTCCATTGATAGAGTAAAGGCTCTTCAAGGGTGCAAATAAAGTACCTTTATATTGTGTATTTATATTAGCCTTAAATGCCACTATACTTAAATGAAAAGTCTTTTCTTCCCTATTGTGGCATATATCCAAGTGAAACGGCTTCTCGGACAAGAGAAAAAGTAGGGCGGGACTTGATTTTATCCTTTGGGAATAGATAGTTGTTGATTGCTATATGGATGACAGGCTGTGACAGGCTATCCCGCTCTCATGCCAGTAAACACATCATCAGAGAAGAGAAGAGATGTTGTTGCAATAGAAAGGGAAGATTATTCTGACTAAAGATTTAGAGATCATATGACTTAAAAAAAAAAAGATCTGCACAGATAAATAATATGCAATATTCCATTAAAAAAGAATTGTCCATTTTGATCTAATGGTGACTTTAGGAGTAAAAAAGAATGGTAATAAGTAATAGCATTTCTTGCCATATTTCCCTTCACCCTGAGACTCCACCCTCTCTTTATATTTACTCTTTACATAGTAGTAAACTGAAATAGCGCAACTTTGATAAGCTAACATACACAGCAGCATGATATCATGTTCTCATGGCTGCACAGTGGAACCCCACCCCAGCATTCCCGAAGGCTCAGCAGGTGTTCTCGTTGGCTTCCCTCATCCACCCGCTGCAGGGGCTCAACAGATCAATAAATGGGAGTTCATCAGTTAGAGTGAATTGCCTGCTGGTGACCTTCAGCAATAACATGCATCAGTAATCACCAGGGCTTCTCCCATCAACTACCACTCTGTGTCAGATCGTCTTTGCTGTATGTACACACGAACACACTCAGACAATACCTCCTTTTCTCACATATTCTCTGTCTTCTCTTTTTCTCTGTAATCCCCACATTCCCCCAAAGAAAGACACAGTAAAGTTTCTTTAACTACTAGAAATAAATCCCACGGTAGGTTTATTTTGCCGGGACTCTTTTCTTTTTCTTATTAAATAGCATGTAGCATGATATTTGGCAGTAAAGTTGAGAACACAATAGATAACCACGGCTCTTGCCAAGGCCCTGTAGTCCCACTCAGATCTATTTTGGATTATGGTTGCAGCAACAGGGCTCTGGTATAAAAAAAAAAAAACATAATTACACAGTGACTGAAACAAATGGAATCAGTTTGAAGCTAAATGGAAAAGGCTATTTATTTATTATGCATGTTGCTGAAAAATGTATTACAGTATGAATGTAAATGGATTGTGATATTCAACCTGAATGTTGGACACTTTTTGAGGACAATCTGTAAATGAAGTGTTGGTTATGAACACAAGACCTTAATTTAAAAAATGACCTGCAGTCACCATTAACGTCTTAACGTAGTTCAGAAAACAAAATGTACTGTTTGAGAATATTATTTGTTATTTACAGTGGGCACACACACTCCAATCTATTTTATAGTAATCCGTTCTAGTGAACATCATACACAAACAAACACTTGTTTGTTGCAAACACTCCTGATATACATCCACTGATGTACAACTTCAAATTTGGTTCAATTGGTTATTTGGAACTCTCAAAACACTGACCTACAAAATTCCAGATCAGACAGTGGTATTTACAGGTTGGATCATTGAATTTGAATCGAACCCCATGACCTTGGCATGTTGCCAACATGTTGTTTAAGCTAAAGGAATTCAGCTCAAATGAAATCTTACTATGGCCCTGGATCAATACATCACACAGACAATTTATCAAAAAGACCAATGTTAAATTATTAATATGAGCCCTTCCCTGCCAACTACCCCCACAGCCACCTTTTTTGTTAAGTAATGTCAATATAATAATAGAAACTGGCAGCCATTAGCCTTAGAAGCACTTGTTTCCTTTGCAAAAAAGATATGCTAATGTTTCAAACCTCTTACCTTCCACATCCCCATTAACCCATTGAGTGCTGACTAAACGCAGCCAGTCAAAAGTGTCTGACAGTGACGCAGGGCAGGTGTGAATCACAGGGATCTGATGAGCGCTTGTGTTCTCTGACAGGCTGTTTAGAGCGGGTCAGCAGGAGTGTCTTCAGCGGTAATGAGGGCTAACCACTGAAAACAATAACACCAACTGCTCTAATAACAGCAAGTAACTCATAAACCCTTGGAGTCAGGCATCATTTTTATGTTTGTTTTATTTTCCTCATCGCCTTCACTGTAAAAACCCTTCAATTAATACTTTTATAGTTTCTGCCAAAGGGCAATGTTGGTCTTGAGATCACCACCCACACTTTCACCACTGCTCTTTCCTCTGTCTTGTAACTACCAGGGTTCTGCATTTATTTAAAGGGCTGTTTTTAGCATTTGCCGCTTAGGCCTCACTGAGCAGCTGGATAGAGATTCACTTTGCATTTCAAATCACTAATTGTTCATGCGGCTTCCACTGGTCCAGAACGTCCACGGGTCTCTTCTCTTAAAATGCTTAACACCTGGAACCTTCTGAAAGACACTTTTGTCCTCAAATGCATCATTTGATTTTGCATTAAAAATGAATTAAATGATGCTCATGGTAGAGTATGTTAACACCACATACTTGAACGTAAAACGGTTAAGTAAACTGAACATATATTTCAAATAAATGTGGTTCAACTGAATGTTTTATTCATCAAAGAATCATGTAATATATGTAAGTTTACACAAACATATCAAGCTGCACAATTTTTTTCAACTGTGATTTCTGAAGGATCACCTGACACTTTGCCTTTAAGTGTCTTCCAACAAAGATAGTAAAACCTGAAATCTGTAACATTGGGGACCAGCCAACAAATTAGAAAATATTAAATATTATGTACTTTCTCATTTTCTCAGAATAAAACTATAGAAGTCAGTAGAAAGTCCCCACTATGATTTGAAAGTGTGTGTGTGTGTGTGTGTGTGTGTGTGTGTGTGTGTGTGTGTGTGTGTGTGTGTGTGTGTGTGTGTGTGTGTGTGTGTGTGTGTGTGTGTGTGTGTGTGTGTGTGTGTGTGTGTGTGGTTACTGCCTTTTAGAGAGAAGCCATTTGGACATTTCTCAGTGTGCCATCTGTGCCTGTCAAAATGATGATTGATCATCTTAAAATCTGAATCTGAATATATATATATATATATATATATATATATATATATATATATATGAAAGTATGTAAATTAAGTTGGTAATGGCAGTAGTGAAAAGTTACTTTCAATAGCAGTTTATTGGGCTGAAGCTACATGAGACACAGGGGAACTATCCCCATGAGGGATTCAATAAGCAAGGGATCACTCTCTTTCCCTTTCGTTGTCACTCCGAGTTACGTCGGATGACGACGAATGGGGTTTCGCTTAGAAAGCCTATCAGCTTCGAGTATTACAAAACGAGCCAATGGCAAAGAAATGCCATGGGTCTGCGGAATTTGCATAACGTAACTCCGCCCCACCTCGTGGGTATAAAAGGAGGACGCTGGCAACATGCAGTTATGTTTTCGCTTCGGAGCCAAGAAGTCCTCTTCACTCCTAAAGCCATCTCTGAATTCGTCAGCTTTTTACAAACGAGTTCCTCTGGTGTTGGTGTTTGTGGGCGATTCCAGCGAGCGCGCGCTTCCTGCTGATCTGTGCAGTGATTTTGCCAGAGAGTGCGTGTCTCCCCGGCCGCCTCGACATCAGAGTGTTTCTCTCTCACTAAAAGAGCTTGCACGCGGCACGTCTTTTTAAAGATGCCTCGCCCGTGCACTTCTGGTTGCGGCAGATATGTGTCTGACTCTGATGGGCACGAGCGCTGCTTGGTGTGTTTGGGCATGGATCACGCTAGAGCAGCGCTCGTGGATGAGTCATGTTCTCTCTGCGGGAACATGACCATCGCGTCACTAAGGTCGAGACTCAGTGAACTCGCAAGAGTGAGAGTCCCCTCATCCACACCCCGATCTAGTGCTCCCCCGAGGAGTACTACTTCGGCTGGTGGCCAGGGTGACCTGAGGGTAACGGTCTGGAACCAGGCGCCGACTATGTGTCCGCGACCCCAGCCCCCCTCTTCAGTGACGGTGCCCGCTAGTGAGCCTCCGATTCTCGCGGGACCTTCGGGTGCCCCGCGGGTTTCGGTTGAAGCTACAGAGGAAGATGCCATGTCTGTAGCAGCATCACAAGGTGGGCTTGATTCTTCCGGAAGTGAAGATTCAGCGCAGCTGCCACCTTCCGGTGTGCATACGGCTGTGCCTGATTCGGATCCGGAAATGACGGCCATGCTTTCCCGGGCAGCCGCGAGCATTGGTTTAGAGTGGAGGCCTCCACCCTGTCCCGAGCGCTCGCGGCTGGACGATTGGTTTTTGGGTAAGGCTGCCGACCCCCGTGGTCCACGGCAAACCCCAATACCATTCTTCCCGGACGTGCATGATGAGATCTCGAAGTCCTGGAAGACCCCCCTGTCTTCCCGGGACCGCTCGCTGATCCCATCCGCCTTTCCTCCCCTCGATGAGGCGGCCGCCCGTGGGTACACTGGGCTTCCCCCGGTTGAACGCTCTGTTGCGATGCAACTGTGTCCTCAGAGTGCTTCTTCTCGGGGCGAGCCTAAGCACCCATCCAAGGCCTGTAGATTTTCGTCTACCCTGGTGGCGAAGTCTTACAGAGCGGCGGGACAGGCGGCTACCTCTCTGCATGCTATGGCCACTCTGCAGGTCTACCAGGCCCAGATGCTCAGAAACATGCACGAGGGCAGGGCAGACCCAGGGCTCTTCAATGAGCTGCGTGCCGCAACCGACCTCGCTCTCCGGGCGACGAAGGTAGCCTCACGCTCCCTGGGTCTGGTGATGTCCACCGCGGTGGTCCAGGAGAGACACCTGTGGCTGAACCTGGCCGACATGCGGGATTCCGAGCGGACTCGTCTGCTCGATGCGCCCCTGTCCCAGGCCGGCCTCTTCGGCGGCGCAGTTGAAGATTTTGCCCAACAGTTTTCAACTGCACAGAAGCAGACTGAGGCCATTAAACATATTCTGCCCCGCCGACCCGCTGCTGCCTCGTCGTCGGTCGGGCAGACGCCTCAGCCTGCTTCCCGCCGAGGGCGCCCTCCTAAAGCTCCCGCCCCTCCCGCTAAGCCCAAGCAGCAGCCTCCACCCGGGCCGACGCGCGGAGGAAGCCGCAGGAAGGCGCCCCAGCCCTCTCCAGCCCCGCCCCCCGCCAAGCTCCGGGTCAAGCGGCGCTCCTGAGACGGGCTGCTCAGGGATGATGTTTGTTTCGCAGGAGATGGTAGCAGGGCCACTCCTTCCCCCGGTGGAGGGCCGGGGGAGAATCCTTTGTTCTCCACTCCCCGCTGCTCACCCACGGGTGGGCAGCACCCTAATGTGGTTAAAGACAGAAACAAACCTCTCATCCCTGAGCACACAGAGTTCTCGGACGACCCAGAGCGCCGCCCACCAGCCGTGCTCTCCTCGTCCCCCTCTGTCCCAGAGTCGGTTGACACGGCGTGCCGCCCACGGGCCGTTTCGTCCCTGTCCCACTCTGTCGCCAGACCCCTGGCAGAGCAGGCCCCCGTGGAACGCTGGTCCTTCCCTGGCCTCCTCTGTCAGGGCGCGGAGCTTAACTGCGCCCCCACACCGGATCGCTATGCCGTCCACGTCCGGGCCAGTTACTCCGCTTCGCTGCCCCTCCGGGGGGACGCCGGTGGTCCGCATGACCCCGCTGGTACAGTTCCTGGAAGCCTGGTTAGAGCTTCCCCAACTGTCCCGCTGGGTCGCCCGCACCATCCGGTTCGGCTATGCGATTCAGTTCGCACGGTCTCCTCCCCGATACAGGGGAGTCCGCTCCACTTTGGTCGGTGGCAACGCCCCGATCATGCGAGCAGAGATTGCCACTCTGCTGGCGAAGGGTGCAATCGAGACTGTCCCTCCAGCCGAGATGAGGTCCGGCTTCTACAGCCCTTACTTCATTGTCCCCAAGAAAACCGGTGGGTTACGACCGATCCTGGACCTGCGAGTATTGAATCGCTCCCTTTACAGGATGCCGTTCAAAATGCTCACCGCCAAACGCATTTTCGAGTGTGTGCGGCCCCAGGATTGGTTTGCAGCGATCGACCTGAAGGACGCCTACTTTCATGTCTCCATTCTCCCTCGTCACAGACCGTTCCTCCGGTTTGCTTTCGAGGGACAGGCATATCAGTACGCGGTTCTCCCGTTCGGGCTGGCCCTGTCCCCTCGCGTCTTCACGAAGGTCGTCGAGGCAGCCCTTGTTCCCCTTCGGGTTCACGGGGTTCGCATCCTGAACTATCTCGACGACTGGCTGATTATAGCTCACTCTCGAGACCAGGTTTGCGAACACAGGGACCTTGTGCTCCGGCACTTAGCCCGTCTGGGCCTTCGGGTCAACTGGGAGAAGAGCAAACTTTGCCCCGTGCAGAGGATCTCTTTTCTCGGTATGGACATCGACTCGGTCGCCATGTCCGCGCAGCTTACGAGCGAGCGCGCGCAGTCACTGCTGACTTGTCTGAGACAAATACAGGGCAAGAAAGCGGTTCCACTGAAACTCTTTCAGAGGCTCCTGGGGCATATGGCATCTGCAGCCGCGGTCACGCCGCTCGGATTGCTTCATATGAGACCGCTTCAGCTTTGGCTTCGCGACCGAGTCCCGAGGTGGGCATGGCAACAAGGCAAGCTCCGAGTTCCAGTGACTTCGAGCTGCCGTCAGACCTTCACCCCGTGGTTGAACCTCAGTTTTCTCAGGGCTGGTGTCCCCCTGGAACGAGCGTCGAGGCATGTTGTTGTGTCAACAGATGCCTCCACCACGGGCTGGGGCGCCATGTGCAATGGTCATGCTGCCGCAGGCTCCTGGACAGGACCCCGCCGCCTATGGCATGTGAATTGCCTCGAGTTGCTGGCAGTACGCCTTGCTCTGCACCGCTTCCGAGCGCTGCTCATGGGTCAACACGTACTAGTCCGATCAGACAATACCGCCACAGTAGCGTACATCAACCATCAAGGTGGTCTACGCTCCCGCCGTATGTCGCAACTCGCTCGCCACCTCCTCCTATGGAGTCAGAAGCATCTGAGGTCCCTTCGTGCTATTCACATTCCCGGAGCCCTGAACCGTGCTGCCGACGAGCTGTCACGGCTTCAGCCCCTCCCTGGAGAATGGCGACTCCATCCCCAGTCGGTCCAGCTGATTTGGGACCAGTTTGGCGACGCACAGATAGATCTGTTTGCCTCCCGCGACTCATCCCATTGCGCCCAGTTTTATTCTCTGACCGAGGGCACGCTCGGCACGGATGCACTGGCGCACAGCTGGCCGCGGGGCCGCAAGTATGCGTTTCCCCCAGTGAGCCTTCTTGCGCAGCTCCTGCGCAAGGTCAGGGAGGACGAGGAGCAAGTCCTTCTGGTTGCGCCGTACTGGCCCACCCGGACTTGGTTCTCCGAACTAGTGCTCCTCGCGACAGCCCCTCCTTGGCCAATTCCTCTGAGGAAGGACCTCCTTTCTCAGGGACGGGGCATTCTATGGCACCCTCGTCCCGATCTGTGGAACCTCCACGTGTGGCTCCTCGACGGGACGAGACAGGTTTGAGTACCCTACCACCTGCGGTGGTGGCTACCATCACTTCCGCTAGAGCGTCGTCCACGAGACATGCCTACGCGTTGAAGTGGAACCTATTCGTCAATTGGTGCTCTTCTCGCCGAGAAGATCCCCGGAGTTGTTCGATCAGTCTCGTGCTTTCCTTCCTTCAAGATGGGTTGGAGCGAAGGCTGTCTCCCTCCACCCTCAAAGTTTATGTTGCCGCTATCGCCGCTCACCACGACTTAGTGGAAGGTAAGTCCATAGGGAAGCACGACCTGATCGTCAGGTTCCTGAGGGGGGCGAGGAGACTGAATCCTCCTCGCTCTCCTCTCGTTCCCTCTTGGGACCTCTCAGTGGTTCTAAGTGCCCTGCGGAGTGCTCCCTTTGAGCCTTTGCAATCAGTGGAGCTTAAGTTCCTGTCAATGAAGACAGCGCTCCTGATTGCATTGGCTTCTCTCAAGAGGGTCGGGGACCTGCACGCATTCTCCGTTGACGAAGCGTGCCTAGAGTTCGGGCCGGCCGGTTCTCACGTGATCCTGAGACCCCGGCCTGGATATGTGCCCAAGGTTCCTACCACTCCCTTCCGGGACCAGGTGGTGAACCTGCAAGCGCTGCCCTCGGAGGAGGCAGACCCAGCCTTGGCACTGCTCTGTCCAGTACGCGCTCTCCGCGCTTATGTAGACAGGACGCAGTGTTTCAGGACCTCAGACCAGCTCTTTGTCTGTTATGGTGGGAAGCTGAAGGGAAAGGCTCTCTCAAAGCAGAGGTTGTCTCACTGGATCGTGGACACCATTGCTTTGGCTTACCAGCAGCAAGGTCGACCGTGGCCCCTTGGTGTGACCGCCCACTCCACCCGGAGTGTGGCATCCTCCTGGGCGCTGGCGCATGGCGCCTCCCTGGCAGACATCTGCAGAGCTGCAGGCTGGGCGACACCTAACACATTCGCCAGATTCTATAATCTCCGAGTGGAGCCAGTGTCCTCTCGTGTTCTCGCTTCAAACAGCTAGTTCCGGACCCGCTCAGGTGTCTTCGCTTGCTCGCCATTCCACTCCGCGGACTGGATACGTGCGATATTCTGCTCAGGTGAGCTTCTCCGAAAGCCCTGAGTTCCTCCAGCACCCCTGATGCTAGCGCCAGTGTCTATTGCCTGGGCGTCGGCTAGGTGCCTCCGTGTGCATGGTACCTCCCATGAGCTACCCCCACACGTGTATTTCCACTGTAAGCCTCTTTGAGCATGTGTCTTTCCCTCGGCAAGCCACCTTGCCACCCCTGAGGTTGAAATATTCCACCTGCGGCTGGACACCTCAGAGTTTCTCCATATGTTACTATCAGGTCATATGTGTATTTTCAAATGCCCCCCCCACTGGGTTGGTGATAATTGCATATTTCCCCTTAAAAGCTTGGGATATGCTTCCCAGTGTACCTTGGTATTCCTGTGTTAAATAGGAGTCCTTCGTCCTAAGATCTCGAGGGCTCAGATTTTTCGCAGGGCGCTGGAAGACAGCTGTGAAGGTGGCGTGATTTGACTGGTAACCCCATTCGTCGTCATCCGACGTAACTCGGAGTGACAACGAAAGGGAACGTCTCGGTTACGTATGTAACCCTCGTTCCCTGAGTAGGGAACGGAGACGTTACGTCTTCCTGCCACTTCCGCTGTTCGCGGGGATCGCCCGAGTTCAGTCTTGGCTCCTCAGCGATAAAACATAACTGCATGTTGCCAGCGTCCTCCTTTTATACCCACGAGGTGGGGCGGAGTTACGTTATGCAAATTCCGCAGACCCATGGCATTTCTTTGCCATTGGCTCGTTTTGTAATACTCGAAGCTGATAGGCTTTCTAAGCGAAACCCCATTCGTCGTCATCCGACGTAACGTCTCCGTTCCCTACTCAGGGAACGAGGGTTACATACGTAACCGAGACGTTCTCCTGACTCTTCTTTGTGAGCATGTAATGTAGATTGTTGCATTTATCAAGCATCATTGAAACAATCTGAGATGGCATCTGCTAACTGCAAACACAGAGATATAATAAGAGTCCCCTCAGGCAGACAGACTGAAGCGCACTCCCCTCCCAATCATGTCCGTCATGCTGTACTCTGAGCAGCCGGGAGTGATTATGGCCTGAATGGTGACTCACCATGAAGGTGGCGAAGGGGCAAAATAAAGTGAATCGCAACACTGTCAGAACATTAACAATTAACAACAAAAGAACCACTACAAGCCTGCAGAAAATATAACATTTTAAGGTTGATCAAAACAATGTAGGCTAACTGTAGGGCAAGTCATTTCGTTTATGTAAGGGGTATGCAAGGGGTTCAGTATAAATTAAAATGTTACGCTCAGCATTTGTGGCATAATGTTGATTACAAAAAATAAAAATAAAAAAATAAATAGCAACTCATCTCTTTTTCTTTAACTGTTTTTTTTTTCTTTAGAAATGTGAAGCTTATTTTAGAATAGCACATTAATCCTGTTTAATGGGTTAATAAGGTTAATAAGTGTTTTTTTTTTTTACTTATCTTTTAGTGTTTTTCACGTCTCGTGGCTATGTTATGAAACCACACACACACACACACACACACACACACACACACACACACACACACACACACACACACACACAGGGGCCGCGTAGCACAATATCCCGGGCCCTATGCATGGGCAGTCCTGATGGGCCCCCATGTGCACCCATTATGATGCAATTCTTCATAAAACATTATATCAAAATCCTAAAAGTTTGATTATTTTCAGGTTTAAATTAAACTTTGAGTAATAGATTTACAGTTTTACAACTGAACCCCACTGTAGTATGTTTGATTTTTTTCTTCTGTCACCATCATTGTGATGAATGTGTTGAATGTTAAGGATAAAGATTGGAAAACTTAGCATTAACTTCTATTGCTTTGAAAGCTAAGAGCAACACATGAACTGTGCATTGTCATTTACTCAATTGCGCAGCAAGACAGGAGCGAAACAGCTCGGGTGCTGCTGAAGTGCATATTTTTTTCAGCGACTCGTACTGAATGCGCAGCGGTCGCACAAATGGTTTGTCAGAGCTGTGCACTTCTGTTGACAAGCGCAGGTTAATTCTCACACTTTAAAGGATTTATAGCACCTAATGTACAAAAAAATCACCATAGATCATGTAGATCACCATGAAGGTGCCAGGGAATTTATCTTAATTAAATACATACACCTCTGGTTATTGTTCACGTGCAAGCAATTGGTAACATTCTAACACTGCATCGTTTCACACTGTTCACGTTTGTCACCGCAATGTAGGGTTAACACCGCAAAAGTTTCATAACCCCTGGGTAAAACCGCTTCTACATTACAAGTGTGAAACGTCCCTTTATCCGGGGTTAAAAGTTGTGTTTAGAATCACGATAACCCGGGGTTAAGCACTGTGTGAAAAGCCCTAATGAGAAATACAGATGCAAAACGGGTGTGAAGTGAATGAAACTGTTATAGTACCACACTGCTATGTAAAATTACTTGACGGTCACTCAATATTGTCAAGCGTACTCAATTTCAAATAAATCAATGAACTTGAGTCTCAGGGCTTATTTCGCGGCTCATGTCCAAAAACAGTCCCAAAGCTTACATGGGATCCCTGCAAGGGGGATGGATTGGACAGCAGACATGTCTCCAGCTGCCCCTCCCTGAAGCACATGCTCCATGAGCATCTTGGGCCCGATTCAAATAAAGGGGCTGCGTGCCAACGGCATTAAGCATGTGTTTATTGCTTTTAATGAAAGCCAAGGGGAGACAAATAAATCCTCAAAGGCTAAGCTGTTATTGCTGCCTCCTGGTGGGCTGTGAAAGTGACCAAGACATCACAGAGAAGTGGACACTAATGAATAACAAAGACAAAAAATTGTACATTGATCCTGTCCCTAATCCAATCCTTAATAACAATCTAAGATCAAAACCCAATGCCAAATCCCAAAACACAATTGTAAAATTGGCACTGGCCAACCAGAAGCATGTGAAGCGCAATGCAGAAGTGTTTTGGGGAGGTTTAGTGGTGGTTGTATTATACCGGTCACCATTGTAGGAGGCTGTTGACACCTCTCTCAAGCACTGGCTGATTCGAGTGCTGCGCCAGTGATGGCTCGCTCATTACCCCACTGCCTACTGTATATTAACAGTCAGGCGTGGGGATTTCTGCCTCTCAACACATCTGCTCGCTCTCTCCCACTCGCCTCTGTGCTTTGCTCTCTTTGCTTTCTTCCTTTTGATCCCCTCTCCTCTTAATTCATTACAGATAAAGGAGCCTCCACAATGGATCTGTCCGGTTTAGATAAAGACAATAGAGGAGCAAGGTGGAGAGAAAGCAATGGTCCAGTTATTGTACAAAAGGCACAGCAATGCCAGTATTTGGCCACAGTTCTACAAGGACTAGCATCTGTTTTGCATTCAACAATCAATGTAAGTCATGAAACGGATAGTTCACCAAAAATGTAAATGTTGTCATAATTTACCGCTACGCATATTGTTTATAACAAGGTATTTTGATGAATGTTCCAGTTGATTTGTACTTATAAGCAAAGTCATTGGCCGTGCTTTGATGTTCACTGTATGGAGAAAAAAGACATTTGAGATGTTTTGCGTTACACAAAAAGAAGATATAATTATCCTTTTTGGAAGAACTGCCTTTTTAAAGTGAAAGCCAATGCACTTCCAAAATATAAACAAGACAATTTTTAATGATTTCCAACATGCTACATGCCATTAAATTAATTATGCACATTTGTGTGGCATGATTGAGGACTCTAAGAGGGATATTAACGTCATTCACTTATTTCAGCTGAAGAGCTATTGACCCCCTCTGCTTTCCTTTCTTATTTACTATTATGACAGCTGGCTGTCACTCCTCCTACCTCGACCTCAGCCAATCATGTCACTCCGCTGAAGCTGTTACAGCCAACAAGCTATTGATTAACTGTCTTCGTTACTTCTCAGACGAGATTTAGGATGATGCGATCGGGATCACTTCGGCAGAGTAGGACGATAAAGCAGCAATAAAGATTTATTAATTTAGTTAACGCATTTATCTTGCAGATAGGTTTAAATCTGTCTTGAAATTAGTTAAAAAATGTGAATTAATTTTCATAATGGTTTGATGATGGAATACATGTATAAGACAATCACTCTTACTAATTCAGAAAATTAGCAAACTTTTTCTTTCTTTTTTTAAGTCACCAAAAAGTACAATGATACTACCATGGTGTTTTGGAAATTGAACTGATTTTAATATACAGTATACTGTGGCAGCAATACCATTTATTTATTTATTTATTTTGGACATGTTCCATTATACTGTAATCATCAATTAATGTGGTAAAAACCAGGGTATAAGTGCTAACACTTTCCATATAAACCCATCAGGTGCTGTACAGCAGGCGCAGCTGCATGTTTTACTGCAAGTAATCAGGCTGCAGTTTCCTCTGCTCTTCTCCTCCATTGCATCCGTTTATCAATCAGATCCGCACGGGTGCTCTCCGGTACGGGAACACGGAACAAGAGAGGGAAAAGGGAAGAATTAGAGGAGACGTGCATGCCGAGTCGTCATGAGTATTCACACTGCATCACATGTGGGAGAAAGATGAGGACAGAGCAGCCTGTTATGCAGCACATTCACGTATAGAGTATTCCTCTGAGACTGCAAAAACAGACAGGACCAGCCTTCACTCATACACGTATCTCCTGTTCACACTGCTGTCTCTTATTTTTCCTCATATTCTTAACCTTTTGCCAGTCCCTTTGGGGTGTGTATGTGAGTGTGTGAGTGGGTGGTGGTAGATTAGTTCAGCGGGAGTGGAGGGGCACGAGGTTAGGGAGGTTACAGAGTTAATACCTCTGTGCTCAGGGGTTTCTCTGTGATTCTCTCATCTCACTGGGGGAGTTAAAAAAGAGTCACTTAAAACAAAGAGTGGAAAGATAAAGAAAGAGACTGAGAGAGATAGAAATGAAGAAGAAGAAAGAGAGGAGGGGGGGGGGGGGGGGGCAGACAAAGTAACTCAAAGTCTCTCGCTCAAAAATGGGTGTCTGCTCCTATTTAGGATGGCCTGTCTGGAGAAATGTAAATGAATGCTGACAGAGCAAGACCTGGAACGCTGTTTTAAGATGAGAGTGGCCTCCGGTCTGATAAATCAACTGAAAGTTTCATGATCGTCTTGTTCTTTAAGTCACCCAAGTACAAGAAGGAACACAAAAGGAAAACTTTTTTCCATGCAATTACAACAAATGGGACTTTCAAGCTTTAAGAAAGACACAAAACAAATTCATCCACGTAACAGATTGATGTGATCAGATTCTGTTCGCACAAACTTATTAATTCAGTGGCAGGGCAATGATAGTTCATCCAAAAATCATTTACTCACCCTCAGGTCCTTCCAAACCTGTATGACTTTCTAGTGTGGAATAGAAAATTGCTCATTGTTTTTGTCCATACAATAAAATTCAGTGGTCATTAAAGCTGTTCGGATACCAACATTTTTCAAAATATCTTCTTTTGTGTTCCACAGAATCAAGAAAGTCATACAGGTTTGGAACGACATGAGCATGAGTAAACACCTGAACTTCATGAGTATTTTGACAACTTATAAGATTTTTTAATAGGGCTTTTACATTCTTTTTAACTAATGACAAAGAAAATTAAGCATAGCTTCAGTTCTTGGTCACGTTAGTGAAGCTCACATCAGCTGATCCACGTCTACCTATAGGAATACGACGCCTATCACTGTATACATATGTATAAGCTCCTTTAGTATTATCAGCAGCTATCGTATTTCTCAGGAGCTAAATACCCTCCTCCATCCCCAGCTCCTCCTCTCGTCAGTCAGGATTTGGCATTCTGATTCCCCCCGAATCAGACTTAAATTCTCTAATTATGTTGTACATTAAAATGAATTAATGGTATCTGCAATACATTCATGTTGGTTCCTTTTCTGTTTACCCTAAGGGGGGTTATTGCTTCTCTACCTGCTCTTATTCATGCTAGGCTTCATGGATGCACAGGGAGTTCTTGCCCAGAACAGAACCATATCGCCAATCCAAACTGTATGCTAACTGTCAATCATATTTGACGATAGTGGTCCTGACAGAAATGACCATTACATTATTAAAAATGTCTAATTTTGTTTTCAAAATAGTCAAAATGAGAGCAAGTGCAAGATTAGAGTTTTGTTCAGGTGAACAACTGCTTTAAAAAATGAAAAGAAATCACAACCTAATTCAAAGAGGTGAAAGTAAAGGCACTTTTTTTTTTATGGGGGGGTGAGGAACAACACTCTTTCAGTGACCATACATATCAGTTTCAGTCTCCCAGAGCAAGAAACACACAGGCAGCAGAGCATGACAGAGAGGACTTTAAGAGAGAGAGAGAGAGAGAGAGAGAGAGAGAGAGAGAGAGAGAGAGAGAGAGAGAGAATAAATACATTGCTAAACAAATCAAAATACGTTTGCATCCTATTATTCTTATAATATTGATGATCTAGTGAATATAGTATCAACATCACAATAGGATCATGACATTGTTTTTTAAAGAACCCATCAATGTTTTTTTATAAGAAAAAATGTATTGCAACTCTTAAAGAACATATAGAAGTCTGACATCCGCCTGTTAGATGCCGTCTGAGGAAAAATATCCGCTTCATCTTCCCCCACAGAGCAGCACCACACTGGGGCAAGAGGAGACACTGAGCGGCCCCATTCATTATTAATCAGCTAATTAAAAGAGGTTCACTCCCCCTATCACACAGCAGATGATGAATGGAGAAGGAAAGACTAGAAAACAGGACAAGTCCCCTGAGGAAGCAGGAAGAAGGTGAGAGAGAGACCAAATGGGGGAAGTGGGAGTGAGATACATCTAAGATGTGAAAGGGACCTTGAGTAAAACAAACAGCAAAGTTTCTTCTCATTTCAAGAAACTGAATCCTTATACGACAGAATATTAGGAAGACAAGTGAGAATAAGAACCACGCTGAACTTTATGCACTCAAATCTGACTGAATAAGAAAAACAAAGTTTAAAGCAATATTTTACTTTTTTTTTAAGAAAACAAGGTGCACCAGAGAGTCTAGGCTAACATTCAGCCTTGCCATCACAGAAATAAATTACATTTCACTTTTCTCATTATTGTTTATACTTCATTTTTGATCAAATACATGGTCTTGGTGAGCAGAAGAGAATTCTTTCAAAAAGATTTTAAAAAAATATATATTTTATTGTACTGTCGTACATTAATACATTTTAACATTTTAAGTTAGGTACATTTACATTAGTTTATGTATTATGAACAAAAAAATGAACACCAAAATGTCCACATATTAGCATTAAGCTATTACTAAACGCTGTCAAAACACTACCATTGTTACATTCCTGTCTCGTTTCCCCGGTTTTGTGTTGTAAATGTATTTTCTGCTCCCCTTTTTCCAGTGTTTTTCACCCCCTGTGATTTGTTCCTGTTTCCTTTTGTTTACATTGTTTGTGCTGCCTTGTTTGTTCCCATATTTACCCTTGTTTGTTTCCATGACTACTAATCACATACACCTGTCCCTTGTTAGCCCCTTGTTATATTGTGTATTTGAACCCCAGTGTTTTCTCATGTTCTTTGTCAGGTCTGGTCCTACATGGCTGTTTTGCTGATGTCCTTTCTTCTTGTTTTCCCTGTTCCTAGATGTTGTGCTCCTTGTGTTTTTTGGTTCTTTTGTTAATAAATATTATTACTGCAATTGAATCCTACTTTCCTGCATCTTTAAAGCTCACCCGCATTACAACCATATACCACCACATTATTTTCTTTTGAACTTTGCATTTTACTGTCTGAGAAAGAAATTGGCAATCACTGCATATAAAATTGAAACTCGAGCAATATTCCACGTTTTCTAACACTATATGGCCGTATCTAATTCACAGCAACATTGCAGCATGTTTGTCTGCAATTCCGCCATCATGCAGACTTTTCCCAGAGGTCCTAGAGAACTGCACATCTCCTCTTTAATTACGAGCCTTTTATATAACACACACACACACACACACACACACACACACACACACACAAACAAACGCACACACACACACACACACACACACACACACACACACACACACACACACACACACACAAACAAACGCACACACACACACACACACACACACACACACACACACAAACAAACGCACACACACACACACACACACACACACACAGCTCAACCTGCTTCCTCAACTTAAAAACTAATTAAGCCACAGGAGGGAGCATGCTCCAGTTTTTTCCTCCTTAGCCATGTTATATGAGAGAGAGTGAAAGAGTCCTGGCATCTGAAGAAGAGGATGAGGCAGAGAATGTGCCCTAATACGGCCGGATCATGCTTTGAAATGCATATATAACCATGTTTTTTGTGTGTCCGAAGGGAATGGCTTCCTATATTCCGTCCTATAATGACCCTCAACACACCCAAATGCTTTAACTACTAAAAACAAATACAGAATGGAATTAGGACACATGCCTGATTTACACTGAATGCACACTTCCATACACTCCCTTTTTCTGCATTTCCTTTTTTTTCCAGCTATAGGCCTACCTTCCTTATTCATACCACACCATTACTTACTTTGCATATGATCCTGAGTCAGCTACACCTACACATAAGCCTGCAGGAACCACACGGCTTAGAGACTAGTCAAACCCAAGTTAATTGAAACAGAGGGCATCAGAGTCGACTGGTATAATGATTCCTTTATAGCGCCTTTAAATATTTAAGGACTACATTAACGGAGAAGATAATGTCAATGTATTTTCTAGACAGACAGCGGCATAGTATTCAATGGGTGGGACGTGAGCAGAACGGGTGTTAGGCTGCCAATGCTCACTATCCTCCACAGACATCCCATCATGCCTGTGCTTCCTTTGATCTCCACATCCAGAATGATTTCTTGAATTAGACACAAGACTCAACATTCCTCCTTTACCTTTCTAATTATCTCCAAACAGCTGTTTCCATATTTCAAAATACAAACATCTTAGGTACACACATGCATGTATAAACAAATAAACATATTTTGTCATTTAAAAAGGTGTCCCGAATTTTTCAAAGCATCTGAGAGGAGACATTGCAGGTTGGTGAAGAGATATTCGTATTATTATGCACGTAAGCTTGTGTTTGAGGCTATTACACAAAAGAGGTACTATTTCACAATACATTAGACAAACTGTATACCTCTCAGATGCCTGAAATGAGTGCTGACCAGGGTGCCATTAGCAGGAGACATTCCTATTGTCATTAAGCCTTACTCTGTAGATGTGCTAATGTCATTTAATGACAGATCTTTTCACGTAGCAATGCTGTCATGTCAGTATAGCTTCATTGATTAAAAGCCATATAATATATACCATGGCATATAGCAAATTGCCAAGGTATTACCATATCATACCATTATAGTAACATGATACTTTCATCAAATGTTTTTTATTATATGAGGGAGTTAATATAAAAATTGTTATGGCCAATAACTGATAAATGATCAATATTACCATTTATTGTTTAAATAAATAAATAAAACAAATACTAAATACTTAAAACAATAATTCTAAATATTTTGGCACAATTTAGTATTTTGGCACAACTCATGAATCAAGTCACTTTCAAACCAAACAGCTTTCTTTTGGTCAACAATGCGAATTTAAACACTAGTGAAATCTAACTACACCGTTCATTGTGCCAATTTTTTTATTTCGAGTATTGATCAATTTGAAAAAACAAGTACTTGGCGGCGGTGCGTGTCTGTCATTACGATAATGAAAATATTTTAATTAAAACACTGTAATGTTAAAGTTAATGTTGACAAAAATATGTTGATGTTAATGTTGCCTATATCAAAATATAAAAATATGACTAGAAAATTAACACTGCTATCATCAATAATGCATCAATATTTTCGAAAAAGAAACATCTAAAAGGAGGAACAGCTGCATGAGGTAAAGCTGAAGAGTGAATGCACAAGTAAACTGAAGTACATTTTATATGACATATCCTATATAAGATTAATCAGATATCCTTGATACACAACATAACATTTTAAACTTACACAAATTACAACTTGTATCTGCACAAAAGAACACAAATACAAGTGAACTAAGCCAGAAAGTGCTACTCCCATTGTGGATGCGCTCTTCCTGTAACAATGTGCAAAAACACAGGCAAAGCACAAAAAATTCACAAAATTCTATAATCTTCTCATTATGTTATTGGTGCTGCACATCTTGCAATTTATTTTCCTTTACTTATCAAGTGATTTTAATTAAAACACTGGCCTGTTGAAAAAATATAACAAGAAAAAAAAATACACTGCTGGATTAATAATTATAATATCATCAATGTTTTTTTGTTTTGTTTTTAAAAAGGATACATCTAAAATGAATAGGATTGAATCAAATAACCCAATCATAGTCATTATTGTCAACATGCTGTTTGAGCTGTGAGGAGTGAATGAACACTGCGTAAACTGCAGCGCTTTGCTAGCAGGATAATAAACTCAACCAAACGCATTCTATATGAGATTAATCAGATAGGCAACCTAGAACATTAAAGTCATATTACAACTTACATCTGCACAAAAGGACGCAAATGTGCACGTGAACTTGACCGTGCTTGTCTGAATGTGTAACTCCCGTTGTGGATGCGCTCTTTCCCTTAACATCAATGCTGAAAGGCTGGCAACTAAAGCACGAAGAAATTACAACATTCTTTTACATTTGTGTATATGTGGCAGTTTGGTGCTGCATATCTTGCATTTTACTGTATTTTCATGATCAAAGTGTTTCCAGGCATAACTGAACACTTAAACTATGGCACAAAGCCATAGTTTAACTTTATTTCGCCAGAGTGGAAGGCATGCTGTCCTAACGCTAACCAATCAGACCTCAGATACCTCCCTAAATGCCACAATAACCAATCAGGAAAGAAAAATATATTTTTGAATGTCACGACGATCATTGTTTTCTTGATCGATCGTCGCTGTCACGTCCGAGTACATGGGTACTCGTGCACATTCCTACTTTAAATATCCAATATCAACCAATACCGAAAAAATAAGAAAAAATATCAGCTAATCAAAATGGTACCAATGTATCATGCAATCCTCTAAGAAGAATCATCAAGAGAAAGAAAGGGAAACACAGAGTGTAAGTAATTGCCGTGCGGTACTGAGAGCTCATGGGGCAGTCATTCGTATTAATGTCTATTACACCTGCACAGCAAATACATCTGCAACCAACCGGCAATCGGCCGCACATACGCTCAATGCTTCATGCTTTATCTAGCTAGAAATTTCCCATTAACTCCAAGCAGATCCTGAAGTATTGGTCTAGAGACATTTAGCTCCTGTCCATTGCATCCATTACACTTGTTGTGTTAGTTGGTCACCGTGATTGACTTGATTATCAAAATGTTAATGATTAATTGATTAATGATTAATACCATGTCTGGTACACATACTGTGCTTACGAAAGAGCAAATGCTCATAACAGAAAAGAACAGCTGTCGTCGAATACAATTATATGACTTGCGAACCACACTATGACTATAACGTAATAGGCGTGTAATAGTAAAGTCAGCAGTAAGTGAGATGTGCTGAGGTTTTGCTTGAGATGTAACATGGTTCCCCTCCAGCAGGACTGCACTGTTCTCAGTAATAGGTCATCCTGAGGCTGTTAGGTCTCTGCATCCCCCCAACTGAGAACCTGTCAGACAACTCAGCCTGCAGCGAACACATCAACACACACACACACACACACACACACACACACACACACACACACATCAACACACACACAAACTCATGTTAACATGCTAAAATGCAATCCTGAATTTTCATCTGGAAACTTCAAGATCTAACATTTTCTTAATTCATGAATGTCCATTTTCCCACAGATGTGTTAATTAGAATAGATAAACAAGCTGTGCAGTTTCTTTGTAATTTAAAAGTGTTTTTTTTTACATAGTAACTGATGATTTAAAAAAAATGTATATCACAATTACTTCTTTTATTACTGTTAAACTACAATTGAAACATATAAAAAGAAACTGCAAGATGCATTTTTTAACAAACAACCAGCAATGGCAGCATGTATTAAATATAACACCATGGCACATTATCCCTGAAGGCTGTTTAAATTTCTTTCAAAGGTTGTCCACTTGTATGCACGTTGTTTTTAAAACATCTAGAGTTGACCCCCTTGTATAAAAAGAGCAGTAGACTTGCCCGAGGCTTTTCAATGCTGGCATATTAGTTATGAGAATTTCCCGTGTACAGTAAAGAACGTTCCTACTGTACTCCTGCTGTGAGGGGAATTCTGGGCTTCTGTTCTTACGTAAGCGGTCAAAGTCTGGAACACCTCATTACTCTCTCTATGCTCTGAGCTAGGACCCCTTCCTCGAGGATCCATGAAGTGGGCCAAAGCATCCATCATGGAGGCCCAGAACTGAGACGAGCTCAGAGGCTCACAGGGGCCGACTCAGGAGACCGGGTGTCATTCCCCAGGGTCCCGCAGGGAGATCCAGAACACAGCATGGTGGATGAAGCCTGCTTTTCTGCCTGGATAGTACAGTTCACATCCATTTTAGCTTTGTATTTCTTCAGCGTTATTCAGGAGAGAGAGAGAGAGAGAGAGAGAGAGAGAGAGAGATAGAGATAGAGATGATAGATAGATAGATAGATAGATAGATAGATAGATAGATAGATAGATAGATAGATAGATAGATAGATAGATAGATAGATAGATAGATAGATAGATAGATAGATAGATAGATAGATAGATAAAGGTTTTTGATATTAATATTGTATGTCTCAAAAAAAACATCTCGGTGAACTGTGACCACATATGCATGAATTTCCTGTTGATCTCTCATCTTGGAATGACACAGGAACGGTTGCAAATGCTACATCCCCCGCAGCAAAGACATGTAAAGTCAGAGAGTAACTGTGAGGCTAAGTGGTTTGGGAAATGGACTGCCGATAGGCCCAAGCTGCCTTAGTGCCCTTGAGCAAAGCACTCCAACCAAATTGCATCAATATATGTTCAATCACTCAAGTACAGAGTCCACAGAAAATGACTGTCAGCTCCAAATAACAGGGTGCCAGGGAAAAAAAAACATCACATTTAAAAGCAGTCTTACATTATGTGTATAATTCATGAGGTTAAAACATAGCTTTTCATAAAGCATAGTCTTATTTATTTTTTTGTTGCTAAAACTAACGTCATATCTGCAGTTTAAAAATGGCAGCTAGTCACTAATTTAAATCATGTTTAGAACTCAATACAGGTGGAGACAAAATCAATACTTCATAAAAGTGTGTAATTTCATAACTATATCCTGAAGCCAAGAACCTACTGACTCATTTCTTTAGGCATTAATAACAAAATACACTGGTTACATCACATAATGAGTCTTTTATTTTATTTGAAAGTACAGACAGCAAAATTCAGTGTAATTTAATGCATCCCAATTACACAGATTGAAAATGTCCTGTCTGCATTCAAGTCAATTGACTTTGGTTTTACAGCATTAACGAGAAGAGCAAGCTGGATAAGGATCATGCAATTTACAAGCAATGTCACGTAAAAGTCTTACTGCATTACAAAATACTGCAATATTTAGCGAATCACAACCCAAAAGTAAAGAATCACAATGTAATGCATCTTTTACAGGATCCCTGGTGATTCCGACCTCCTCTGTTCTAGTACTGCATGACTTGGATCCCCAAAGCAATTCGTACACCGTGAGGCTTTGGAAAATAAATAGTCTTGTTTCTCTCTCCACACTGTTTCTGTGTGTCTGTCTCTGCTGCTGTACTGACAGGCTACAGAAGTGATATGTGAGAGCACTCGAAAAAAAAAAAAAACTGACTGAGAGGTTTTATTCCCTGCTGGCCGCCGGCATGGCCACTTTCTGTGCGGGAGTACTCTAAAGAAAGAGAGAATAAATGAAGGGGTAGCACAGTCCGTTCACAGATATACAAAATAAAACCGTGCAAGAAGGATCTGGACGGTAACGTTTTCAGAAGATTCTGCCTTTCAGTTCAGTTCTGAATATATGCAGCCATTTCAATTATATCACAGCTCCTGATCCATATGACATCAACATACTCTGTGCAGAAACACTCAGCATTTAACACAAAGCAAAAGAGTAGTGCAGGGATGACTTATTGTTTTAGGCCAAACCGGAATTTAATAAAATAAAAACCCAATATGATTGTTCCATTGGCTTTTGGATTATTGCAGAAAATGAGGTCTGTGTCGAACAAAAGCTTAGGATTAATACGTTTTGTTCATCATGATAATCTTCACAAATGATTCATGAATTTTGAAGCGTAAATACCATCAGCAGAAGTCAAAAGCTAAACGTAGGCTATAGAGGGAATGCAATTGACGTCACTTTCCCGCCGGAACACACCCCCCTCAGCCAGACTGAGCGGCAAAAGAGCTGCTGTGTAACTGGATTTAATAGAGGAAACTGAAAAAAACGGGAGTAAAACAAACGATTATCAGTTTAAACTAAAGGTTGGTTCGATATAGTGTTCCTTATAGTGTTCCTTACAACTTACCAAAGATCCAGTGATCCATGGATATTAAAATGCAGTCAGGAAACTTGTTTCCTGCCATTTATAGCCTGCCTGATTTCGACGGCGGGGAAATACATAGGCTAAAGCAAATTTGCATGTGAACGCTTTATACAGGTAGGTCTAAATCCGGGTGATCTCTCATATCAATGTTATATATATCATCATATCGTTCTGCCCTAAAACTTGTATAGTTTTTTGTCAGTGTTTATTTAAAAACATCAAATTAAACATAATAAGCTGACAACGCACGTGGTCACGCTGAAAGTCCTTTTACAGTAGGGTCATCATAAAAGGCTTAAGCATAAACCGGCCAACACAGGACGTTTTTTGCATCTTACTCCGATTTCGCATGGAATGTAAACACATTATCCTGCTTTCTGTCAGGTTATTGGAGTGCGCATGTGTGAAATGTGACATCCTTAGAGCAGATTTAAACACATCCAGACAGAGTGAGCGTTTTGCAGGAAAGGAAGAAGGAAATATATCACAAACGCAGACTCTTTCATGACCCAGAAAATGATAAAAATGTCCTCTCATCTTGTGCAGTAGAAGTAGACGTGGTTCAGTCAAAACGCTGCATCTGTAACTGAATGAGAGGATAATATACGAGCTGTAAGTTTCCCGCTGACATGTTGCAAGCTTTAGTTAACATCAACCGACATAACAAATGAAATGCTCTGAGTCAGATACGCAAATGATTGTTTTGTCGTCACACATGTGCATATGGCCTGATTTATTACTAAAGTAATGTAAACGCGCTGCGGTTTACTTGTGTCGTCATGGTTACTGGCTTGCATGTAAACAAGAAACTTGTTATTGCAATAAGCTGATATTTGTGAGTTATCAGCTTACTGGTGTGCATGTCAACGTGCTTAATGATAACTGCAAATCCACCTTTCGCTGCCTGGAGTCCAGTTGTTTCTATGAATGGCAACGATCCTTTTGCTTCTCTGTTCTGTAGCTTTCGGCAGTCTGTAAAAATATACCTCAGATTTCTTGTCAAATGCAGTTTTACAGTCAATCGCAAAGCTCTTTCCCGTTTTAGATGTGTTTTTCATGACCGCAGTCACTCTGGCTGACGGTGACGTCACACGCATACCCTCTATAAACGAACTACAACACGGTACAACATGATTTCAACGTCACCATCTCTAAGCTTCCGACAACTCTCAGTCTTTTTTTACGACATTTTCACTGAAAGTTCAAGTTAGAATAGTTTTCAAGAGCGAGATTATAAACACAACAAGGCTTTGAAAGTGGACTCGTGATTAAATGAGTTTACCTGTTCGGCTAATGACTTTAATGTCCTCTAGTAATAATTAGCCACTTGTTAGCAACCATCTTTAAAAAGAGGGTTTTTACTGATGTATTTTATGTTGCAGAAAAAAAAGTCAAAACATCTTGAGCTTGTGTTCACCACAGACCTTATTAAAAGAATTACAAAAAAAAATTCCTGTCATATCAAACCTTTGATTAAGATTAATCTTACAGTAACGTCAATTGTTTTCTAATCTCAAAATATTTTGGTTACAGTCAATTTAAACTCTACAGAATACACAGAATGGATGAACTAATTCACAATGGGTAATAGTACCATTAGGACTAAATTATCGGCATGTTGTCACTACAGGTGTGACCCCTCATAACCACTGAAGCCATAGAGAAACCAATCAAAGGCTTTTAGGTCAGTTATTCATAGCCACTTCTCAGCGATCTCATATCTCATATCCTTAACTGGGAAAGAGAATAGATCAGACTTTGTTAACACATTATCATTGACTCGATTAGGGAATGGTGATAATTGGAGATAGAACCCAATGGACTAACATGCTTCCAGCCCTTGGACTGCAGCCCAGATGTTCCCCACATCAATGAAAAATCACACAATTAACAATTCTTCAAGAACACAGAGATAATGATCTTTGTTGAGTGTCAACTTCTCATTTCAAAAATCCGTGCGCTTGCCTTGCCTACCGCTCAGTCTGTCATGAGAGATTTCTATATGATTCACATAGCTGCTAATTAGTAGTCAGAGAGTCTTATCTAAGATTCAAACTCCTACAGCAGCACTTACTGTCAGGATTACTGATTGAGCTGGGAATGGAAAAGATTAAGTAATAAGAAGAAATGTGAAATGATGACTTAAGCTATTGATGTTTAATTGATGACTATGGAGGCTTGGTGATGAAAGATGTTTTTTTTTATATATGACTCAAGGTTTCAGTGTTTTCATGGTTTCACTAAATATTTATTTGACTGATATTTGATGACTGCATGTGAATGAGCTAAATGCACAAGAGGGTTTCAAATCAATAAACAGAGAATTAAATACTTTTACTTCCCCCCCCCCCCCCTCTCTCTCTCTCTCTCTCTCTCTCTCTCTCTCTCTCTCTCTCTCCTTCTTCTCTTTCAGATGACAGCACAATGGCATGACCCAAATAGACAGTAGCTCTCCTCTGATTGGCTGAGATTACTCAAAGAAGCTCCTTCACATCATCAGCTTTAATAATTCATCAATTTACGCACAGACTCCCCATAACCAAGTCCTGGCAGATGAAAGTCAAAAATTAACTTCCACTTCGCAAGAAAAGTCTTAGAGATATCTGCCAGAGCGTATGCATGCACATTGCAAGACATAAACATACATTATATATTGCTGAATTTGATCTCATTCATTGTTGTAAGAAATGAAAAATTAAGCAGTCAAACATGAAATTATGTTTAAACAGACAATGAAACAAATGGCCATTCAACTAATCTTGTAACACAGTGGTTCTCAAACCCTCTGAAGGATTATGTGGCACTAGACTAGACTAGACTAGAGCAAAGGCTGCTTTTATGATATATCTATTCTCTAGACAGAAAAAAATGAATCTTTATATCCTTGTGTGTGTGTGTGTGTGTGTGTGTGTGTGTGTGTGTGTGTGTGTGTGTGTGTGTGTGTGTGTGTGTGTGTGTGTGTGTGTGTGTGTGTGTGTGTGTGTGTGTGTGTAAGTGTGTGTAAGTATCACACAGCAGTAACTCTTTCCCACAGGCTAACGATGATGCTATCAGCTATCAGTTCCTCTCCAGCAGGGCACAGGGTAAGAAGCCCACCTTAAACGCTCACTCTGACAGACCCTCACGCTGGGGCAGGAGGGGGAGATGGAGCGAAGGAGAAGCTGTGAGTGACTGACAGATCTGTGAATGAATTCAGGAAACAGTCACCTCATTTCCCTCCAACAGCGACATGCCTTTATCCATTCAATTAGACATCATGGTCGGTCTGAAGCGTGAACAGACAGGAGGGAAGAAATGGAAAAGAGGAAAGATGGAATAGTGAAGCGAAGTGAAAGGTGAGGTGAGAAAAAGGGTTGTGTGTCTGACTAGATTCAAGGGTTTTATTTATATTGTGAAATAACATTAACATTTAAAATAACTGTTTTCTATTTTGAATATATTTTAAAATGTAATTTATTCCTGCAATGTCAAAGCTGTATTTTCAGCATCATTACTCCAGTCTTCAGTGTCACATGATCCTTCAGAAATCATTTGAATATGCTGATTTGCTGCTCAAGAATAATTTCTTATTGTGCTACTTAATTAATACTTATTAAGTAGCACAACCCCCCCCCCCCCCCCCCCCCCCTAAAACAGATTAACAGATCAGCTAAATGATGTCTGAATTGTGGACTGAATAGGTCACTTCGTCACACAATCAACTCGAATGACTAAACAGCAGTTTACAGTAGAGGTGTAACAATATATTGTGTCACAATATATCGCAATACAAAAATGCAGCAATATGTATCGTGGATAGTGAGATTTTTCAAAATAAAAATAAGCAGCAATTGTTACATTGTTTAGCATGTTTTAGGCCAAATTGTGGGGAATAAAAATGTTGCAAAACTAAATTATGTAGGGACTTATGCCATTGCTTCCATTGGTGTATGTAGAAATACTCTCGCAACAATCATACACATAGATGGGCATTTGTAATGTACAAGAAGCCTTTCCGGACCCCAAGGGCATGCTTTACAATGCAGCTGTGGTGACACAGAGTGATACAGATGACAACAGTGTGCGTGTGTGCGTGTGTGCGTGTGTGCGTGTGTGCGTGTGTGTGTGTGTGTGTGTGTGTGTGTGTGTGTGTGTGTGTGTGTGTGTGTGTGTGTGTGTGTGTGTGTGGATTTCATTGATATATGACTGAGCTTAACCATCCTGAGTGCGAGGCGTATACAAGAGCTCGGAGATCAATACAACACAGACAGGCCGAAGAAAAGAGCTTTGATTAGGAGGATTCACTTACAGGCTTGGCCTCATTCACTCAACACTTCATACACACAGAAAATTACTACAGCAATTTAACAGGACACATGCAACTGTGAGCTACTCGGATCGTCTCTAACACATGTGGTGGGAAGGTAATCATGATCTCATATTACTGAAAATGATCTGTTCAATTTTATGTGCTGCAGTAACATAAACATTTATGGAGCACATAGTAGTCTTATCACCAGTCTAGACTATGGCTTTGAACTAGTAGACATACCCCCACCCCGGAGCTGAAACTCTCACACACACACACACACACACACACACACACACACTATAGGGCCAAGGTACAACTAGCCCACGGCAGTGTCATGTATTATAAATGCAGCATCTCTAAATGCCTCCGCTCTTCTCTCTCCGTTCTTCTCTCTCATTTCTCGTGTTTTTAAGACACAGAAATACATCTGTGACTGCCACATGACCCAAATGCCCTTTGCTCCCTCTCTACTCCTGATTTTCTTCCCTCTATTAGAACAGAAAATGAGAGACAGAGAAAGATGAAAAAGCAGCTGAAAAGAAAATGTCCCCTTCATCCTGATAATATTTGCACAAATTCATTGTTTTCACCCACTCAGGCCCTGTTTACACCTGGTATTAAGATGCATTTTGGTCGATCAGATCACAAGTGGATGCTAATGTTATGGTCTCAATAACATTTGAAAAGCAGTGTATGAAGGCCAACACATTTCTACCCAAATTATATAGCAGCTAAAATTCAAATGCTTTTTTTTCATCCCGACCAGCCCAACTACAGCAGCATTAGCTCAACCATTGATGTGTGTTTGGTGAGTGACTGTGTGTTTGTTTGACCAATGGCAGACAGAAAACCTGTTCGAAAACAATATTTGGTAAAAATTTTGGTAAAACTTATGCTGCTGATACTATACTTTAAAAATTGTATAACAGAGAAGAGAGCACTTGTACTGGTATTGAAAAAAAGCTTTAGGTTTGGCTAATTTAATAAAATATGTCATTTCAGTGCAACTAGATGCACCAAATGGAAATGCATGAATATTTTTTAAACTATATATTGTTTATTCAAACAAAGTTCAAGTCCAGCTCCAAACTCACACCTTTGGCTAAGCTAATATTGCTATGTAGCTACAGAAAAATGTTAGCACCAGAGAGAACATTGTTTTACACTCTTCAAGTAAACCAGCCTATGAACCAGCCTTTTTATAGGAAAGCACTTTTAACAATATGAACATGCAAGTGAAATAAGGACTGGGATTTTGAATTCTGGGAAATCTGCATTCTATGTAGACCAAACTGTAAGTAATCATCTATTCTTTATCTGGTATTATACGGGAGTTTCCTCCAGCACACAAGCAAAGAAAGCAAGTGCTATTTATAGATGCCCGTCTCTCTCTCTCTTTCATTCAAAACACATAGACAATCACACATCAGCTCCCACTAGCTCTCACAGCACTGTCACAGGACTAATTCTCCATTCTAAACAGTCTCACGCACCTACGCAGAACACTTCTGCAAAACACTCATATCAGAAGGCACTCTCCTCTTCCATCTCATGGAGAAGACTGTGTTCATAAAAGTCTCGTCCAATAAGAGAAGCGATTCTTAAAATAGACTCAACTCACAATGCGACGGAGAGAGTAGCCCCAGGGCAGAAATATAGAGGAGAAGACATACGAACACACGCGCTCAAAAGCCTGATGTAACTCTATCTCCAATAACATCCATCATTGCCTGAATGAGCTAATAAACTCACTTTTAAAGGGGAAATGCACACAGGGCTCACGCTGCAGTGACAGTAACGGAGCACTCAATTGTCCGCTATGAACTTGACAAAAATGTGTGGTGTCTGGGAATTAGCTTTGCAAACCCATACTGATGCCCCTCTCTCTCAAATGATCCAAGACTGTTTACCACACAGCCTACATCCTGTACTTACTGTAAAATGACCCAGCTAAAAGCTTATGAGAGACAATGTGTGTGTCTTGTGTGTGCTTTGCTGGCATTTTGCAGAGCAACATCAATGTCTGGCATTTCTGATACAAAAATATATTTGCATATTATTTTTGTATTCTGCATGGCTCTATGGAATACTTGATTCAAATCACTTTATTTCGATAGTCCACTTTAGACACTCTACCAACTATAAGTAACTTTGCAACTACATGTCAACTACCACTCATTGGTGTATTAGTAGGCTGTGCTTAATATCTGATAACACTTTATTTTGATGGTCCCTTAACAGACATTCTATGGATGGACTATAAGTAACTTTGCAAGTACGTGTCAACTTTTTCTTTTAACCCTAACCTAACAGCCTAATACTCTGAGAGTTAGTTGACATGTAGTTGCAAATGACTGAGAATTGTCTAAAGTAGACTATAGAAATTAAGTGTAACCCTTGATTCAGATTGGTCAATTGCAGCATTCAGCAGTCAGATTTCCCAATATTCACAATAATGTCCATTGCAAAATTGTAGTATTTCAGTCTGATCATCTGGGAAACTGAAACCAAACTGAAACAAGTAAGGCTGACTGTATTTAGACGTTCTGATAAAAACTAAAGATGTTATTAAATATTTTATGATAATGAGCCTTATTTATATCAGAACATATATTTCCTCAAAATATTTCAGTTTGCTATTAACAAGAGAAAATACAAATAAATATGCACTCAGGGACGGGCTTTAGGTGTGTGAGTGTGCGTGTGTGTGCAGCAGTTATGTGGGAGGTGGTGTGCCACGCATTTGCGGCCCTGCGTGCAGTGAAGCAAGGCCAAGCAACACCTGGTGCCACCTGACAGTGCCCTGCACCTCATCCATACACCACAGACACCCACATGCAGAACAGCAGATGGGCACGCAGCCAAGTGGAGAGAATCTGTGTGAGGACCTCATGGCCAGACACATGCTGTCAACAAAAAGAAAAATAGAAAAAAATGAAAGGGAAAAAGGAGCAGACAAGGTAAACTTTTCAAATGAACACATCCAGAATTCACACACACACACACACACAAAAACTGCCTCTCTGTCTTTCCATCCCTTCTTCCCACTCAATATTTCTTCCCACCTCCCTCCTCCTCTGTGAGGATGTGTCTTAAGCAGAGGTCTCGCCTGCAGTCAGTCTGTCGGAACATTCTGGAAGCTGGCCAGAATGAGTGTGGGTGACTTCACCTTGCTATTATTGCCTGTCACAATGCTCCTCCAGCAGTTCACCACACCCGTCCAGAAAACACACAGGGATGTGTGGTCCCTGCAAACTCTACGTGATGGGGACAAAATGCCCCCACAAGGATGGCAATAACATAAATCTTTGTCCTTGTGGGCACATGTTGTGGTCCCCATGAAGAAAACAGCTTATAAAGCATCCTAAGGGATGTTTTTTGAAAATGTAAAACTGCAGACAGTTTTTTGTGATGGGTAGGCTTAGGGCTAGGGATAGAATTAGGGGATAGAATATACAGTTTGTAAAGTATACACATCATTAAGTCTATGGAAAGTCCCCATATAAGTCCCCATGGAAACTCAGAATGTGTGTGAGGGTAAAGCCTGAAATCACCAACACTGTGGATCCCTACAAGCATGACAGCTTCAAGTTGGCATGAAATGGGTATTCACCTATTTTCTAAATGCATGTTATTTATCTTAGTCTGAATGATTCACCAATGCACGTTTCATTATATGTTTTTTTTACCTTGTCAAAAAATGTAATTTATAACTAAATCTTCCGGTAAAACGACAGACTTTCTATCTAGGGACTTATGCGAGATACGTCACCATGCCATTTCTTCCAATTGAGTCATATTCAGACAATTGCGAGCTCTAGAAGTCCATGTTCTACATTTATTTATTTTACAACAGTCTGTCTCACTCAGAGGTACACCACAATATGGAAGAAAAGATCGGTCACCTCTTCTAGTACATTGCAACTTTAATAAAACTAAATAATGTCTTAAGAGAAAATTGTCATCAATCACCCCATACAAAATAAAAAATAATACAAAGGAAGTCAATGGGAACCTAAAAAATATCTTATTTTGTTTTCAGCAGAAGAAAAACATTTATTCGTTTTCGAAAAGACACAAGGGTGAGTAAATGATGACAAAAGTTTCCCTCTCTTTTTTTGTCAGACTATCCCTTTAAGTTTAGGGAATCCAAAATATCAGTAGTTCTGTATAAAACAAATGAAAGTCAATGGATACTCCACATGATAGAGAAATAAAAGTGTGTACGTCAGCCTCTCTACTCCTTCACTGGACCCTTTATATAACACTGCCACCTTACTAATTACTGTGAGTGCTCTGAGCACAGATGAAGTCTGAACATCAGTCTGGTGATATAAGCAGCCCTTTGTCTTCTTACTACAGCCAGGGGACAAAGAGATAGAGAGGAAGTGAGAGGAGAGATAGAAACTATAAAACTGTGTGACACAAAATGCTTAAGGGATGTAGACAGAGTGATGTAAGGGATTGAGAAGGGTTGAGTATGTGAATGCGGATGTGTGATAGGGCTCCATCTCACCCATCAGCAGAATGATCAATAATAATGTTATTGTGCTGTATCGTGAGAGAAGAGAGTGGAAGCTAAATGGAATGAATGACACACACCGCCCATTACAGCAACACTCTCACTCACACACACTACTGTATGGAAGCTGCTTCAGTCCAACCGAGTCTGCTTCCAAATTCACCATTCAAGCTATTTTTGTCCTTCTACAGGTACGACAATAGATTTATTTTAAAATAATTTTAACAATAAAAAGCTGATGATGTGGGCATCCATGTATGATGGCACATTGATAAAGTTGTTGTCAAATAAATGCTGTTCTTTTGAAAATTTCTAAAAGAATCTTGAAAAAAAAGTTAATATAAAATATGGATACACTTTATTTCGATGGTCCACTTTAGACATTCTACTACCTATAAGTAACTTTGCATCTACATGTTAACTACATCTCAGAGTATTAGTAGACTGTTAGGTTAGGGGACTTTTTTGGGTTAGTAGAATAAGATGAAATGTATTTGCTAAGTGACTTACAATGAGTTGAATGTCTGTTGAGGGGGCGTCAAAATAAAGAGTTAACAGATAGTATGCAGACAGTCTTCTAATGAGAGTTATTTGACATGTTGTTTCAAAGTTACTTATAGTTAGTGTTTAAATGTCTAAAGTAGACCATCGAAATAAAGTTTTACCTAAAATATTATATTCATATTATAACAAGCACCCCTGTTTATAACATACATTATGTTCATAAGTTTAATCAATCTACCAACGTTTCTAAAGGGAGTGGACAGAGAGAAGACAGGATTTTGCTACAGCAAATTGATGCAGACTTTTTATGATGTCCACACTTTGCTCTAGAGCAGGGCCACCCCAGCAGGTCTCATATTTCCATGACCCCCTAATGGAGACAGATGACTTCAATCCTCTAAAGTGAGGGCTGGCGGGAAGAACAGAGCTCCACAGAGAGAAAGAGAGAGAGAGAGATTCCAGGGTTCCCTCACAAATTGTCTTATTCTCTCTCTCTCTCCATTCCCTCATTCCCTCTCAAGGGAAATGGTGACACTGTGCCCCATTTTGTCACTCTGAAAAGAAACCTTATTGGCTGTAAATTAAAGCTCTGCGGTGTTTGAAGGCTTTGAAGTTTGAGGCTTAGAGATGATCTGGGGCACACAGAGAGAAAAGGAGAGAGATTGGGAGGAGAAGTCCACAAAATTCAAAACATTTAGAGTAAAGCAGCTCTGAATAATCGCCCTTCAATCAGACTCCTTTAACAAAAATATCATTCATAAGCATGACTCCTCCCTGCACATGCATTAATAATGCTACACAGAGGGAAAATATTGATGTGACGATCATTATTTCATGTTATGACCAATTACTATATTGTCTTAACAAATAAAAATTAAACACTAAAAACTAAAATCAAACATTTTAAATGTGTAATTAAATTGGTAAAACTTTACAATAAGGCCCCATTAGTTATCATTAGTTAATGCATTTATAAACATCAACAATAACCAATAACTTTGTTGCAGTATTTATTAACTGTTCATTGTTAGATTGTTAGCGGGTTCATTAAATACTATTAAAAGATACAGTACAACTTTTGATTTTAATAATGTATTACTAAATGTTGAAATTAACATTAACTAAGATTATTAAATGCTTTAGAAGTCTTTTTTTCATTTTTGGTTTAGTGAACTTATGTACTTAACTAATGTTAACAAATGGAATGTATAAAGTGTAACCATAGGAATCACAGCATAGAAGTATGAAAAATGAATATTCATTTTGAGGTTTGAAAAGTTTACTGATTTTAAAGATTAAATTAAATGTTACATTATGGCAAAGACAATATTAACATAAATAACTATGGTACCAATAGATGTGTATTCATATGGCCTATAATGTAAAAAAAAAAGATCTATAAGTTATAACAACATGTGTTTTTACATTGCTTAATCTCATCAAAATATGTTTAGCAATTTTCAACTTTTTTATGTTATACAAGATTCAACTAATTTTTTTAAGTCGGTTTAATGTAATTTAAGTTGAAATGACTTAAACATCCAAGATAATTGTACTTGATTTAAAGCAGAAACTTTTTTTACAGTGTATTTTGCAGAATATTCATATATTCAGCTGTGCAGAGCATCAAAAATAGAAACAGCAACTGAAGGTCCATCACAACACAAAGTGGTGTGCCACAGTATACAGCTCAGGAGATTATAATGAGAGGGAACTAGTTGTCACATTGCAATGTGACGCACACACTCATCCAGTCCAGATGTGAACTCTGAGGAAGGCTTTCTGTTTTGATATCTCTCCATTAGCACAGTGAGTATAGCGCATCTGTTTGTGTCTATACACGCTTATGTACTTATGTCTGTTAAACTCATATGCACGGTGTTGTGATGGGAGACAGTGAGGATGGACGAGAGCTGACAAGTCAGTAAAAGGTCAGGGATGTGTTTCTCTCATCTTATCTTCACAAACAAAATAGAATGTTCCTCCTCCAAAAACACCTGCCATTTCTGTACAAACTCCCATTTTCTTTTCTTGCACTGTCCAAATTTAAGAGGGGAAAAACAAATCTGATAACAGGATGCATGTTTGTGGCCGTATGCAGTAAATAGTGGATTTTCGTGAAGGGCATTTCATGACTTTCCTGACAAGTAATTCTCTCATCAAAAAAGTGTTTGATGTCATGCATTTTATCATGCTTTCCAATCTTCACACATATTTCATTAATTCTTCCGCCTGACCTTCAAAATATGAGCGGTATTCACACACACAAATATCCGTGGCCTGATTTATCAGAAGCAAATCCTCTTTGCCGTCGGTATCAGAGGACGGTAATGGTGTTTGTATCGGTCTATGGAGGTGGCATTCATCTTAACCCAGTTTTAGGCAATAATCTACATAAACTTCACCATCTCCTGGGAGACTGACTGCACAAGAAAAATTGCAGCTTCAGGGCAAATGTGATTGCGGGTCCTCCGCGTTTATGTGTGTGTGTGTGTGTGCAGATAATGTCCTTTGATAGCATTTTACAACTCTACGGAATGCCTGGCCACAATGTAATCCAGTGGCGTTTAACACAACAGGAGATTTGGGTTTGTAAACTGAAATTTGACAGCCAGTATCAGAGATAGGATTCAAGAATCCCACTCACACTCGCTATTTCGCACATCCCTTCTCAGGAGGTGTGATAATGACAGTTTGATTAGCTTTTAAGTGAAGACCTCTCTGGCATGTCTCCTGTGGGGCTTTTACACCTCATCCCCTATTAGCATGATGCACGACATCTGACCACAGCTGAACACATACATTAGTCACATGATTAGAGAGGAAAAACACTGGTGAGAGCATATGTGTTAAGCTACTCTCCAGTCGGTATTCCCCATGCTAAGAATACATCCTCTCCCTCTACGGGGAAGGGAATAAAGCTAATCAATTCTGTCAACCAACAGAGAATTAAAATGAAAAACAACTTTAGACGACAAACTGTATGTATCTTGTTGGTAGCTGTATTACAACAAATGGAGATTTATGAAGATATAAATGCATGTGCACAGAGAGACCACGTGTGCAGGGGACACAGTCAAGTGAATCTATTCAGGACCATGGACAGCAGCACAAGTCTGAAATCACATACGTTAAAAAGGGCTTTAAAAATCTCCTCCAGCTCATCCTGGAACTGGAGATTCTGATTGATTTGCATACAAATGTCATGACAATAGCGAATCAGCTCTGATGCAGCTTTCTTTTAAGCAGAAACAAAGCTGAAGAACTTTCACCTTTTCTTTTGCTGCCTTCAAGCACTGCTATTTCCTTTGTGAAAAGCAGTGCTACTCCTTTTACCCACATTTAACATCTGATCAAAAAATCCTTCCATTGACCTTATTCTTACAATCATTTGCATACTGAACTGTGAATGGTCTAATTTTCATATACTTAACCATTTATAGCCACCGCATCATGTGCTGATTATTGCGTGCAGCTGACTGACATTTCATTTACGTAGATCCCAAGCAAGCCTAAAAGCAAGTGACCTAAACCTGTAACACTTTTGCACTGTTATTTACTTTAGGAAATGCAAATATTGAGTTATTTCTTCTACCCACATTCAATGTGATTACACTATAGCCCACACACAAATCCTTCTATAGACCTCAAAATACACACCACAAAACCTGCCAGAAATCATCCCTGAGAAGCAGACGCATGACAGCAACAGGCGGCAAAAGTGACTTAATAGGCGGAAATTATGAATACATGCAAAGGGAAGTGTTTCTGTCCGTTCACGGTTGTATTTCCATCCCTCACCGAGGCCTGTTCTCCAAACAGAGCCCTAGCAGTCAGATAAATGATGTAGCCGTGGAAAGAGGCATTCAGGTGGAACATTTTGCATTGCAGGCGACATGGCTCGCTCTTACATGAAGCGCCATCACTCCCCTCTCTTCCTCCACTCCTCTGGCCTTTGCTTCTTGACGATTGATTATAATCAACAACACATCGAGAGACTTTTTACAGGAAAGTATCTCGATGTTTAAATAATGGATGCAACACCAACAAGCGACACCCTTGTTGAATGACGCTTTATACGTTTGCATGTCAGCCAGCTTATTCATGTAGAAAGCGAGTTGGGATTTAAATTATGAAATTATGCCAAGAACAATCAGTTCATTCAATCCTGTTCAAACGAACGCTCCAGCTGTGTGTGTTTGTGATTTGTAAACTCAAGCAGAGTCTTAAACAAGCATCATCAAGATTACAAAACCTCTGATATTTTATTTAGTATAATGCTTAAGATATTTTAAAGTCCCCCTGGTGGTGAAAATCCAGCTTTTAATGTTGTTTATGTCTATGTGGTGTTTATAATATGCTTTAAGACAAACCATGTGTAAATGCATAAGTCAACACCATTGCAGAATATTTTCTCCTTAAAACTGCAGTGAACCAAAGACAGTCTCAAAAACGGTTTGAAATCACTGGTGTTTCTGACGTCACAAACTACCTTGTAACCAATTACGTCAACGTGTGATTTTCAACTGGTGTGAGTGAGTGGAGGCGGGGCTAATTTTCATATTCATAGAACCACATACTAAATAAAGCAAGGGTGTAAAGTAACATTCAAGCTATTTTAAGGCATGAATACAATTTTTCAAGGAAAATTATGGTAATCAAAGATGAATTTTAAGGGATAAAATTATTGACTACAGGGGGAGTTTAACATAAAAAGCATACAATAAGACTTGTTGTGCACAAACAGAAGATTTGTATTGTCTACACACCCATGTTAATAGCGTAGGAGACCCAACCCACAATTTTCCGCTTTCACATTATTCAACGTTTTTTTCCCCAATCAACCATGACCATGACAAGTGATGAGCAACACCACATTTTGGTTTCTCTTTCTGCTGCATTACACATAATCGTTAGCACAAAAGCTCCTTGGACCAAAGTTACCCTCCTTTTAAATATTATACATCAAATATAGACATTTTATTGTTGTAGTTGAGAAACATTGTGTATAAATCCCTCAAAAAAGATATCAGTATCCACAAAATATTAAGTAGCACAACTGTTTTCAACACTGACAATACCGGAAATCAGGGATGGAAATTAGCACCCGCCACCAGGCAAATGCGGGTGATTTTGTGTTGTGGCGGGTAAACTCGCTTCACCTACCGGCCACCGTGGCGGGTAAATAAAAATAGCATACTGTTTCACCCATAGACATAATAAATACATAGACGCCCTTATGGCCACTTTGGAACGTTGCTGCGATACGTCAACGGGTCCGCCATTTTGCGGAGGGCAAGACTGCACTGTAATCAAATGCAAGTAAACGCCTCGGTTACGACTGTAACCTCGGTTCCCTGAAGTGGGAACGAGACGTTGCGTCGATTGACGCTAAGGGAACGCTTTGCGTGATGATGTATTGAAGCACATGTAAAATCAGTCCAATGGTGTGACGGAACGTCAGAGGCGGGTGACGTCATGAACCAGGAAACTATAAAACCTGCCCAAAACAAAGCAGCGTCAGCTTCGTAAGGTCTGAGCAAGTAGCTTACAGGCACGTAGGAGATATGGCAGGTGACGCAACGTCTCGTTCCCTCTTCAGGGAACCGAGGTTACAGTCGTAACCGAGGCGTTCCCTTTCAAGGGAACTCGCGTTGCGTCGATTGACGCTAAGGGAACGTCTATACCAACGCCACCATAGCGAGAAGTGCCTGTCCAGTGTGAAATCAAGGCGAGCAGCACTAGGACGAGAGCACTCGGGACCCTGGTGTAGAGTCCAAGTCCAGAGAATAGAACCTGACGAATGTGTGAGGTGAGGACCAGCCTGCCGCATCACAGACGTCTTGAAGAGGTACTCCAGACAATAAGGCCTTAGAGGCCGCCATACTCCTAGTTGAGTGAGACCGCACCAACATGGGTGATGGTAGTCCGGTCGACTCATAAGCAAGTGAGATAGTCTCGACCACCCACTTGCTCATTCTTTGCTTAGATGCTGGTGACCCCTTATTAGGGGGTCCAAAACAGACAAAGAGTTGTTCGGATTTACGCCACAGGGCAGCTCTGTGGACGTAAGCAGGCCTCAGCCTCAACGTGCCACGGAGGAAACGAGATACTAAGGGGTCTTTACCCACAGACATTCCACCCAAAGGAATGTGGTAAGCACCTATGGCCGCCACATAAACCTTCAACGTGGACGTGGATAGACCTGCAGTGAACCGCTCCTGCAGAAACTCCAGCACTGTACCAACCGGGCAGTTAACTGGGTTTAGCTGACGGTCACTACACCATGAAGCGAAAACCTTCGACTTCAGGGCATAAAGTTTCCTTGTGGAGGGAGCTCTGGATTGTAGAATGGTCTCCACAACCTCGGTTGAGAGACCTGACTCTATGAGCTGGGCCCCCTCAGAGGCCAAGCCCACAGGTTCCACAGTTCGGGACGAGGATGAAATATCGAGCCCTCTGCTTGAGACAGTAGATCTCTTCTGACGGGGAGCTCCAGAGGAGGCCCGTTGAGAAGAGACACTAGATATGCAAACCATACTCTGCCCGGCCACCGCGGGGCTATAAGAAGCAGGCGCAGATGGTCCCTGCGAACTCTCTCCAGAACTCCCGGGAGCGGAGCAATCGGGGGAAATGCATACAGATGTAGCCTCGGCCACGTCTGTACCATCGCATCCAGTCCGAGCTGGATGCGTGAGGGAGAACCAGAGTGGACAGTGAGACGTCTCTCGAGACGCAAACAAATCCACTTGTGCTTGGCCGAACTCCCTCCATATCAACTCCACCTCCCCGGGCCTCGGCCCCTATCTCGACAGGATGTCTGCTCCTATGTTCTGGGCCCCCGGGATGTAAGCTGCTCTGAGTGATAGCAACTTGCCCTGGGACCACAAGAGGATCTGGTGCGCTAGTTTGCATAGTGGGCGTGAACGCAAACCCCCTTGATGATTTATATAGGCAACCACCGACGTATTGTCTGTGTGGACTAACACATGGTGGCCCCTGAGGTCTGGGAGGAAGTTCTTGAGAGCAAGAAACACGGCCATCATCTCCAGGCGATTGATATGCCAAGAGAGATGATGGTCCCCCCACAGACCCTGAGCCGAGCGTCCCTCCAGGATCGCTCCCCAGCCCATGAGGGAGGCATCTGTCGTTAGCATCCTGCGACGACAAGAAGCTCCCAACACGGGGCCCTGGGACAGGAACCAAGGTTTCTTCCACATAACCAAGGCACGTAGGCAACGCCGCGTAACCTTGATCATGCGAAAGGGGTTGCCCCTCGGGGAAAACCCTTTGGTCCTGAGCCACCACTGCAAGGGTCTCATATACAGCAGGCCAAAAGTTATCACGTTGGACGCTGCTGCCATCAAACCCAACAGTCTCTGAAACTGTTTCACAGTGAGTGACTGGCCTAGCTTTATCCTCTTTACGGCTGACAGAATGGACTCTATGCGTGCCGAAGACAGGCGCGCCCGCATCGACATAGAATCCCATACTACCCCTAGATAAGTGGTTCTCTGTAATGGAGAAAGCACACTCTTCTTGGCGTTTAGCCGTAACCCCAACTCTCTCATGTGGGCGAGGACGACATCTCGATGCCGAATCGCCAACTGGTGCGACTGAGCTAAAATCAACCAATCGTCGATGTAGTTCAGTATGCGAATACCCTGCAGACGCAGTGGCGCCAGAGCTGCATCTACGCATTTCGTGAAAGTGCGGGGTGATAGTGCTAGGCCAAATGGAAGAACTCGATATTGGTATGCTTTGCCCCCGAAAGCAAACCTCAGGAACTTCCTGTGATACGGAAGGATGGAAATATGGAAGTATGCGTCCTTGAGATCTATCGTGACAAACCAGTCCTCGGATCTGATCTGTGGCACGATTTGTCTCAAAGTCAACATTTTGAATTTCAGCTGCATGACTGACTCGTTCAGAACTCTTAGATCCAAAATGGGACGCAACCCCCCGTCCTTCTTCGGAACGATGAAGTATCGGCTGTAAAACCCGGTGTCCCTGCTGGAGGGAGGTACATATTCTATGGCCCCCTTGTCCAACAGGTTCTTTACTTCTTGTTCCATTACCAGAACCTGCTCGGGGCCCACCACGGTGGGAACGACCCCCATAAACCTGGGCGGGCGAGACCCAAACTGTATTTGATAGCCCTTTTCTATGGTCTGCAGGACCCAGCGAGAAATATTTGGCAGTAGCTTCCACGCTACCAAAAATTCTACTAGAGGTACCAGCCTCTCGAGAGTGGCTTCTGGATTTAGTTGTTGTTGAACAATCAGCCCGTCGCCCTGTAACGGCGAACCGGCAGGGAACGACTGAACTGACTGCTCCATGACCCTCCTCGGAGGGGGCGGGCATCCCAGGGCCACTACGTTTCCGGGTGGCATCTGAGATATGTGCTTGCTGGAGACCGCTGCGCCCTGTAACACACGAGGTGGCAGGGTTAGCATAACGGTCCCCTGAGGGCACCGAAGAAAGACGGGCACCGTGTAATGAGGTGTTAACCGCTCTACTTCGGGGGGGAACTGCCCTCGATGGCCTGCGCCCTCGGACGTCAGGACCTTTTCTTTGCAGCCTTCTTTGAAATAATGACGGTCCTCAGATCCGTCTTACCCCTAGAAGGCTGCTGCTGAGGGCGCCCCCCGTGTCCCCAGTCTTTTTGTGGGGGAGCACGGGAGGCCACGCTCTGCTTTTGAGTGGCACAGTGTGAGGAGATGGCTTTAGATGTTTGGGGCTGCTCCCGCTCAGCAGCCCCGGAGACATGAGTTCCGCGAGGGAGAAGCTTTTGAAAAGCAGCCGCTTGTTTGGCTGACTCCTGGAACCTCTCGACGACCGAATTTACTGCGTCGCCGAAGAGGCCGGAAGAAGAGATGGGAGCATCCATTAAAAAATGTTTATCTTTTTCTTTAATGTTGCTTAAATTCAGCCAGAGATGCCTCTCAGTGGCCACCAGGGCTGCCATAGACCGGCCGATAGATTTAGCCGTCTCCTTAGCGGCCCTGAGAGACAAATCTGTGGCCCGACGCAGTTCGCAAACAGCGTTCGGGCCAATACCCCCGCCTTCATCTAAGTCTCCTAACACCTCAGCTTGGTAAGCCTGCAGCAAAGACATGGTATGTAAACATGCTGCAGCTTGACCAGCCGCTGAATAAGCCTTACCCACCAGATTTGATGTTAATTTAACTGGTTTGGTGGGTAACACCGGGGCCTTAAGGGAAGATGCAGATTCGGGAGAGAGATAGCTCGCGAGCGTCTCTTCAACCCTTGGCATCTCCCCATAACCGTGCTCTTTATATTGGGATATAGAAGAATAGTGAGATGTTTGTGCACTGTAAACTCTATATGACGCTGGTTTTCCCCACGATCTCGACACCTCGGTGTGGAGATCGGGAAAAAACGGCAGACCCCGGCGTTGAGGTTGTGCGCGAGAGGGCAGGAAGCGTTCGTCCAGTTTACTTTTTGAACGAACGTCCTGCTTATCTGACGGCCAATCTATATTTAATCTTTCGACCGCTCTCGTCACAACCTCAATAAGCTCCTCAAATGCGTGAGATTGAGGTGGCGAATCCTCAACATCACGTGAGTCAACACTAACAACATCTAGTTCCTCGGAACTAGATAGTTGTAGTGTTGGTGCTTGTATCAGGGCGGAAGAAACCGCAGCGCGTGCTTCCGACCCCTGATACAATGCACTAGATCTGTCAGGTGAAGGCAGAGATAAGGCAGGGCCCGTCTCTAACCCCGCTGACAGATCCATTTGCGAACCCCAAGTCTGAAGCCTTCGCAGTGCCTCAGCAGCTGCGGGACCTGAGCCTTGGGGAACGCGAGCCTGGGCGTCCTCGCTAAAGAACGCCAGGCGGGATCGGAGCGTCCGTAATGGAAGCACTTCACAGTGCTCACAGCCAGCGCCCTCGAGCGCTGACCGTGCATGCTCCTCTCCCAAACAATCAACACAAAGAGTGTGCGTGTCCCCACCCGTTAAATAACGTGGGCAGGGATGCACACACGCTCTGAACTGTTGCTTGCTCGCCATGCTGAATAATATATATATATATAACAGACAACACCAAATATAAAAGACAGTTTCACATATAGCGCTTGTGAAGACACAGAAGCTGACGCTGCTTTGTTTTGGGCAGGTTTTATAGTTTCCTGGTTCATGACGTCACCCGCCTCTGACGTTCCGTCACACCATTGGACTGATTTTACATGTGCTTCAATACATCATCACGCAAAGCGTTCCCTTAGCGTCAATCGACGCAACGCGAGTTCCCTTGAAAGGGAACGGGTGAGATGCATTTTTTTCTGGATAAAAACAAAAACTCTTTTTACATTTATCAACCGATTTCAGTGGTTTGTATGTGGTGTACAAAAAGTTCCATCTCTAGTTGTTTAAAATCTCGATAGTTAGACTTGTAAAAAAAAAAAATTTTTAAATAATGGTCAAAGCTCAGGCTTGTCATGTAGGCCTGGCTCTTTATTCTTGGATAAGAATGGGGAAGATCCCAATACTGACTGAGATATAATTTAAGTTTTCTAATTGTGGAGAAAAGCATTTTCTGTGATTGACCTGATTTTAGCAATAACAAAGATAACTGATGGATCCTTTATGATAATACATAATGTTATGGTACAAATAGTAAATATAACATAAAGTGAGAAGTAATAGTAAATAGTTTAGTCAAAAATAAACTAATAGTATACAGCAAATAAAATAGTAATGAATAGTATAATTATAATATGATAAGTACAATAATACAATCATAAAATATTGATAATAGCATATAGTTTATTAATAATACTATAATAATAGCAATAGAATAAGAAATATAAATTACAGAATATACACAATAAAAAAAGAATTTAAATAGTGACTTATATTTAATATTTAACTCTTTGTTAAATGTCAGATTTATTGATCAGTAATAGCCATTATAACAGAAGTAGCTTCAGTCAAACATACAGCAGGATACAACGTTAAAATAGCCTAAATATAAAGTTATGAAACTTCACTTTCAGCCAAAACGATTTACCAGGGAACCATTTATAGATTAATGAGACCAAAGATTGCCCGTTAGATATACACAAGACAAATTATATCTCATGTTTAACCACTAGACTAGAGACATCCGAGCCAGCGGCAAACGTCAGAAGCACTGGCCGAGGTACGGCAGTTCCAGGCGGTGTAGACGAGCGCTGAGCGCCCGATGATCGCATCTTACAACTCCGAAAACGTCAGATCAATTTTTTAAATAGGCGCTATCTTTATAAACAAACCACATATTTGAGCTTTAAAAAACTAGATTGTCGACTGAAAAACTATTAAAACTACATTTCGTGACACAATAACAGTAGTATTTTTAAATGTATCCTCTGAATGTTACTATTATTACTAATTAAATCATGACCACATAGAACCAAAAACAAACGTTTGTTCTTGCTTGGGAAAGGTAATTCCTCGAAAGCTGTTTTCAATTGTGTGGCGATTTGTAGGCCTACAGCCGCAGGCAGCACACGAAACAGGCATTTTTCTCAATTCCCGGTATGAGAGGATGGGAAAGTTGCCATCCCCAATATGGCGGCGCCGTTGACGTACGCTCCAGCGGCCAATAGGGCGTCTATGTATTTATTATGTCTATGGTTGAAACTTTCACCCGGACTGCGGACACTTTGAGGAGGCACACCTTCAACACCCGCGCGCTTCTTCCGTCGAGGCGGGAGCTAGCCGCGAGCGCATCGTGTAAATATGACAGAACAGGCATACCGTAAAACTTCAAATAATAGCCCGGGCTTTTATTTTCCCAAATCGTTGAACTGCACCGGCTTGTATTTGAGACAGGCCTTTATAATTTAGTGTTGAGATGTTGTTCCTAGAGTCTCTAATCACTAAAAATCCCCAAATGCTCCACGTGAAACTGCGGTCTTCCGACCTTTTACTATCGTGTCAATTGATTTTGATTAATATGCGCGAGGGAGAGAGAGCAAGACAGCGCTCGTGTTGTTTGAAGACGTGAGAGTGCGCGCGCGCGGCCGGGGCTCTCTCTCTTGCTCTGCTCGTTAAGCGCACTGTCATGCGCAGCAGTCATTCTGTTCTACATCACTCACCGATCAAAAAAGGCTTTGTCGGCGCAAAAAAGCGGGCGATCTGACGGGTTTTAGAAGATTAAATACACTCGAAACTAAAAAAAACTTTATTTACCCAAACCTGTCGCCACACCAGGCGTGTAAAGAGACAGGCGTCTATTTGGGATTTGGCTATTATTTGAAGCTTTACGGTACTCTCGCTGAGAGAGCAACCTCCAGCATAGAGTGCGGTTTAGCATCGGTTCAGTTTTTTATTTAATCTGCCCTACTCATTTAACGAAATGTATATCAGTTCATGGTTTGTGTGTGTGTACAAGAGAGAAAGAGAAAATGTCAGTATTTCATTGAGACTTGAGATTAAATAAACTGGTAAAGTATTGTAGATCTTGTAGTATTAATTTTCACATGCAGTTACACACTGTCTGTTAAAAACAAGAAAGTGGCTGGTAAAAACATTGAGTGGCTGGTAGATTTTGAAATCCACCAGCCAGAGTGGCCGGTGGACAAAAAAGTTAATTTCAATCCCTGCCGGAAATGTTTCTTAAACAGCAAATCAGCATATTAGAATCATTTCTGAAGTATCATGTGACACTGAAAACTGTGTTTTTACTGTTTTTATTTAATGAAATAAATGCAGCCTTGGTGAGCATAAGAGCCACATTAAAAAATGAAAATAAAATAAAAATAAGAACCCAGACAATACTGCCTGTGTTTGGCCAACAAAAGGTAGAATCCCAATTACGGTGCGTACCATTTGGAAAAGCCCTCTTAACCTGAGCGCCTGCAATGCTTTAAACTGCCATCTAAGTAGGGAGCCCACTAGGTTTTGGAACAGAGCTACAGCGTCTCAGTAACTGAGGTGGTTAAGGTCAGTGTAAGGTTACAGGTTGGAGATTTTAGAGAGCGTCTCTCGCACAGCAGGCCTTCTCTCTGTCTCGGCAGGCTCTCTGCTCCAATCACAGCTCTCCCTGCTGTGGGAGATAATGAAGGCAGATAATGCGGCTGGTACGTCTTGCGCTTGTGATTTCTATAGCACGTTGGTCGCTCGGATGAAAAAGTGTCAAGTTGTTGTCGACTTGCCATTTTTTCACCCTGCGAAGAATGTTCGCATGGTGCCAGTGGGACGGCAAATAGGATAACTGCCCAATTCTGAGTCAGAGATGTTTTTACGACACACAGTCAGTCCTCAGTCAGAACCTTCACGTGAAGAAACCGTGAGCAATGCTAAAATCATGGACCGCAGTCCAATAGGATGTTCGCGTTTGAACATTTGCATAAATGCCTCTGAGACATCACAGTGCCTCAGATGTAAACTATGCTTGAGTTCCTCCCACTCGGAGTAGGGAATCGATTCATGAGTGATGCCTAGCGATGTGCAGCCGCAGAGGTACAGAGTGAACCAGACGGCTTCAGGAGGAGGAGAAGGACTAGGAGTGTGTGTCTTGCTGTTTGTGCACTCAGACAACCTCTCACTTGTGCTCTGTGCAAAACAGCCAAGATACATCGCCACACTGCTCTACTGAGGACAATTTTCAGACCTTACAAAGCTTTGGTGATGAAACTCAGGTGATGATCTCATTTATTAAATACAACCACAATCAGTTCTCTTTTCTCTGACTGGGACTTAAAACGTACAGCATATCTACAGGCGCGATTATTCTCTCTTCCCATAACCATGACAAAAATGACAATTAAATATTTAGAATTGGCTTGGGGCAGAGTTTGTGCTTAAATTGTGTTTTTGGGGGGGGGGGGGGGGGAGACTAGGATAGAAGAGGCAGAAGAAGATTAACGCCTACTTCTACATCATTGTCTCTTTAGCCCCGCCCACCGATTCACATGTCATGTAGTAGTAAATACGAGAGAAACGCAAACACAGGATTACTCCAGCAACAAAATGATAGAGATGCCTCTGAGGATTAAAAGACATTTCGAAGTGCCAAGTTGTGGAAAATCACATTGTCATTCTTGTGATCCTTTTGTGATTTAAAAAAAAAAAAAATTGCCATTCTGTAGTAGAATAGCCCTGGACCTCATTCACTTCAATTATATTATGTAGGAAAAGGTATGCAGGATATTCTTCAAAAATATTTATTTGGTGTGTGTGTCCAATAGAAGAAAGAAAGCTATACAGGTTAGGAACAACATAAAGGTTAGTAAATAATGAATTTTCATTGTTATGGACACCACAAATAAAGACACAGCCAATTCCAAAGACAAATTACATGAGGTCATTCTGCAGCTGAGCTGAACTCCAGTTTTATTAGAAAACATAGAAGTGTTGTGCAGCGCACATGACAGAGGATACCCTTGTGTTTAGTGGCTATAGAGGCCAAAGCTCTGTTTCCCCTGCGTAAGCAAAACATACCGATTGTATTGCAGAGGAATGCCAATGCAAACCTGTTCGGTGATACAAGATTCTAATGACAACAAACACTGCATACATATGCGAGCGCCAGGGCCCTAAAGACAAACCTCATGCATACTGCATGACTAAACTCATAACACGCACAAATAATGATGTGGGCGCAAGTATGTGGAAGACTGAGGTGGACAGACTGTGCTCAGCCCTCTCAGGAAAATACAAAAATGTATTTTTGGTTTACATCAAGAGCAAGGAGGAGGAAGTGAGATGGTAGGGGTTAAGTCCTCATTGCTCTACATATTGGAGCTCAAATATGAAAAGCGGAAATATGGCAGAGGGAGAAAAGGGGGTCTTAATCCATTTTGATCCCCTCCCCTCTGCCAAGCAAACCCCACAAACAAAGGCATGCCCAAAAAAAAAAAAAAAATCACATCCCTCTCCACAACAGAGAACTCGAATGAATTCACAGGATGAGCTCCTCAGCATGGTAATCTCCATAAAGCAAACTTTCCCAGAAGTCATGAGATTATTCTAAATGTCACCTTTTTAATAAGCATTTCAAACATCTATTCCAACACTGGTGACAGATAACATATCTATCCTCTGGGAAAAAAAGGTTAGAGAAGCCTGGAAAAATATGCTATAAAGAAAAACATTTCAATCATAGTGACTCTTTCCAGAAATATCTCAAATGTACTATTAAACCAAAATCTAAAGTAACTGTTACAATAAATATGTATTCAATGATGTAGATATCATTATTAAAATACCTGTTCTAACTGTACATTGAACGAGAATCCTTTCAGTTGTCATGCCAACACCTGTGAATTTCCTGTTGCAGCTGTTTCATGTTTGTGGTAAATGTAAAATAATAATAAAACCGCACCATAAGCTAGAAACCTGTCTGTTAAGGTTTTTATTTGAAGGAATGAGCTAGACTACATTTTAAAATTACTATTCACAATATCTCAACATTTATCTCAATAATAACTCATGGTGCATGTTTCCAAAACCCAGTGAGCTATCTTATTTTAAGGCATCATGGATGTGATCCTTATCCAAAAAGTTACTGTTCCGAAATATAGGCATTTTAATAATGCTGCCTCCTTCTTGTGGCAAATTATAAGGCAGCACTGCATCTATCCTTGGTGGAGAGAGCAGTCCAAAAATTGCATTATGATGAGCTCAACACAAATCTTTCCATCATAGCAGATGATGAAAGAGAAATGTTGATTAATAAAAATTATGAATTCAAGTACTGATTAATGGAAAACAATTAAAATGACATAAATACATATTTATTTGATAGAATGGTGGATAGAACGGTAGATAGAACAGCAGACAGACAGATCAAGGAGACAGGCAGACAGACAGATAGATAGATTCCACATACGTTTCACTTCAGCTAGGAATCTCACTCTGTTTTGTAAAATGTTAGATGTGGCTGACTTACAAATAATAAGACAAAGGACAAAAAATTCTTTGGGGATCTTTTGAAGAAAGTAAATGAGTCTAATCTTTTGCCAACAATGCTTTGAGAAAGTCATCTGTCATCTGCGTCAAAGTTGGCACGACAGTTCTTTTTTATTACTGCCGGAATGAGGCTTTACTCTTATTAAAGCGGCTCATGGTCTTTCTCTCCTCACTCTGGAAGTTCTGAGGCCACGTGTGTCTGCAGATGCACTCAGACAGACAGTTCAGGTCCTCGGCTCATTACAGCAATAAAACCGCAGAGCGGCAAGATTCTCTTTTGGCCCTTTGTAATCCTCCACAATCACACCAAATTATATCTGCAGAACGCTATATGACAAATACCCAAGAGGGTTGAAGAGGAGGAAAAGAGGACGGACAGAGGGATGAAGGAGCTGAATAATAGAGCACTTGGTTCATGTAACCTTAACGTCTCAAGGCACGGTGGTTTCATCAGACATGCTTCACAGAGGAGGACGCTGGGATTGGCACATCACCCACCCGCCCTCCACCGATATGTGCGCCTCAGTGTGCTCTGGATGGGACACTTGAACAGAGAGCCCAGTATGCGTGTGGGGGGGAGGTGGGTTAAAAAAAAAACTTACCATAATCCTTTTTATGCAGTATTTTAAAGTCAGCGTGAGCTGTCCTTCACTACAGGAGATGGAGCCATTACTCAAATGATGACAGAAAAAGTGAACTTATATTAGGATGTCAAAATATGAGAAATACATTCTCAGACTTTCAATCTGGCTCAATCTATCAATGGAACCGAAATAGTCTCTAATGGGATGAATGGAATGGAAACAGAAAAGGTCCAATTCGTGAGAAGACACAATTGAGCGTGAATGAATATGAATAGAGATAGAGCAGTCAAATTCTATAGGACTTATCTTACCCACTCAAAAAAAATATTTTCTTAAATTAATACATAGACTATCCTATATTGAACTATATTATATACATAGGATAGTCTGTGTATATATATATATACAGTGAGGAAAATAAGTATTTGAACACTGTGCTATTTTCCAAGTTCTCTCACTTATAAGACATGGAGGGGTCTGAAATTGTCATTGTAGGTGCATGTCCACTGTGAGAGACATAATCTAAAAAAAAAAAAAATCCAGAAATCACAATATATGAATTTTTAACTATTTATTAGTATGATACAGCTGCAAATAAGTATTTGAACACCTGTCTATCACCTAGAATTCTGACCCTCAAAGACCTGTTAGTCTGCCTTTAAAATGTCCACCTCCACTCCATTTATTATCCTAAATTAGATGCACCTGTTTGAGGTCGTTAGCTGCATAAAGAGACCAGTCCACCCCATACAATCAGTAAGAATCCAACTACTAACATGGCCAAGACCAAAAAGCTGTCCAAAGACACTAGAGACAAAATTGTACACCTCCACAAGGCTGGAAAGGGCTACGAGGAAATTGCCAAGCAGCTTGGTGAAAAAAGGTCCACTGTTGGAGCAATCATTAGAAAATGGAAGAAGCTAAACATGACTGTCAATCTCCCTCGGACTGGGGATCCATGCAAGATCTCACCTCGTGGGGTCTCAATGATCCTAAGAAAGGTGAGAAATCAGCCCAGAACTACACGGGAGGAGCTGGTCAATGACCTGAAAAGAGCTGGGACCACCGTTTCCAAGGTTACTGTTGGTAATACTCTAAGACGTCATGGTTTGAAATCATACATGGCACGGAAGGTTCCCCTGCTTAAACCAGCACGTCAAGTCCCATCTTAAGTTTGCCAATGACCATTTGGATGATCCAGTGGAGTCATGGGAGAAAGTCATGTGGTCAGATGAGACCAAAATAGAACTTTTTGGTCATAATTCCACTCGCCGTGTTTGGAGGAAGAAGAATGATGAGTACCATCCCAAGAACACCATCCCTACTGTGAAGCATGGGGGTGGTAGCATCATGTTTTAGGGGTGTTTTTCTGCACATGGGACAGGGCGACTGCACTGTATTAAGGAGAGGATGACCGGGGCCATGTATTGCGAGATTTTGGGGAAAAACTCCCTCCTAAAGATGGGTCGAGGCTGGGTCTTCCAACATGACAATGACCCGAAGCACACAGCCAGGATAACCAAGGAGTGGCTCTGTAAGAAGCATATCAAGGTTCTGGCGTGGCCTAGACCTAAACCCAAAAGAGAATCTTTGGAGGGAGCTCAAACTCCGTGTTTCTCAGCGACAGCCCATAAACTTGACTGATCTAGAGAAGATCTGTGTGGAGGAGTGGGCCAAAATCCCTCCTGCAGTCTGTGCAAACCTAGTGAAAAACTACAGGAAACGTTTGACCTCTGTAATTGCAAACAAAGGCTACTGTACCAAATATTAACATTGATTTTCTCAGGTGTTCAAATACTTATTTGCAGCTGTATCATACAAATAAATAGTTAAAAAAAATCATACATTGTGATTTCTGGATTTTTTTTTTTTTAGATTATGTCTCTCACAGTGGACATGTACGTACGATGACAATTTCAGACCCCTCCATGATTTCTAAGTGGGAGAACTTGCAAAATAGCACGGTGTTCAAATACTTATTTTCCTCACTGTATATATATATATATATATATATATATGTATATATATATACACACAGTATACCGTACTAAATTGAAATAACATGGTACACAAGTCAATTTGAGCAGATTTCATAATTTTCTTAAAATAAAAGGACAACTTTTCACCTTAATGCTTCTACATACAGACTGAAGTGGGTCAGTACAAAATATTTCTGCAAGGCTTTATGTTGTCAACGAAATGCAGAGCTCACTGCAAAGACAAACTGGAGGGGAGGGGTTATGCCAAAAGTCACAGCCAAATACACTGGCACTTATATTTGTAGACAAGCACACACTTGTCAAGTCGAAAGCTCACAGCAAACTAGCTATAATGTCCTCCCACTGATCTAGCGAGAGGTGAAAGTGGGGAGGGTTTGTTTTGAAAATCGCTCAGTATTCTCTTCTCTAGAAGATCAATTTGTTCTATAGAGAGAGCAGAGAAGTCCAGCCTTCTTTTGTCTGTGGAAAGTGAAGCATTGGACAAGTGTGGCAGGGGAGTCAGCCTCAGAACACAATACAATACAAGCGACCGCTCACAACTACACATGGCTTCATGCCAAGAACAGTCGCTATTGATCCAAGGCCTGAGGTTCCCTTTCCTTAACACTATGTATGCATGAATTTGTATATGAATGAAGGTGTGCGAAGATATAAAAGCACAATATTTTTTTTTGTGGAACATGCTAAATAAAAAGGAATTAAAAAAAAGAAATGACAAAACCATAAATAATGCATTGTTATAAATATTGCTGGATGAAATGGGGCATTATTAAGAGCATATGTAATATCAATAATTTTGATGAATGTATTATATTTGTATATATGTGTATATTTAATATTTATAGGCTCAGTAATAATCTAATAAAACATATTATTTTTGTCTGAAGTGTCCGGTTCAAAGTCTGACACCAAATAACCAAAATATTACCTGAAATATTGAAAGACACAGCCTTTGGCATAGCTTTATGAAATTTTTATATGATCTATTTTTTTGGTCCTTACAGCGCAGAAAAAAAGAAAAGAAAAAAAACTCCTCCAGAAAGTATTGCATGGGTGAAAACGAGAAAGGGAAAATAATGAAGAAAATCTCAGAGTACTTATCAACAAGAAAGAGCGGATAGGCATCAGCAGAAAAGTAATTTCACCGTTCCTGATTGTGTCCCAGGCCTTATGGGGGGTGGCAGAGTGTTAAATACTTCCTCTTGTGCAGTCAGCAATTTCCTGTGTGCACGGACTCATGGGCTCTCCGTTGACCTTGCGTTTGCGAATGGGTGACTGAGGATAAGCTGGGATCAAACACGTAGTAACATCAGGTGTGGCGTCAAATGTTAATCGTCCTCAGTGTTTTGACTGGTGTTGCAAAATTTGAATAGACACAATGAAGTATCTATAGTGTCTATGGCTGGTTTAAGAGCCTTCTGGATCTTTAAAAACGTGTTATTATTTAAATGTCAATAATTAACAAGATTCGACTTACATAAGGACCTGCAAAAATGCAAAAAAGGCCATATTCACATCTGGCAAGTTGACAGTGAATGTGTTCATTTTAGAGTATATTATATATATATTCACTCTGAGCTGAAGTGAAAATACAAATTACATAATATATATCCTTTGCATAATAATATATAGTATAATATAATATATAGCCTTTGCAAATATATCTTGATATATTTGATTTAAATTAAAATGAGAGTGTACAAGAGACATCACTAGTCTCTTGTCATCTATGCCTAGGGTTATACGATGTTTTATCTTGTGGAGTGGTCGGAACTTTATACATCTTGCACAGTGATTCTCAAAAACAGCCAAAAAAACAAAAACAAATGATCCTTATAAGATAGCCTCACTTTTACTGATCCATAATTTGCCAGACTGCTGTTTTGTTATTATTTCTACTTTTAACTAATGCACATTTGAGCCAACTGTTTGCTAGCTAAGGTGCAGTAACATTTACTGCCGTTTATCAAATTTTCATGGGCTAAATTGGGTCATTTCATTAGGAATCCACGTGATCTGGAATTTTGTGTGAGGGTGAAAGATTTGCCCATTCCACAACTTGTTCAAGATGGTCAAGTCAACAGAAAGTGACTTCTGTGTGAGCAGCGCTTCTTTTATGGCTACATATATTTTTTTGTTTGGAAAATTTCACTGACATTTTACCAGAATGGGACAGCGACTTTATCTTTTATATGTAGGCTATTCATTGTTATGAATTAGTTAAATCACTGAATTAATAGAATGTTGATGCTTTTTGTCAATTAAAATAATTATATATTGTTTAGGTCAGCCAATCAACTGAACTCACGGACCACTAAAAAATCCTGATCCACAATTTCAGAGCCACTGATCTACAGCAGAGAAAGTAAGATTGAAGGGCTGGAAATATTAACTGTCAAATCAGACAAAGTAGTACAAAGCAGCATCCCACATCTCACACAACACACTTTTCAGTGCGTCAGCGCATGAGTTCTGAACATCATTGGGTTTGAACAGCACTGCTATTATACTGGGAGTGATGGTACACTTTGTATAAGGGATCACACTTCACGAACAAGCTTCCATTGTTCCTGCATTGCTGTAATCATTACACATGCGTGAAGTGTCAAGCCAACGGCAGCGTTGAGAAGCACTATGACATCATACATTGGAGATGAATGAAACGCAGCTACTGTAGTGTGCCAATAATTGCATGCCATGCTGGTACATTTCCTCATGCTTTATGTCTGCAACACCACCCCCCATCTATAATATGAACCTTAGGGATTCACAAAGGAAACCATGGTTCCTGGAGGCAAATACGAAAAAAAAAACATTATGACTGCACAAGCCGCAGAAGTCAGACGCTAATACTCTGTACTTACTGTACAGCAACAGACAAAGCCACATACGGCGCAGTGTTGCTGATTCCCTGGTGAGACAGACAGCAGCGGGTTAAGTCCATAAGCTCCAGGAAAAAAAAATCCATATTCACAGGTCTTTTGATCAAGATACTGCCTAAAATGGTCCAAAATCTACTAGTCCCTGAAGGCATGATTTTAAGCATTTAGATTTTATTTTTCCATTTTCATTTTCATATGCCTGCCAAGCTAAAACCCCACTATTATTAACCTGCAGGGCACATAATCAATTCAGTGAGTCTTAATTGACTAGCCAGAGTAGAAGGGCCAAAATGACTTTTTAGACATTATTTTAGGCAGTAAATGAATTCCATTCCCGTTTTTAAGACATGTTCAATCACTGAAAGTTTCTTGCTAATGCTATAATAGCATCCCCCATCTGAGAAAATATGCCCTCTGATCCAACGTCTCTCTCTCCAACTCAGTCTCTCATAGTCAGGGCTAAATGGCTTGTGATAAGCCTGTTGTTGATGTTTTTCACTCTCTTGAAAATCAATGAATCCTCACAGTCCCCCTCCTTATTCCTGCCATAGCCACGCATTCACCATGAAATGGCTTTATTCTTCACAGACACTGACAGAAGCGTTAACATATGACCATGAATGATGTAAAGAACACTCATTCTTCAGCAAGCTCTCACTCTGGGGCGTCCTGTTCTCTATTTTTTCTCAGAGGCGTTGCTTCAGAGTGTTTCTTTTACATTTGCTTGGATGAGTTTTGATCTCCAAGGCAGGTGTAAAACAGAAGAAAGCAGAGGCAAGAATCTATCATGAGGTACGCCTCAAACATGAAGAATCAAGCAGAAAGTATTCTTTATTTCGGAGAAACAAATGTTTAGTTATTTAAAACGAAACAGTATGGTTTTGATTTGAGCCTTCCCCTTCTTTACCCTAACATTTACTATGAGTGAGAAATCAGAAATCAGTCTGTTAGCTATAGCTAATAATTATGTCATTGTGACGCACAATGAGTATTTAATACTTCAAATATTCGATTTTGCATTGTGTCAAAAAATGCTGTAGCTTGATTATAACTATGCATGTATATGTACTGATTAAACATGCTAACTTAATTTAACATGGATTAACTCAACATTTAAAGACAAGTTCATTCAGACAATGACAGGTTGGTGTTAACATTCAAAGGAAAGAAAAATCACAACCTTAACTGCTATAAAACCTCAAGGCCAACGCTAGCCGCTAAACAGCTGAACATATTGTAGCATATATAGCACTATAAAAGGCTGTATTCCTTATTGGTCATACATTCGTAATTCCCTTTTTTGTCAACACACCTTCATGAAAAAGAAGTAAACTTTAGCATACTTTTAAAAAAGTGTACTTATTACAGAAATAATATAATTTAAAAGAAATTTTAGCAGCTAATACATTCAGTTTGCAGTAATCTTTAAAGCACAACAAAAGATTATTAAAACATAATGATTTACATTGTACTTTACAAGTAAAACTTTTAATTTGACATTATTACAAAGTGCATATTTTAAGTGTACTAAAGTGTGTAAAAAACAATCATATGAGTGTTCTCTCTTTAAGTTGCCATAAGCGGCCTTTAATTTGAGTAATATTACAGACATCTCACCTCTCCTGGAGGGTCCGGGGGTCTCCTGCATACTGAAAGTGGCTCTCTGATGCCCGCAAATTATATAGCCCATTTCCACCTGGTATTTGGACGCATTTTCAGTGATCCAATCACAAGTGCTCAGCCAAGCATGTTACTGTTACATATTACCACTTTAGTTTGGACTTGCCCCTTGCCTCTTTTTTGTCACATTCAACTGCATCACTTTTACTTTCGTTTCACCGCACAAATATTATTGTATGAATGAACCTGTGTTAGGCGGCTTACACAAATTAACATAAAAGTATAGTGTAGGATAATTGTTTTTATATTACTAATCGGTGTTGTGCCATCTCCCGGAAATGAGTTTTTTCAACATGGGATGTCTGTATTATATTACCTGCAAGTACAGTTTTTAATGTACTTTTTAAATTTGAAGTACAGTATACAAGTACACAATCAATACAATTAAGTGAACTTTTTTCATCCACTAAAAGTGCTTTTTATTATTTACATACAGTAGTTACCATATTGTCAAATTACATTCAGTGTCTTGAATTTACAGGGGGAGGGTTTCTGTAGGGCTTATTGTTTAAACATGCTTTGGGAAATGTCTATAGCTCTTCAGACAAAAAAAGCAATTCAAACATACTCTACTTTGTATTTAGAGTATGTTCATAAAAACAGCTTTGTGGAAATCCACCATAAGCAATTTACAACCGACTGGCCATAAGGGGAATTAAACATCAATGGTACTTCTGGCTCGCCATGTGCGTAAATTGAGGCCACTCTCGCTCCAGGGTCTGATAGTTAGATGAGGGCCTAACCGGTGCTACAGCAGGTGGTAAAAACGCCTAATGACTAAAAACAGCAGCTTCATCATTGTCCAGATTGTGTTGATTGTTGCATATCCATGCATAAAATTTGCCCCATTTTTGCTAAATCTACTTACGCTGCATTTTTTTCACACTATTTTGGGAGGTGCAAGACGGCAGCACAAAGAAAGATGGGGGAGGGTGGCACAGTACGCCGCAGTAAGAGCCTATGCTAATCGGCTTTAATCCAAGACCAAGTTTAACCGAACAATGAAAGAAGGAAGTAGAGAGAGTAAGAGAGAGTGAAAAACGAGAGCCAGACCATGTCATAAGTGAAAGGGTCAAAAGGCAGAGTCGTTTATGTCCCAACATCAGCTTCCTCTGTCAGTTCCTCATCACTTTCAGTAACAGAAATAGATGGAGTGATACAAAAAGTTGCTTCTAAAACTGTATGAGATGTAAGACACCCAGGTTCAAGCGTCCTGACTTTTATTCCCATACTCCCCCTCCATGTTCTGTAGATGTGCGACTTGCACCTGTTAAATGATGCTTGATAATGGAGCTACTAGAAATGTGCTTCATGGGTTTTCATATTCCTCACAGGAAGCACCATGGCAAGGGGTGAATCAGTGCTAAAAATACAGTCCTGCTCTTCTATGAGTCATAGACCCCCTCCAGCAGGCATGCTCTCCAGCCAAACACAAAGGAAGCGCTGGGAGAAAGATGGAGGGAGAACGTGAAACAGACAAAGAGGGAGATGGAGAGCTGGGGGGTGGGGGTGATTTTTACAGGGGTCTTCAGAAAACTGGGATGTCATCCAAAAAAAGTGACGTAATCTGCAAATGTTACCTCATTAGTCTTTGAATATTCTGGAAATATGGCCAATCATCCATCAAGCACTGGTGATGTGATGCTTGCTCAGCGAGAGAGGTCAGATTCATACCGCCAGTTCAGTTTCAACACCACAGGCCATTTCTGAAATATGCATCACATATTCATGCAAGTTGGCAAAGGGATGTAGTGAATAATATTTCATTATGTTCTCATCACTACAGAACATTCAATATGTTATGTACATGATTTGCTAAACACGTTTAGCTAAATTATGCAATAATATCATCCACCCTTTCTTGCAATTCAATTAGTGTGGCCTCATTGTCATTTCTAATGATCTATTTGAACAACAAAATGTTCATTCATTATGACTATGAGTTTTGTTTATTTTTATTTTTTTAATGAGTGAAAAATGAAACACACAACATGAATGTTTATCTATGTTTATATATAGGCTATCCACAGTATATATATATATATATATATATATATATATATATATATATGTATATATATATATATATATATAAACTGTATATATATATAAGCAACGATACAATATTATTGCGATTTTAAACATTTTGCAAAAAGATATTGCAATGTATTACAATAAAGAAAAAATAATTATGTTGTGAATCATATTTATATTTGTATAGGAAAATACATAAATTTGCCATTAACAGCATTTAACTTGGATACTACATGGTGCTATGGAATTTTTTTTTTTTTGTGAATAGTCTACACAAAAACGTAAGACAGGTGAGCTCCCAGGTAAGGATGATGAAGGCTGTTTTAAGAGAGAGATGCACTGTTTGTAAAATTACAGTCTGAAAGAAATATTTTAAATTATTATTATTTTCAGCATTATAAGAACGGAGCTTATTATGCACAATACTCGCAATCACAAGCTGAAATTCACTCCCTGAAAGTATCGATACTTGCCGTCCGTACTAAGAAAGAAAGAAAGAAAGAAAGAAAGAAAGAAAGAAAGAAAGAAAGAAAGAAAGAAAGAAAGAAAGAAAGAAAGAAAGAAAGAAAGAAAGAAAGAAAGAAAGAAAGAAAGAAAGAAAGAAAGAAAGAAAGGTTTAATATTTTACATCACATTTATAACTGGTCGTCATTTTATCATGGTAAGATGAATATTACAGAGATGGATCACACAAAACAAGCCTACTGCACTCCAAGGTCAGGGTGCTTCATAGCCAACCCATCAAGGGTGTGAGGGTGGCGTCTGTGAGGGGCGAATCCGACCCCTCACCTCATCCAGCACTCTGACTGTATCCAGCACAGAGTGACGCCCTTGAATCAGTTTGGCACTGAGCCACAGGCAAAGTGACACAGGCCAGTTCAGAGAGTCTGACGAGTGTCTCTGAGCGCAGGCCGCAGATCAGTCAACACAAGGATGTACAATCAAATCAAGGAACATGAAAAATGGAGATAATAGTTGTGTATAGCACATGTCACAACGATGCTTCTGTCATATGTTGTGTATTTGTGCATGTGTGCTGTGAATGGTGGTGGTGGGGGTGACTGCCTTAACATGCAGACGGCCATCTGTTCCACTCAGGGCTGTGGCTGCAGCTGTGGGGGGCCTGAATAATCCCCAAACCCCCTCATCTGGTCAGCCAGTGACACAGCGGGGCAACATGACCTGCTTTCAGCCAGCTACCCAACCAAACATGCCTAATACCTCAACCAATTTAAATCATTGACCACGTTTTAATGCACTTCATCTTCAGGATAAGGTCCATATTTTGGTTTACATGGTTCACAGTAATTGGAATATTTCTGTAAGCATGTAATCAGCATAGTCTGGATAATGTGCAGTTATCAATTCCTGCCATTCTCTTGATGAAATACTGCATATGCTCACTCTTCACTCTTCAGCATCATTACTCCAGTCTTCAATGTCACACGATCCTTCAGAAATCATTCAAATATGCTGATTTGATGCTCAAGAAATAATAACTTATTATTATCAATGTTGTAAACAGCTGTGCTGTTTAATGTATTTTGTGGAAAACTTTTTTTTCAGGATTCTGTGATGAACATCATAAATGTCTTTACTCTCCCTTTTGATCAATTTAATTCGAATATATCACAGGCTAAACCAACCAGTCAATATTAGGAACTGTACACTTTATTTGCTCTGCTTTACATGCTATTTTATCACTGCTATTCAATGACATTTCCAATCCATTAAACATAAAATCAAAAGATGCACACACACACACACACACACCCACACACACACACACACACACACACACACACACACACACATATAGTCAAACATTGCTGTAACCATAGTGACAGGGCTGAAAGCAAAGGAAGATGTCCACATGTGATGCACTGAAATAAAGGATTTTTCTTCTTCAGCATAAAGCATCCAGCAGAAAATAATATCTTTCATAAAGCACTCTGTGACTAATGTAAGGAGAAAAATAATACAGGACTGCACAAGCGCAATGTGGGTAATATAAAACCACGCAAAAAAAAGCAATAATGCACTTGCATTCAAACACAGGCCAGAGATACGCACCCTTATGAAACTATATATCAGTAGCACTCACAACATACGATAAACACTGCACCAATGTGTCACAATCAATTTTATAGGTTATTCATAAACAATTCAGGGTTTAATAAGTTAATTTGTCAAACGTTTAACAATAAAATAGCCCTGTAAAGACTAAAAGAGATCCATTTATCAATCACTGCTTGACTTCCAGCTTAAACTGAATTTAAAAAATGAATAGAGAAGAGGTACCAGATCTGCATTCAGTGTGAGGGCTAAAATCTGAGCAGAGAGCAGGCCCTGACCCCTCCTTGTGACAGTCTGCAGGGCTGTGTGATGCTGTTGCCATGCTGAACCAGGCAGCACTCGCCCAAGCCAGATGTGCTCAGCATGTGTGCCGCACCATCTCCTCTGAGAGACGTCTGGCAACAGTTGCTGTGCTGTAATGCAGTAACGCAGCCACGCAGCCTCACTCCTTGAGTCTCCTCAATCCAGAGCACAACTAAATTAGAAGGAGCCCAGTGTGCACACCCTGTACACACAGACAGGAATTAGCTGGCAACCAAACTGTCTCTCTCTCTCTCACTCGATGTGCCCGTGGCAGTACCTGTCATCATTGCAGTCAAAGTGAAAATAATGTCTGTTCACCCTCTCCCCACCTCCCTAATCTGATTATGCCACTTGATCAGAAGCCTGCGCAGAGGCTAAAAGCTGCGGAGGAACACGAGCGCATACGCAGAAACGCACGAGCAGTCGCGGGGCCATCTGTGTGTGTTCTGCGGGGTGTGAGGGTCTTGACTTTGCGGAGAGATCACAACCTCAATGTAGCCCGAGGCGGTGAGCCGCTATCTCTTGTAGTTATGTTTTCAACATATTTTGAACAGACGCAGAATGACCAAGTTCCTTAATGCTTGTGTGTGTGTGTGTGTGTGTGTGTGTGTGTATTTTACAGTAACACGTGGGTGGATTTTACGCCAGGCATGGATTATTTCAGTTTCTAATAGGGGTAAATGAGACAAAAAAAGAGTCTCTGCACCGTATGCCCTGCCTGGTCTGATGTGCCAGGCAATATCAATAAAAATGATTCATGTTGACACAGTTATCTAGTTAGCGAGACCTCTCTTTGGCTCTGTCCGTGTCATATGGATATGAGGAGCTGGTCACTTGATGTCATTTACAACACAAAGCTCATTCAGGCATGAGGAAAGTCGCTACAGGAGCGGGGCTACTTGAAATGGAAACGGATGAATAATTTCTTGTCAATTGCACAAATTAATGCAGGTCATTCATTTTCATTGCTCAAATAAAGCAAGTCTGGTGACATGTTACATTTACAGTGTGTTACACATAACACACGTACTGTAAAGTCTGTAAAAAGCACATGAACTACCTAGTAAACAAGAACACTTTCAATGTAAAGTATGAAAGATTATATATTTTTTAAATATATAATTTATTATTTAAAAAAGAAGAAGAAGAAATATTTTCTTATGAGCCGGTTCTTTTTAGTAAATCAAAAAAATACAGTGCGGCCAGTGTAGCCTGATTCCCGTAACAATCTGTTATAAGCAGTTTGTTTCAATGAATAGTTTGAAAAGACTTGTGTGTGTGAATCAGCCCAAAATGCTGGCCTGTATAATTCACAGCATTAGCTGAGAGAGAAATTCTTTCATATGCAAGAATAGCCAAATGGATAGCATAATTGAAAAAGCTTAATTGAGAGCCTATGAATCAGAACTGAATCAAGAAAATGTCATAACACAGTCCTAAATCTAATTTAAGTGGTACATGCTCATGACATTTCACATAATAAATAAACATAAGATAGAATATTATTAAACCAGTTACAGCAAGTATTTACTACATAGTGTTTGTAGCATGGAAATGCACAGACAAAATTACTATGAAATGCTCTGTATCGTGTGCATCTAAGCTTTGTGATCCCTCTCATGATAGATTGGCTGTGGAGGCAAACAAAGCTTGCCATTAATTTAGTTTGACTCCAATGTTCAGAAGAAAACTTGCTGGCTGCTTCATATCAACATACCTAAGCACTGATCATGTGCAAAGCATGCCTATAAACCCATTTACTAGCCACATTCAAATTAGTAATAATGGTAGAAAAATGGTTCTGGTGTGTGAACTCTATGTTGGATGGATCCCTGTAGAGCAACAAACCTCATGGATTCCTCATGGAGAAACGACTGAATATTTCATTACAACTATATTAACACATACTACATTGACAGACAGAGAATTAATGAGGCAGTGCCACAGGCAAACTAATAAAAGTACAGAAATATAAAATCCGTAACCTGCATTTGCTCAGAGAAATATTCAAAGAAAAGTGGGAGAGGAACGCTTATGATATAAATAACACTTCTTTCTCTCTGTCCCTCTCTCCCTGTATTGTGTTGGTGTCAAAATAAGCAGCCATTGTTCTGATATCCCACTGATTTCTAAATTAAATCTCTGAAAACACTTTCTCCATTAATTTAGGTCATTCTAAAGCCACCTCAATAGCAATAATATGATCATTTTTAAGGTTTAGTCTATTTAAAGGCGCACTCAGTTGTTTAAGGTTTATGTTGCACTGGCCAGTGCTGCAGTTGTCTTGAACTCAGTACTCATTACAGTTAGGGTTAGGTGTAGGTTTAGTGTTAAATAGATTTTAGTGTAGATTTTAGTGTAAAATTCCAGAATTGTTCCAAAGTTCCAAAACCTCTGCTCTGATTTTCTTCCGTCTGTGGAACACAAAAGGAGATACTTGAAGAATGTTGTGGTAGAAACAATATTGGATCCCACTTACTTAATGGATAAAAAAATACTGAGACATTTTTCAAAATATCAACTTTTATGGTAAACAGAAGGCATACTGGTTTGGAATGACATGAGGGTGAGTAAATGATGATAGAATTTTCATTTTAGGGTAAACTATCCCTTTAAAGCCTCGTCGACCCAACATCTACAAATTGGATTGCTTTCCTTTTATATCTCATGTGACTGAACATCAAAATAAACATGCAAAATTATCACAGTCCCACAAAGTATGAATGTTTCTGAACACTTTAAAGACAAGACTTTTAGGTCTTCTAGCCATTGTAGACTGAAGTACAGACAGACATAACCAAGAACCATTAAACTGAATTCAGTTCTACAGGAACCTTCGGGCATTCAAAAACTCCCATTGGTACACCAGATCCCGTCATTATGTGTGAAATTATGAGCTAACAGATAATATCAGACAAGGTCCAAGCTCAAATTCAGCCTTGAAAAGCATTATTCAGCACACATTAAGAGATGGGGGAGATCCTCATTCACATTCTAATAACTCAGAGAAGCTACAATCAATAGCTGGACCCTCAAGGCAAGGCTGAGGAACCATGCAGCATAGCTGTCCAGAAAACATATGTATAAAATTGCACACAGCCTCCCCCGGTTTCCATAGAAACCCTCAACTTGCCTTAGACAGGGGGGAAAAAGATGTGTGTAGTTATTATTCTATTGCTGGTGTTGTGCTGCACAGCCAGTGATTGGTTGAAAATGAGTAGTACTGCCACACTATTAATACTCTGTGAAATTGTACTCAGTGATTTGCAAATAGCTAGTCTCTAAGCTGGGTGTACATACACTCATTCCCTCAAACCCTGTTAATTTTCACCTGTAAATTCTCTCCTCTAATTTACTCTTTAAATAAAAGAAAGATAATGCCTTTCAGTTGCGAATAAAGGGGCCCTCCAAGCATCAGCAACCACCTGACCAATGACACGGCTTGACCAAACCCCACCATCTGGACAGGATATTCAGCCCTTCTGGGTTCTTTACCAATCAATCATGCGTGCAAAACAACATGACACCTCATTTCATTCATACAGTACTGGCACAATGGCACAAACACCCAAAGAATATAATACAAGAATACATCTGTATTGTAACGCTGTCTTATAATTTCTATTTTCAGTGTGCTCTGTGCTTAAATTGCTTGTTTAGCCTTCAGTCATCTGTAACAATGTGAGACTGACATGTTCATGCTTGAGTATCTTTTTGCGGTAAAACAAATCAGTCAATTGTATTTTTTTTTTTAAGGAATAGTTCACCTAAAAATGAATTCTGTCATTGTTTACTCACCCTTACGTCTTTGCAAACTTGATTCAGTTTCTTTCTTCTGTGGAATATGAAAGGTAAACTTCTGAAGAATATCCTGGACAGTCTTTACATGCATATACTTTATGAATGAGGACTGGGACTGTCAGGGTCCAAAAAGCAGCATAAAAATGGTCCATACGACTTGTGCATTATTTCCAAGTTCTCTACAATAGGTTTATGTGAGACACAGATGGAAATCAAATCGATATTTTGTTCGAAATCATTATTCACTGAAAGTAGGGAAGAAATCATTCTTCAGAGTTGGACCTTTTTAATGAACCAGAGAACCAGTTCAACAAAATGTTCACAAATCCACATACTGATCTGTTTCTGGTGTTTAACTCACTGACTCAATGATCCAGTTCCAACTGTTAACAGCTCACTGGAGTGGAAGATCTGTTCATCACATAAAGCTATCATATGGCTTGGAGTTTAGCAGCAACACATTGTATTGACCACTTTTATGATATGTGTGCTTTTGCTTTCAAATTTAAAGGGATAGTGCGAGCAAAAATGAAAATTCTGTCATCAAACTCAATCGACGCACATTCATAGAGTGCTTTAAATGTGGTAAACGGAAGATTAAATGTGCTTGTTTGACCCACAAGAACGAATGAGGTGTGTTCATTCACATTGTATGTGCATTGATTAAAGTTTATATGTAAAATAAAGCCAAACTTAAATCTGTTCATCCTACAAGGTGAGCATGTCTCTTCAAAAGGCTCGGATTAAACCGTTTGATTTACATGGATTATACTTTGAAGCTAAAAAAATGCAATAAAGAAATCATAAAAGTTACAGAAACAGGGACAGAAATCAGTGAGTAAATAATGACTATTTGAATTTTTGGGTGAACCAACACTTTAAACTTTCTAACTTCAAGAAAAGGTTACCAGGGATAGTAAATTATGATAGATTTGTAATTTTTAGGGTTATGTTTTACTCTCCCTCTCAAACACTGTATGTTTATCTCTCCCCGACTTTCAAGTTCTCTACCATCTATTCCACTCAAACTCTCTCTTTTACTGTCCTCTCCCTCCACATTTATTTCTGTACCTTTCACTTATTTCCCCCCATCTCCCTCCCTCTCTCTCACTGTCCGTGTACTATCAGTGTATTCCCATTAATCTGTGCTTGCAGTCTCCGCTTTGGCTTGAACTTGCAGATAGGCACCAAAGCACTTTACAAAGGCTACAGGCTAAATGTCTATCCTAATCAAACCCAGAATTAGTCCATCTGTTGAGCAGTTGCCCACTGTTTGGACCCCTGTGTCACTGCAGATGTACTTGTAGCGTTTCATGATACTTATATACACAACAGTGTACAGTAAGATTGCTATTTCTGCAATTATTGCTCTTGGCTGTACCATTTCTGATTAGATGCTTCTTCACATGGCAAGTCGTAAATCAAGTCACATCAGAACTGTTCAAGTCAGTCCTGAGACTCCAACCTTGGAGTTGCCAATACCCTCCAGCTAAAACCTCCAAATGTTGTGTAAAGAGCAGATACCACACATAGCATTCATGGCAAGAAAGTAAAGCTAAAAGACGGTACTGAAAGGGATGGTGTGATGGCGATAGAGAGAGGAACATGATAGGGACAACACCAGGAGTTAAGGGTCTCCGCTGTGTTTCTCTGATAAAAGGCTTCACAGCTGCATCAGACACTAGGGAGCAATTTTCTGCAGTGGGAAAGGGGGAGGGGACCACCAAAACTACACAATGCATTGTATAGCACCACACCACAGATAATATGTGCAGCACAAATGACACTTCTGTCTGGACAAATCACCACCAAAATAGAAGGGAGACTAGCTTTTGAGACATTTAGAGACCAGATACATACTATAAATAGTTATAAAATCCCATTCAATCAAAATGTTATTCCATTTAGGTTGGCTTGGAGGTCATAAGCTTGTGTACTCCTAAACATTGACAAACTTCTCTTTTAGCACATGTACACAATTATATTGCGCACAATTAAATTAGTCTTTCTATTCTGGTAAATGGACCAAAACATACTGATGACTCATCCTGCAACACACAGATTTTTTTGCCCAATCAAATGCTCTCTTGAATGTGAATACCCCTCCCTCTTATACCACCTGCCACAGATTATCAACTATCAATTCAAAAGGAAATACATCAACATGCAATTTCGTTATGTTTTTTTATGCAACTTCGTTATGTTGAAATTTATTTCAATTTTAAAATGTTGGAAATACTGGTTAACCTATGAGGTTTTTCTTGAAATTTTGTGACTTTTTGCTTTGTATGTGCTTTCCGGACATCGTTCCGTTCGTCATTTTTATCCTAATGTTTACAATATTTATGTGCTTTGGTCGTGTTGTTGTGGGTTTTAGTTCTGTGGGCTGTAAAGACCTTTGAAATAACTGAAATCATTTGGAAATGTGATATGGAACTGTAATAAGGTCAAGACCTGCCTGGAACTAATTTACCCGTGCGTTTCCCTGAAATAGTTGCACACCTTAGAACATTAGTCAACCAATCAGATTCAAGCATTCAACAGCCCCATGGTATAAAATAATAATCTACAACAACACTTTTAGTGCACCGAATTTGATGTTTCTCACAATGAAAAATGTTTGGCACAAAACACTGGCAGGGAAAGCATGGAATCTCTTTAAAATGTTCCTTAGGCTCAAGAGAGAGGATTCATTGCAAGGAAAGTTAATGATGAGTGACAAGAATGAGCAATAAACCACAACTAAATATAAATATATTTATATAATAGCTAGTCAACAAAGAACAAAATGTTGGCAGTTCATTCCAGCCTTACATGAGAAATACTCTAATCTTATGTATAAGAGCCCATCAGTGGAATCAGCTCTGCTCTACCAATCATTCCAGCGCACATTCCTTCAACAGTTTTCTGTTGGATTAATTTCTTGCGTATGACGTAAAGGCTTCGTATTCCTCTATAGATTCATCTGTGCACATCTTACAGTGTTAATATCAGAGACTGAATGCAATCTACATAAATCATGGGTGGGAAAGAGGGGCTTCGAGAACTGTTGCTGTCTGCCTCTGATCTCTGGAAAGATGGAAAGCATGGCCATTGTAAGAAAAGGCTTGTGGGAAGGGGGCGCAGCCATGACAACCAACCACTGCTATCTGGCACTTAGTAAATGAGAGCCAACTGAAGGCTGGGATATGTCTGGGAGACTGCAACCCCCTCAGACAGAAACACACTGACAAATTGTTCACAAAGTCAGCCCAGCAAGACAGTCAACAGCTGACATTTCAAACAGGCTTTCAGGCTAAAAACAAAACATTCTTTGTGGTGATGAAGAGTTTCCTAAAGTGTGATTTAATCCCCCCTCCCCTCCTAACTATACTATCTTAACTTCTCTCCCTTAATCAAGGAGACTACCTGGATAATATGGCAATTTCACATATTACAAGCCATTGTATGTAAAGTGATAGTTCACCCAAAAATTATAACGAACCTTCTCATTGTTCCAAACCTGCACGTATTTCTTTTTTTCTCCAGAACACACAAAAAAAAGATATTTGGAAAAACACTTTTTTTTCTTGTCCGTACATTGAAAGTCAGTGAGGACCATATGTTGTTTTGGACCCCACTGACTATCATTGTATAAACATTCTTCAATATATCTTCTATTGTGTTCTGCATAAGAAAGAAGATCATACAAGTTTGAAACAACATGATGATGAGTAAATGATGACAGCTTATATATTTAAATATTTCAAAACAATATGCATAATTTGCCAATTGTAAATTCCATAATATATGACCAAGGCTTAAAATGAATCAAAATGTCTGTCATATCAAGTAAGCCATTCATAGTTTGAGTTCAAAACAAAAAGTTTGAGCATTCCAACCAGAAACATTTGACTAAACCAACAGCATTAGTTTAGGGTAGCACTATCTGTTTGTCTGAACGGTATTATTTCAACACTTCTGTTTGGTGCTGTTGGCACTGACTTCACCTTAACTCATAAACACATAACTTGGGTCTTTTTCGACCTGGGACGTCATTCACTACCCCACCCATGATTGCCAAAACATTCAAGCATTTAAGGGTTAAAGTGTTGAATAGGCCTAATGCTAATACTGTGTCTTTCTAAAATGCATTCTGGCAAAGAGAAGCAATGGCATCCCTTACATGAAAGCACTACCTTGGATTGAAATCAACCCTTCGTGCACTGCAGCAAAATGACCATACTTAATGTGGTTCTCCCCGCAGCTCTTCATATCCGCCTTGCACCAGTTACAGACACTCACTGGCCCTGAGGTAGTGTGTATATATAGCTTGATTATCTCCATGTCCATGCTAGAAAAGCAGTGGAGGCCTGGGGCTCTGCATGGAGCCTGCCCGTACACGCCGTCTAACCCTGACCCAGCAAGAGGGCACTGTTTCTGCCCGTGACAGTGTTCGTGATTCAAGTACTTCGCCGCTTCATTAACGGGCTTCCTTTGGGACACCCTGACAGAGTGAAGGAAGGAGAAGAGGAGGGAATAAGTAGAGTAGAGGGGATACAAACAGAACGAATTAGCAGAAAAAAAAATACACAGTAAATGCACGAGTCTCAGAAAGCAGTGTAACAATATATTGTGGCACAATATATAGCGATACAAAATATAGTGGATAGCAACAATGTATTGTGTATAGTTCCCCAGTAAAACCATAAGGTCACACATTTGAGCTTCCATGTTTATTCATTATTATTAATACATTAGAAATAAAATGCATTATTTTGTAAAATACACTATTTAAAACATTTTAAATGTATGTAGTCAGGGACAGAGTGCAAGCATGTGTGTCTCTAACATAATTCGGTATTTTTAGCTAAGCAGAATCATGAATATTTCTATTCTGGTGTCACCATTGCCCTGTGCATGGGAGAGAAGGACCAAGTCCAAGCCTATTCAAGTCCATTCCAGATGTAATACCAAATTTAGCATTTTAATAAACAGTACTTTTGTTTATCATATGTCGTAGAAATAATAATCAAAAACTACCATTTTAACTCTTCGTGAGAGTATTGTACTGTGAGATCAGTATAGTTGTATCAAACCAAATCGTGACATGAATGTATGGTTACACCCCTAGCAGGTATTGTAAGATTATTTTGTAACCACTACCACGGTCCAATCCGTCTCAGCCGGTGATCTTCTGTAATCTTCCTCTGTCTACTTTCAAGTGACTCGAGCAGCGAGGACGCTATGTGCGATGGCTGAAGCATCACAAAGAAACAGAGAAGGCAAAAATACAGGCACGTACTTCCGTTTTGATTTGGGGAGGTGAAGGAGGGGGGTAAATTAAACTAGAGCGTCCTTTTTACTGTTTCCCATGGGGGGTCCCGCTTTAGCTCTGAGAACTCTCTCTCTCTCTCTCTCTCTCTCTCTCTCTCTCTCATCCCCAAACCCACCCCCTTCCCATCTACCCCTACCCCTCCCCCAAGCTCCTCTTTCTATGTGTGAGCCTCTCTCATGACATATGGGCTCTCCTCTGCAGCGGCAGCACTGAGAAGCGGCGTTCATTGTGCAGCATTCTCTCAGCAGCCATGCCAACGGCAGCAGAACAAGCAGGGATACCCTCCGCTCTTCACAAGGATTTATTTTAAGAGATGGAGCCAATAGTTTAATTGCCGACAAAACATCATATTCTTAAATGAACAGTGTGAGACATCTGTCTATTAAACAACGCAACAAATGCAATGCATGCATTTACAGTAATTACTCCATACAGACATATTGCTAGCACTGGTTGCATTTCGCAACTTACTATTGTTCGGTTAAATGAGAAATGTGACTATAATTCTGCTGATGCCTTGTTAAAGAGATAGTTCACCCAAAAAAAGAAAATTGGCCTGTCCTAACTTTCTGATTTAATGGGAAATGTTGTCACAGGAAACTAAAAAGCACTCATCAAGCCATTTAATGGGGTATTAAATGAGTGGAGTTTATTTTCCTGTGACAACATTTTTCCAATTGAAATAGTTTGTCTGTTTATTTTTTAACAGCAAATAGCTTTTAGTTCATATTACAGCTATGGACCATGATCTGTTGGTTGCTGTTGCTAGGCAGACGTAGGTGATCATTTAGATTCTAATTGGGACAAAAATGTAGACACGTCCACAAGTGCAAGATGAGTCATCAAATATGTTTCCCATTTTCCCAGAAGAGAAAAGTTGCATTCCAAATATCAGTCAGAGTATATACTAAATTTGATGAAGAACGTAGTCCTCGATAGTTGATGAAGTGCGTCCTTTAAGTATGCATGTCTTTATTTTAATACATTCCTAGATATTATACTACACCCACCATGTTGGCACTGTCCTCGGCTTGGACCTGTGTTTTATTTGACTTCTGACGTACTAACAGCAAGCACAAACATATTTGACTTGGGTGTTAAGTACAATTTAACCAGTAACAACTTTCCTGGTATCTAATATCACTTATACTGTACTTGAAAAGATCCACCTCACAGTTATCATAATTTTGAAATCTGACAACTACTCAACTACCTCGGACTTAGCAAAGTGTCAGCACTAACTGCACACTTTATAATCTCAGCGGATACACATCATCCACATATAATTTGCCTATTGTTTCATAAATAATGTATATTCAGACATCATACTTTCAGTCGGGTATAATGCTTTGCTTTTTGCATATAGTATATTTGGACACAGGAAGAAACTGCTAATTTTAGAATTTGAAATGAAATTTAACATAAAATGTTTAGAACATTATAAAAATTGCTTCAAAGCTAATAGACACAGACTAAAGGCCACAACAATGCAATTATGATTCCAAGAGGTCTTTAATAATAATAAAAACCAAGTGCTACATTTTTTAAGCTGTCTATATGCCAAAGATCGCAGCCTTACTGGTTACTCTTTACAGGAAACATGATTGAGAACATGAAGACCTGACAATCTTCAACTCTGTCCTCCATGTTCTTCAAAATACAGTCAATCTGATCCTCTAACAGTTGCCGTTCATGTGTTGCATAACAGCTGCAGGCCCCTGACTTGGATACGTCTGGCCAGGGATATCGACTCAATAACTGTTCTCCACCAAAGCCACACCAGAAGAAGCCACTGGCCACAGAACATTGAGCACAAAAAAAAAATGCCAGCAGATCAATAATTTGTCCTCCTCAGTCCCATGTCATGCAGCCATTCTCAGCAATGAACCGACATGAACATAAGAATAACCTTTTTGTCATTCAATGCATGGTCATATAAACCTAAGCTAGATGATTATGGTATTGGTTAGCACAACAGCTCAAATCAGCAAGCAGGCTTTCAGTGGCCTGTAGCAGAACTAAAGCAAGACTATAGCCCATCTCAAACTTCAGCACTATATTTCAGCACCACCGGACTGCAGAGGAAATTAGGTTGAACACATGGTGCACTACGGATGCACCAAAACTGTCCCATCAGCAGCAGCATACGAGGGCCACCTGTACCCTGATGTCAAACATTCAATTCTTAGCTCTTGTACGAGGCGAATGGTTTCGGCAGTGGGACTTGCAAGTCCAACCACATCCCGTTGCCTGACAACTCGGGATTAACGGCATTAGGCAGAAGCAAATCGAGCTGCAAAGCCAAACTGTCATTTTAACAGACCAAGTTCATTTTCTGGAAGATAATGCGAACATTTCCCAACTTGTCCCCCCCCCACCCCCCACCCCCCAAAAAAACACTTTGCAACTAATAAGATCACACCGGATGGTCAGAAAAGTAGGCAAAGGTCCTTAATCTGTGGAAAACCTCTGTACACAATGACATGTCAGCAAAAGCAAAAACACACACGTATCATATTTAGTCATCGCGCGAACGTATTGAGCAGCGCGTCATCATCCCAGATCTCAAGCACACAAAAGGACAAACCTGTCTGTCCTTTGCCAAGCGTCTTTTCCAGGCGATACGGTCCCACGTAATTCGCATGTTGGGAGCTGTTGTCTTTTCCCGTCGATGACATTTTGCTATACACGGACGAAGTTGCGATGCCGACAAATTGCTGCTGTTCGGCAATGAAGTATTTCTTCAGTACCGCAGTTATTTCCCCGCCCAGCTCTTGCTCCAGACGCTGCTTGAGGATCGGTGTTGCTGCTGCTCTCCTCCGCGTCTCCCTCTTTCTCTTTCTCTCTCTCTGCTGCCGAGCGCTCGGATAATCTCACAGCAGCGCGCGCGCCCGTGTGATGCTCAGCCTGCGCCTGCTGCGTGTGTGCGCGCATAACACACATTTCTCATCATAGATGATGAAGAGCGCGGACGGATGCTGTTTTTGGATAATCAATGTCCCGACACTGCATCATTTTTTGAGACATTATCAGTTGAAACACCCTTGTTTTTGATGGATGCACTGTAGGCCTACTAATAATTAGCCTATGTTTTAAAAAAAAAAGAGTAATAAAATGGTTAGTAGATTTATTTTAGATTTATTTTATTTTATTTTAGACTATAGCCTACATAAAATTTAGAATGTTCGGAATATTCCACGAAAACGGTGAACGTTGCTGGGATGAATTAGAGGCATGACGAATCCTGTGTTTTGAGAAATCAGATATATTCGATATTAGCTGTAAGAAAATTGAACGCTGGTCACATGTCCCATCCTCCACATCTGGTTCAGAGGTCAGAGCTCTTGACCTTCTAGACTGTATTTAGCAATTAAAATAATACATCAATACAACATTTTTAGATAATCTTTTGAATTAGTATAAACAATAATAAACATAAGAAAAAGACTTAACTCGTACCAGATTTATCTCCACATTTTACATGCATGTGACCCTGTTTTCCCCATTACAAAAACTAACTAAATTAATAATTAAACATAATGTGGACCCTTTTCGACAGCATGGGGGAAGTAAATTACCTCATTACAACAGTACTCAATTAATTTTGTCTATTTTAATGTCTATTTAATGTTTACTGCTAGAAACTCACATAAATCAGGCTTTTCAAATATCATATAAATCTCACGCCCTGATGATCAGAGGTTCTGAATGGCAAACAGTTCCTTTCACTCAATATTTGTTTTTATTTATTAAGGGTTTGGGGGTTGTTGTTGTTGTTGTTTACAGCTAATTCATATGCCTTTTTGCATTCTCTGTTAATTGCCATTTTACCATACTTTTGAAATCACTACCACAATACTGAAAAAAAACAGGTATTTTACCACTAAAAAGGCATGTTTTTGCTTTGACCTATAGTCACGTGGCTCAGCTACTCTTGAGAATCTGGTGCCGCTGAGATTTTGGCCTTGTTTCAATATATTCCCAGGTAACTTTCTTCAGAGCTTCTTAAAGACTTTGAAGTCACTCAGAACATCTGGCCAGGTTGTGTCTTGTCATCTCATCCTCTCCCCTCCCTTTCGATGTCCTTTCCCTTTTAACTTTCTTGTTGAGAGTGTGACATGTAAACAAATCTCAGTCTCTCTCTCTCTCTCTCTCTCTCTCTCTCTCTCTCTCTCTCTCTCTCTCTCTCTCTCTCTCTCTCTCTCTCTCTCTCTCTCTCTCTCTCTCTCTCTCTCTCTCTCTCCCTCTCTCTCTCTCTCTCTCTCTCTCTCTCTCCCTCTCTCCAAACAAGAGCTATGCAGGCAGAACATTGGGTTCTTTTCTTCAGCTATTCCAAAACATCACGTCACTTAAATATGAATTCATGATTTGTTTAGTGATTGTTACTAAATCTCTGCAGTCTGAGGCTAGAAGAGGACACTCTGACCTGATTAAATCAGAGGTCAAATGCTGTGACCATCTGCCTTTATTTTTATCACAGAAGCTGAAGATGTAGTGAAAAGGCAGATGAGGCTGACCTTTAAACATCTCGGTCACACATAGGCAGACACTTACTACAATGAATGACAGGTCGTTGGTACAGCAGGTTGACCTGTAGAGCCCATAACAACAGGGGTTTTACAAGCAGAAATTCTCATTAATGAATTGCATCCCCTTCCCCCATTTCATTTAAGTCATTATCTAAGCTGTAAAAGCCATAACCTGACAGTTAAATCAATCCAGATTATCTTTTGTCATTTAGCAATGGCCCACAAAATAGGACAATCTGTTCATGGTAAAACATTACATAAGCTATGCCACTTCTGTGCAATCAGATAATTATCAAGTCCACTGTTGAAAATATTCTTTATAAAAAGTTTTAGTTTGTTTTAAAGGGAGAAATAGAAATGGCTCAGATCTCTGTACCCGGTCTGAAATGAAGATTGCACATGCAGTCCTCAAAGAAAATCAAACATGTTAAAGGACTGGAAGAGATGTACACTAAAGGTCAATCTATGTGAATAATGAGTGCCTGCTTGAAGCTTGATTAGTTCCATAGTTACTAATCTATTGGATTAGTTTCCAATAGAATTTAAAGCAGTTTGGGTCAAGCTTTTATGTTTTGAACTATTACGTGATAAAAATTCATCATAAATTTTAGAGGTTTAATCTCCTACAGGTCCTTCTCAAAAAATTAGCGTATTGTGATGAAGTTCATTATTTTCCATAATGTAATGATAAAAATTAAACTTTCATATATTTTAGATTCATTGCACACCAACTGAAATATTTCAGGTCTTTTATTGTTTTAATACTGATGATTTTTGCATACAGCTCATGAAAACCCCAAATTCCTGTCTCAAAAAATTAGCATATTTCATCTGACCAATGAAAGAAGTGTTTTTAATACAAAAAAAGTCAACCTTCAAATAATTATGTTCAGTTATGCACTCAATACTTGGTCGGGAATCCTTTTGCAGAAATGACTGCTTCAATGCGCCGTGGCATGGAGGCAATCAGCCTGTGGCACTGCTGAGGTGTTCTGGAGGCCCAGGATGCTTCGATAGCGGCCTTAAGCTCATCCAGAGTGTTGGGTCTTGCATCTCTCATCTTTCTCTTCACAATATCCCACAGATTCTCTATGGGGTTCAGGTCAGGAGAGTTGGGAGGCCAATTGAGCACAGTATTGGTCAATAAGCCATTTACCAGTGGTTTTGGCACTGTGAGCAGGTGCCAGGTCGTGCTGAAAAATGAAATTGTCATCTCCATAAAGCTTTTCAGCAGGTGGAAGCATGAAGTGCTCCAAAATCTCCTGATAGCTAGCTGCATTGACCCTGCCCTTGATAAAACACAGTGGACCAACACCAGCAGCTGACATGGCACCCCAGACCATCACTGACTGTGGGTACTTGACACTGGACTTCAGGCATTTTGGCATTTCCTTCTCCCCAGTCTTCCTCCAGACTCTGGCACCTTGATTTCCGAATGACATGCAACCACTGAGCAACAGTCCAGTGCTGCTTCTCTGTAGCCCAGGTCAGGCGCTTCTGCCGCTGTTTCTGGTTCAAAAGTGGCTTGACCTGGGGAATGCGGCACCTGTAGCCCATTTCCTGCACACGCCTGTGCACGGTGGCTCTGGATGTTTCTACTCCAGACTCAGTCCACTGCTTCCGCAGGTCCCCCAAGGTCTGGAATCGGTCCTTCTCCACAATCTTCCTCAGGGTCCGGTCACCACTTCTCGTTGTCCAGCGTTTTTTGCCACACTTTTTCCTTCCCACAGACTTCCCACCGAGGTGCCTTGATACAGCACTCTGGGAACAGCCTATTTGTTCAGAAATTTCTTTCTGTGTCTTACCCTGTTGCTTGAGGGTGTCAATGATGGCCTTCTGGACAGCAGTCAGGTCGGCAGTCTTACCCATGATTGCGGTTTTGAGTAATGAAACAGGCTGGGAGTTTTTAAAAGCCTCAGGAATATTTTGCAGGTGTTTAGAGTTAATTAGTTGATTCAGATGATTAGGTTAATAGCTCGTTTAGAGAACCTTTTCATGATATGCTAATTTTTTGAGACAGGAATTTTGGGTTTTCATGAGCTGTATGCCAAAATCATCAGTATTAAAACAATAAAACACCTGAAATATTTCAGTTGGTGTGCAATGAATCTAAAACATATGAAAGTTAAATTTTTATCATTATATTATGGAAAATAATGAACTTCATCACAATATGCTAATTTTTTGAGAAGGACCTGTATACACAATATATTGTGTTGAATAATAGCTGACATAATTCTATATTGCAAACTATTGAGTTCTAATCTACATTTATACCATAATTTATTTAATTACCATGAAACTAAATAAAACTTAATGTTAATAGAAGTGAATCTAACACTGACATATGGGTGTCCTTCAGCATAATCTGTGGTTGTTTGTTCATTAATGTAAATAAAAATCCATTTAGAGGCACGTGGATGTATCCTTTCTCATAATATTTGAATGGAATTATTGACCTCTGGATTCTGCATTACATATTCAGGAAGAATATGTAGCTAATGTTCTTCAGATGTTGACATTATTTAAGTGTTGGCTAATGTAGGCTCTGCATATTTTAGACTGCCCAAGCAAGGGCCATTAATGATAAATTAGCTCTGTATGAAAAAACAAGTGAAATAAATTAAGAAAGTGAAAAAGAAAAAAAGTTATAGAAGTTTGAGTTGAACAAGTTGTGTTTCAAATTTTCAGGTTTATATCTCAAAAAATGAGCTTTCATTAAAATTTTGTTTGTTGTTTTTCACTAACAACCAGACTCCATCACTGCCCAGGGCGCCGCGTTTCCATAGTGTGGTTTGAGTGATCTGAACCATTATTTCCACAATTTTCATACTATTTATGAAGTAGACATCCTATTCAGAAGTAGTATGGGAAGTATGGCAGATTTTGATATGAATTCAACCTCTTATAAACACATAAAAATAACACGTATGTGCGTTAGGCTATAGCTCGCTGCCACATCACAAATGGTGAATCTATTTTTTTTCTTTATATTTAAAACATTTTCAGACCTTTTTTTCTAAAAAATAATAATAATTGAATGGATGTTATCTTTTGAACTATTGGCATGAAAACAAACTGAGGGTTATACCATTCTTTCGTGATGTTTCATGTGCATCGCTATTTCAAAATAAAGGTCTGAACACGCCTTAGAAGTATGACAATATTATTGTTGCAAATTGATAAATTACGGCTCCTCTGTAATTTATTTTGAAAATCAGTCACCAAATATGAAAATTGGACATTGTAAGCTTTCAAATGATATATAGTTTGTCAAGATTAGTTTAGGTTTAGTATAGGACACTACTGTTTTAAATATGTAATGGCTGATGGCCCACTGGTGGGCCGGTGACACTTAAGAAAAATCAGTGTGTATTTGCAAGCGTTTGGATTTGCAAGCTGAAGCTGGTTTTGAAAATTCTTCATTGCAAGACCAAGCAAGGCTGGGAAGTTTGTAACACTGCTGCAATGCCCTCTTCAGGACATCTCTGAAATACTCAGGACACTCAGAACTGCAATCTGCACTCATGAATAATGTTTTTTTTATTATTATTATTATTTTATCTGATGCTGAGCATAGAGGACAGAAGGAAATCTAGCCAATACTGTTATTAGATTTTTGTTACATTTTGCAAAAAAATTGGAAATTCAGTTCTTTAGTATGTGAAAGCTATAAAGAAAAACCTCTTTCCAAAATATATTTCCATGCAATGTAAGACCAATTTGTGAGAATAATTTAATGCATTATTATATAAAAACAACACGTTTCCAAACTTAAATAATTTATATGTAAGCTTAAGCAAATTATAAAAAGATGATCTGAAAAATATTTATGTATCTTCTACAAGTTTTTAAAAAATCAGAATGAAAAACTAAACCATAACAATAATAAATTAATTTAATGTTTCAAAATGTGTTATTTAAATCAATACCTATAGGCAGGGTATAGGCTATTTTGTTCCAGAAACATTTTTGTTATACTGGTTGAAAGTCTCTGTCATACCTCTGTGCACCCTGTTCAAGCACATCACACTTCATCAGTGCGTTTCATGCTATGCAGAGTTAGACAGACGTCAGTCACCCAGTACCGCAACCACCTTTTACAGTTCCTCCTGAACCAAAACAATGAGCTTATGCTGCTTTCTACTGTGCATAACTACTGCCATTTGGAAGAGATGCAACCCCATGATATTATACTTGGAGCGGTTCGTGACTCATGTTTCAATGGCAACATTATCACCCCCAAATCTGCAGCAGTCAGGTGATAGGCCTACAATTAATTTGTTTATGTTCATTATTATTGTAATATTATGTGCTTTGAGACATTAGGTAGTTTAACATCATCTCTCGTGATGCTTTGCTAACTCTGCTGAACGCGTTCATGTTTTGAAGAAGACATTCTGAAGGGAGGGTGGGGATCTCATGCTTTCAAAGCTAACTATTGCACGCAGAAAATTGCTGCCTTTAAATTAGCACATTAACTTTGACAGCTCAAACATTACTTTTCTTCTTCTTCAATTTTTCCCTGGACCTAGTTAAAACCCCTGCTCAACTCTACATATTGTGAAGATACAACTCATATAAATATTCATGACCTTGCATTCGGCTCACCTATTCTATCTGCACTCTAGACTGCTTCACTTTGCGGGTGGAAATGCGGTAAACTTTCATTAGAAGTTGTCAGATACTTCCTGAAATCAAATGGTTGCCAAGTAGCAGTAAATTAATAATCATAAGATACATCGCTCTGACTCAAAAGCAAAGAGCATGAGAGAGAACTCAACTTTTCTGCAGCTCATTATGTTACAACTGCATAAAGTAGGCTTTAGGAGAGAATAAATTTACTGCTCATCCTTAATTATAATTAGAGAGAGATGTTTCTGGGGTAAATAATTACTACATAAGGCACAAATTGTTAGTAATTAGGAGGAGACTATGGTGCAAGCAGAGATAATTAAGTCTGTAGTGCTTAAATAATTGCACAGTGGCTAACACAGAATGCTGTGTTGCAATTGTAGTCCCTTCAAATCAATGCAATTACATTAAGCTCAAACACATCTCATCTACCCTTTAATATTTGCTTGTTGTGGGCTTTGGCTTTATGCTCATTGTATTTTTGTTTTTACAATTCTTTATTACGCGGCTCTCTATAGTATTCAAGATGATATGCCTTATCCTGACCATTCAGTCCACATCAGGGTAAGGACTGTATCTGAAATCACCCCTTCACTGTTCCCTGCGCTAGCTAGTCCACATATAATCTGAACGTGGTGGATTATACACTGCCCGGCTCAAATTGTGAACGAATGGTAGGTGGGAGGGAACACGAAGAATCAGTTTCACACATGAATTAGCACCCTTGAGTCCAGACCTTAAATTCATCTTTGGGATGTGCTGGAATAGACTTTACATAGTGCTCGACTCTCGCATTGTCAATACAAAATCTTGACCAAAAATTGATGCACCTCTTGATGGAAATAAACATTGTGATGTTATTTCCATCAAGATGTGCATCGAAGGGAATCCCTGCCGCCAATTTGAACTGTGTTCAACTTAGTCAAGTGGGTCAGGGAAGTTTATTTGGACAGGCCTCGAACCCTCGATTTTGAGACCGCAAGTCTATTGAAATGAGAATTCCAAAGTTACCCGGACTTTCTCCGATTAGAAATGGCTAATATTCCCCACAACCCATTGCGCATTGGATAAAGGATTGATGAGAACTACAAAATAAAAAAAGAAAGTGTTCAATAAAACTACAAACATGGCGGGTGTGCCATTCTGACGGTTAAGTAGGTTTTGATAAAGGGTTTGAGTGATTAATAATCAGTATCTAACCTGACGAAAATATATTTATTTAATGTTAACCATATTAGCTATATATCATCTGCAACAGAATTGTGAAATTCTGTAAAAAAAGAAAAATGTTTGGTCATTAACTTTTAATGCATCATTAATCAAATTGCAAACACATGAGGAGTTCCCTTTCGAGGGAACTCCAACTGCGTCGAATGACACTTTGGGGGAACGCCCCTCAGCGTAGCGCCTCTGAAGCATGAATGAAACTAAGCCGATCTCCGATTGGTGCAACGTAATGACGTAATGTGTGACGACACATAGGCGGAACTATAAAGGGACGCCGGCACACACAAAATGTCAGCTTTCTGTTCTTCAGCAAGCGCTATCTGTGACTGTGTGTCTTATTTATTGTTGTCTGTCAAAACTGAGCAAAATTGTATCTCTGGTATGGCGAGTGAAGCGAGTTTCAGAAAGTGTGTGCATCCTTGCCCTCGTTACATCACGGGCGGGGACATACACCGACTGTGCACGCACTGTCTCGGAATGCAGCACTCGCAGGCAGCTCTCGAGGGGGCTGCTTGCGAGGATTGTGAAAAATGAACAATCCGTGTGCTGCGTTCCTGGCTGGCTATCTTTGATGAAGATGGCCAGCCTCGCGAGCCACGTGGTGCGGAACCCGCGTCCGCTGAGGGCGGCGCGGCAACGCTCTTCATGGGGCTCGCAAATGGATCTGTCAGGGAATCCCGAGGCTGCTGAGGCACCTTCTCGGGATTCTTCTGACAGTTGCGATGTTCTCGAGCCTCGCGTGGAAGCCCGCCCGGCGGCTTCTTCTGCGCGAGCCGAGGACCCGATGCTTGAACTGTTTGCCTCTGAGGAGGTAGACGTGCTCAGCATCGAGGGCGAGGACTTCGTGGATGACTCGCCACCCCGTGTCCCTGCATATGAGGAGCTGGTAGAGGTTGTCTCTCGTGCTGTGGCCCGTTTAAACATCAGTTGGCCACATGAGAAACAGGAAGCGCTTACTAAAAGTAAGTTGGACGAGCGCTTACTGCAGCACAGAGAGCAACCTCATCACCGGGGCTTACCATTTTTTCCCGACTTACACAACGAGTTGTGTAAGTCGTGGAACAGACCACATTCATCTCGTGTGTCCAACCCCCCAGTACTTAATTATAGTAACATCTTGGGGGCACGAGAAAATGGTTATGGGATGATGCCACGGGTGGAACAGCCACTAGCAAATTATTTATCCCCCGAATCGGCGTCATCCCTGAAAGCCCCGGTGCTGCCCACTAAACCCTGTAGGGATACATCTTCTTTAGTGGGCGGGGCTTATATGGCTGCGGGTCGGGCTGGTGCAAGCCTTCACACCATGGCTCTGCTTCAGGCGTACCAGGCTGACCTTCTTAAGGATATAGATGAGGGCGAGAGTCCAACTCCCGATGACATCGCGGAGTCGAGGAAGGCCGCTGACCTGTCTCTCCGAGTCACCAAGGAGACGGCCCGTGCTATCGGCCGCTCCATGGCGGCAATGGTGGTCTCGGAGAGACATTTATGGTTAAATCTGTCGGGCATCAAGGAGAAGGACAGGGCGTTCCTCCTTGATGCCCCGATTTCTCCTTCTAGCCTGTTCGGCGACGCCGTTAATACCGTCGTCGACAGGTTTCAGGAGGCGAAAAAACAGTCGGCGGCCTTCAAACAATATCTCCCTTGCCGCTCAAAATCCAAGAAGTCTACCCCTAGTGGGGAGCCGCAGCCACAGCCATCCTCCAGCTCCTCCGCCTACAGACAGGCCCAAAAGGAGAGTGTCTCGTCTAGAGCCCCCCCTCAAGGGGCCTGGGGGCATAGACGGCACTCTCAGGCGAAGCCTCAACAGAAGCAAGGCGACCTGAGGGCCGTCCTGCAGGCGAAGAAGGCTTCGTCAAAGAGATCCTAGCCAATCTAGGATCTCTGCGGGCGGCCCCACCCGTGGTGGAGCGACCGAGGGCGTCTCCTTCGTGGAGCCCGCAGGAAATCGATGTTGCTCTCCCGCCGTTAAACACGCTTCGGGACACATCGGTTTCCAGCGAACGCAGGTTTCACTGTCCGCCCCACAGGCTTGCGGTCAGGCAGCATTCGCGTCCGCCCATCGAGAATCATTTTCGGTTCAGCCCTGCCGGGAATCCGCTTCAGGGGGCCTAGAACGAATTCCGATTAATACCCGAAGCCAGGCTCGAGAGCCTGGTTCCCTTGGTAAAATATTTCGATGCATGGAAAAATCTGTCGAATATTTCTCCTTGGGCCCTGCGCACCATTCAAAATGGGTACAGGCTGCAGTTCAGTTTCCGCCCACCCAAATTCAACGGGGTGGTCTGGACTGTAGTCGACCCAGTGCAGGGTCGGGTATTGGAACAAGAAGTAAACTCCCTGCTGGCAAAGGAGGCTATAGATTGCATTCCTCCACCGGACAGGGAGTCCGGGTTTTACAGCCACTACTTCATAGTTCCCAAGAAGGATGGGGGGTTGCGTCCAATAATAGATCTTAGGCACCTAAACCGTTCTTTGAGGAGATTCAGGTTCAAGATGCTCACTATTCCTATTATCGTAAGTCAAATTCAATCCGAGGATTGGTTTGTTATGATAGATCTAAAGGACGCATACTTCCACATATCCATCCTTCCATCTCACAGGAAGGTCCTGAGGTTCGCTTTCGGGGGCGAAGCGTACCAATATCGGGTTCTTCCGTTCGGTCTAGCTCTCTCCCCTCGCACATTTACCAAATGTATGGATGCAGCTCTGGCACCGCTGAGGCTTCAGGGCATCAGGGTGCTCAATTATATTGACGACTGGCTGATTTTAGCACAGTAACGAGAGCTGGCGGTTCGTGTCAGAGCACTGAGTATTTACATTCAGAGGTCCTCTTCATGGCGGAAGTCGGACCAGTTGCTGGTGTGTTTCGGGTCGCCCAGGAAGGGGCTTTCCGCTTCAAAGCAGACCATCAGCAACTGGATTGTCCAGGCGATTTCCACGGCCTACCAGATGCGCGGTATGCCTTCACCTTTGGCCGTGAGGGCTCATTCTACCAGAGGCATGGCGTCCTCTAGAGCCCTTCTCGCTGGGGCCCCCATCCAGGAGGTCTGCGATGCAGCAGGATGGGCTACCCCTCATACCTTTATTAGGTTTTATAGTCTGGACATTCCGTCAACACCCGGCGCTCTTGCGCTCTCGTCCTAAGTGTGCCTGTGAGCAGCTTCACACTAGGGCAGGCAGGGCACGTTGTGGCGTAGTGGGCACTCGTTCCCCCAAAGTGTCATTCGACACAGTTGGAGTTCCCTCGAAAGGGAACGTCCTCGGGTTACGACTGTAACCCTTGTTCCCTGAGAAGGGAACGAGAGCTGCGTCCCTTGGCCACGCCTTCCCCTGCCTGGGAGCGCTTGCTTCATCACAGAGGCTGACATTTTGTTTGTGCCGGCGTCCCTTTATAGTTCCGCCTATGTGTCGTCACACATTACGTCATTACGTTGCACCAATCGGAGATTGGCTTAGTTTCATTCATGCTTCAGAGGCGCTACGCTGAGGGGCGTTCCCCCAAAGTGTCATTCGACGGAGTTCTCGTTCCCTTCTCAGGGAAAAAGGGTTACAGTCGTAACCCGAGGACGTTTTCCGCGTCATGCATTTCTCTCCAGAACGGAAGGAAATTAAATTAAATTGAAAGTACACCGCCATCTTACTCCGACGAAAGTGACTTGAACGCACATGGCGTCATAAAAACGACTTCCCACCAAGTACGAACTTCCCAGGAAGCAAAAAACTGTAATTAATAAATTGTCTCCATTACGGATTCCAATTGATCAAGGGCATAGGGCATTCCATAAAACACATTGCAAGGGTTCCACACAATGACATATCCGAGTGAATGAGACGGAAGAAAGTTAACAGGGGAAGGGCATCAAAAATTGGACTGAAACTGCGTCCTTCCTAGGCTTGTAGTCCTCCTCAGCATTAGGGGAGACCGGGGATGGTTGTAACATGGGTCAGTTGTAACAATTCCTATCTGTCCAATCAGGAACTAATTACAAATCACCTGATTCACTTCGCACATGCTCAGTTTAGTTCTTATTCCACATGTGATAAAGTAGAGCCCTGTGGCAGACACAGCACATGTTAGAGTGTGCTGAAAAAAAACAATTTTGAGGTAAGAAAGTTACTTTTTTTGTTTTTATTACGCGAATTTCTGCTTTGTAGTTAAACTCATCAAACTTTTATTATGTGTCTGTGTAGATATTTTCAATGCAAGTTGTTAGTGCTAATGTTTTGCCTGTTAGCTGTAAGGTGAGCTAGTTCATGGCTACAGGACTCTGGGTTAGTTGTAACAACAAGACTGCGGGTTAGTTGTAACAACAATGAAACGTTACAACCTACCCCAAGAAAATTTTGTTCAATTTACATATGTTTTATTCGAATTTCAGTATGCCTAGGTCTTGGAAGAGAAAGACAGACAGACGGGTGTCTCACAATTTTGAGGAGAGTAGCAGATGAGGCAAATGGAGAAAGTCTATACGATCTGTGGCAAAGTTGTATGGCATTTGCCATGCAACCTTGTACAGATTCTGTAAAAAGAGGAGGATGTTAGAAGAGAAGGGATCAGGTGAACTTCCGAGAGTATGTAGCCCATTCTCACAATGGAAAGAGGGTCTTCACTGAGGAACAAGAAAAACAACTTACTGAGTATCTGTTGGGGGCAGTTTATTGACCAGTTTTATGGTCAATTACTATGACAGAGTGTCACACACACATACAACACACACAACACACCACACACACACACAAACAAACAAACAAACAATGTTTGTCTTCAAGTTCAATTTATATTGGTCAATTACTATGACTGAGAGTGACAAACACACTGAGACTAAGAGTGACACACACACATCAGTTATATTTAAAGGCAGTATTGAATAAAAACCTTTCATTATGTTACATATCACCCCGGTGGATATCATAATGTTACATCTCACCCAAGGGTATGTTACAACTAACCCAGACTATGGGGTGAATTGTAACATTTGACTCCTCGTGTTTGAAACTAAACCATGCATTTTCTGTTTGTGTTGCAAAGATAATAGCTATGTCATTTAATAGCAGACACTTGTAACTAGTTTGTATCACATTTTGAACTCACTGACTTCAAAGTCTAGGCCTACTACAAGATATAGACAGAAAGGTCAAAATTGTTACAACCATCCCCAAGCGTCTCCCACGCTAGAATGAGACAGTCTAGGACTAGGAATTGCGCATGGCTGCGTAGGCTAATAAATGTTTCCACATTCAGCATTTGTGATTTACAACAAGACAACAGAAAACGCGTCTTCATCTCCAAAAAAAAAAATGTTTTGGTCTTACATTATACAGCCCAAATGCATCTTTCCGATTGAGAAACACCCATTATCAGGGGGTCGGAATTCTACACAACACCAGCATTATACTTTCATGTCTCTTGTATCACACCTCGGGACGGGTTCGCTCTATCTTATTTCATTTAGAAACTCCCGCTATAATGCTGCAGTGGTAGTAAGCCAATTTTGTACGTAATGGACTAATTTTTATATGTAAGTCTGTGGAAGCTTCAAGATAATGTAGCCCACTACAGGTACATTTATTAAATAATTTGTGATGGACTGGCCAGGGTGATTCCCTGCCTGCAGCCCAAAACTCCAGCTTCCCAGCGACCCTAAGCAGTTGGGAGAATGGATTGATCGATTAAACACAAATCAATATTTCATGCACCTGTATTTACATGTCGGGGCCCTGTCAAAACGTACAAGGGCACATGAATAAAAAATAATTAGCCTATGTGCAAGGATAAATCATTATAATAAATAGCCTACTGCAAAAAAATGAGAGTCAGTGTTGATATTATGGTGACTTTCAACCACAAGTATGGACAAATTACATTGTTTTTTCCATCAATCCAACAGTCTTTCAGTGTTTGGAGGGTGGGGGCTATTTCAAATCCTGAGGCCTTCACAATTAATATGTTTCAGTCAAACCCTTGTGCCCTGGGTTCAAATTCAGTCAAACCCTTGTGCCCTGGGTTCTGCCTAGAGAACTTTCTCAAACTAAGGCCAACAGGCTGTCAGAAAGATGAAAACGCATAACATTCCCATACGATGGGGCTTCCACTGAACAGACAATCAATGTTTCAGCTTTGTCTTGTCACTGCAGGCTACGACGTCACTCCAGCTGAGAGCGAAATGACCCGACAGCCAATAAACACCTTCAACAGTTTCCTCCAGCGCACACATAAGGGCCAGTAAAATTTGACAATGCCAAGGTGACACATTAAGGCCCATAAAAAATGTTGTGGGCTCCGTGTGCTTTTTTGTGTTTACAGGCCTGATCTGAGATACATCAAATACATGTTTCAGTAAATCAAACTTGACTTTTGTCACCTTTGAGATAAAAGACACTGAGAAGGGTTGTAATCTGTTCGGTTCAAAAACGACACGAGAAGGTTATCAGTCAGTGCAGCTGCACTGCTGCAGGCACACAAAAAAATCAGAATTTCAACCAAGATTGTGGAAAGAAAAGGCAGAGAGGGTTGGGTTAAAAGGAGCAGAGGCTGTTATGAAGGTTAGTGATTGAGGTTGGCAACTATGACATGCCTATTAGCTTTAACATCTCCACCTGCTGACACATCACTGCCTAGCAGCAATGAGTGAATTAGATTTAACATCACATCCACCAGCCACACATCTCCTGTCCCCCTCAACCCAAACCCGAATCACGAACAGCACAGGTTCCAGCGGCGACGGGCTGTTTCTTTCTCCCATGTGCAATAAAAGCTGATTAGAGTTGAAACAGTTGACCGGTCCTACCCTCCTTCACAGCTGCTGGATTAGAGGCTGAAGTCCATCATCTGTGAAATGAAATTTCGATGGTCGAACAGAGACAGTCTGAGGTGCTGAGTGTATGTATGCGAGTGATAGAGTAGAAGAAGGCATAAGACACAATATGAAAGGTCACACATCACAGCTAAAAGGGACATATGAAGATGAACATTTATCAGTCAAGTGGTAACAGGACACACTGTGTATTGAAATATATGAAGTCTAGTTGTTAACTATAGACGGGTTTAAAACAATTGTGTACAAAGTTTTTACATGAGAAGTTCTTGAAAATTCCATCGGTGGGGGTGGTAATCCTATTTAGAACTATTTCAAAAATTAACAATTAATGGATTACAATCTCAATTTAAAAAAATCTAGATGTTTTTAAGTTTATAATAGTATATACAGTGAGGAAAATAAGTATTTGAACACCCTGCTATTTTTGCAAGTTCTCCCACTTAGAAATCATGGAGGGGTCTGAAATTGTCATCGTACGTACATGTCCACTTTGAGAGACATAATCTAAAAATAAAAAAAATCCAGAAATCACCATGTATGATTTTTTTTTAACTATTTATTTGTATGATACAGCTGCAAACAAGTATTTGAACACCTGAGAAAATCAATGTTAATATTTGGTACAGTAGCCTTTGTTTGCAATTACAGAGGTCAAACATTTCCTGTAGTTTTTCACCAGGTTTGCACAGACTGCAGGAGGGATTTTGGCCCACTCCTCCACACAGATCTTCTCTAGATTAGTCAAGTTTCTGGGCTGTCACTGAGAAACACGGAGTTTGAGCTCCCTCCAAAGATTCTCTATTGGGTTTAGGTGTAGGCCACGCCAGAACCTTGATATGCTTCTTACAGAGCCACTCCTTGGTTATCCTGGCTGTGTGCTTCGGGTCATTGTCATGTTGGAAGACCCAGCCTCGACCCATCTTCAATGCTCTAACTGAGGGAAGGAGGTTGTTCCCCAAAATCTCGCAATATATGGCCCCAGTCATCCTGTCCTTAATATAGTGCAGTCGCCCTGTCCCATGTGCAGAAAAACACCCCCAAAGCATGATGCTACCACCCCCATGCTTCACAGTAGGGATGGTGTTCTTGGGATGGTACTCATCATTCTTCTTCCTCCAAACACGGCGAGTGGAATTATGACCAAAAAGTTCTATTTTGGTCTCATCTGACCACATGACTTTCTCCCATGACTCCACTGGATCATCCAAATGGTCATTGGCAAACTTAAGACGGTACTTGACATGTGCTGGTTTAAGCAGGGGAACCTTCCGTGCCATGCATGATTTCAAACCATGACGTCTTAGAGTATTACCAACAGTAACCTTGGAAACGGTGGTCCCAGCTCTTTTCAGGTCATTGACCAGCTCCTCCTGTGTAGTTCTGGGCTGATTTCTCACCTTTCTTAGGATCATTGAGACCCCACGAGGTGAGATCTTGCATGGATCCCCAGTCCGAGGGAGATTGACAGTCATGTTTAGCTTCTTCCATTATCTAATGATTGCTCCAAGAGTGGACCTTTTTTCACCAAGCTGCTTGGCAATTTCCCCGTAGCCCTTTCCAGCCTTGTGGAGGTGTACAACTTTGTCTCTAGTGTCTTTGGACAGCTTTTTGGTCTTGGCCATGTTAGTAGTTGGATTCTTACTGATTGTATGGGGTGGACAGGTCTCTTTATGCAGCTAACGACCTCAAACAGGTGCATCTAATGTAGGATAATAAATGGAGTGGAAGTGGACATTTTAAAGGCAGACTAACAGGTCTTTGAGGGTCAGAATTCTAGCTGATAGACAGGTGTTCAAATACTTATTTGCAGCTGTATCATACAAATAAATAGTTAAAAAATCATACATTGTGATTTCTGGATATTTTTTTTTTTTTAGATTATGTCTCTCACAGTGGACATGCACCTACGATGACAATTTCAGACCCCTCCATGTCTTATAAGTGAGAGAACTTGGAAAATAGCACAGTGTTCAAATACTTATTTTCCTCACTGTATGTATTTTAATAATAAAATTATTTTTAATTTACTAGCATTAGCAACAATCCTGGAAAGACCACGGAAATGAAAACATCCATGCACAGGCTCCCTACCATATCATCATCCTAACACCGCTAATATATATATATAAAATAAAATATATAATAAAAAAATATATATAAAATATATATAAAAAAAAATTCAATACAAGTTTTTCTTCTTTCTTTTTTTTTTTGTGTGAAATTTATCAAACATTTAACCCACAAGAAAACAGTTTAAAAATAGCCCAGTACTGTGGGAAAACCGCAGACTTGGCAGCCCTGGTCAGTTGTTCAAAGCAAAACGAGTAACTGTGTACAATAGATCAAGGTATCATATGAGGTTTGTGCAGTTAACAGAATAAATGAAATTGAAACTGTCTGAAATTATACTGAATAACTATGGATTTTACACTTTTAAAATGTCAGACATCTAGATAACCAAACCCAGATTTAGCTAATAGTTTATTTATTTTTTATTACAGATATTCATTAAACATTTTAAACACCCTCATACCTCAAAGACACACTGCACAATAATTTGGTCTTTCATTCCCTTGTTTCCCGTGATTGTAGGCAAAACACTTCATTCATGATTATAATGCCGTTACATTCTTTGCAACAAAAAAAGTTCCCTTCATTCTTAGTGGTTTTATACATATCTCAAATAGATATACAAGTTTAATCTGAAGATGTCTGCATAATATTCTAGCAGTTCAACCAAGTACATTCATGTAAACTGGCTGCATAACAACTGTTATCACAAGTAGAACTGCAAAAATGCTTTAATGCATTAAGCATTAACAATGATACAATTAGATTCTGAGATGTTAAAGTAGATTGGTTTACTAACTTATCTAAAAAAAAAAAAAAAGTGCTGATTTTAAGAGAATTATTCAGTTACTTGTACTATTTGGAGATTAAACAATATAAAAATAAGACTAACATTCAGGTTGAGGATACTGAATGTCATTCCCATACTTCTTTACCTTTACCCTGCATCTGAAAAGACACTTTAGAAGAATGAGGCACAAGTTACAAAAAGTGCAACGATTGCTGTTTTTATAAGGCTATGCTAAACTCTATAGCTGAGCAAAAATGTCTCTCGCAACTGTTTGATTTCCTTTCTTTGTTACAGTTAAGAACCTTAAAGGTCACTGTTGTTTTATATATATATATATATATATTTAACATAATAAAGATATATTCATTGCACTTGTTGTCTACAGATGCTATGAATGTAAACTTCCATCTCTCCGTTTGACAGAGATTTGGGGTTTTGGTCCTGGGTAAATTACAATCACCTTCAATCATCACAAAGACTGATTTAGTTTACCACGTGGTATAACTGAGAGGGAGAATGAATTATTTGGGCAGGTCAGTACAGGTCACTGAGGCCTGCTACTTTCCGGGCCTTCTGCATCAAGGCTCGCAACTGGAACTGTTTTCTGGAGAGAAGGCGCACATGCTGCACACAACAGGATATTCACATTAATATATTTCAAATATTGTGTTTTAGCTTAGACAACAAGACAATGACAAAAAGGGCTGTTGACTAACCTTGAGGAACACATCCAAGTCAATGACATCTCTGCGTAACGCTTCACCCAAGTAGAAGATAGTGTCTTCAATGGCGTTTTCTTCAGCGTAGAGGTTCAGAATCTGCTTATAAAGAGGAGCGGTCGGCACAATCACATCATCGAGGTCATTGTCCTCAGATTGGCTCTGCATTCTCTCCAGGGCAACAGTCAGCTCCTCATCTTTCTGCTTGAGGGTATCAATGTTTTTGTCCACATCAGCCTGTGATTCAATGGAAAAAACATGTTTTATATTTACATTTTATAAAATATTTAAAAGTACAACACTTTCAGGCAGATACCTTGTTAAAAAGTGACTTATTAGATGTATAAATTAGTAGCGTTATAAGCTTCAGTCACTATTATCTGAGGTGTCATCAACAACAAATCAGAATGTTTGGCTCATTTCAACTGTAGCTGTACAATTACGAATGTTTCTCTTGTACCATCTCCAGGTCTAGTTTGGTCACCATCTCCTCCAGCTTCTGGTGGCCTCTCTTCAGGTCCTGCTCTGTCCTTTTCAGGGCATCCAGCTCTGCCTGTGCTCGATCCATCTCTTCTTTCATCCGCCAGCGCAATTTGTCGCTGACCGCAGACACCAGAGATGCACGGATTGTGTCCTCTCCGATGGTACCATCACGAGTGGGCCCTGAAACAAAGCAAAATATTTGCAGGGGTTTGAAAGTACAGTTTTTTTTGGAATAAGTTTGTTCACTACTGTTGAAAAGTTTTTGGTTGGTAAGATTTATTAATGTTCTTAAAAGTAGTTGCTCAACAAGGCTGCATTTATTTGACCAAAAATACAGTAAAACAGTAATATTGAGAAATATAATTACAGTTTAAAATAACTGTTTTCTATTTGAATATATGTTCAAATTTATTCCTGTATTTGCACAGCTGATTTTTCAGCTTCATTACTCCAGTATTCAGTGTCACATGATCCTTCAGAAATTATTCTAATATGCTGATTTGGTGCTAAAGAAATATTTATTATTATTATCAATGTTGAAAACAGTTGTACCACTTGATATTTCCGTCGTAAACTGATGCATTTTTCCACTTGAAAATGCAAAAAAGGTCTGCCCTCTAAAAACCTTTTATTGTAAACAGGAGATAAAGTTAACAAAACTTAAACGTTTCAGCTCTTTGCCTTCCTCAGTGTGCACACTGAGGAAGGCAAAGAGCCGAACGTTTGTTAACTATCTGCTGTTTACAATAAAAGATTTTTAGAGTGTATTTTTTTTTGCATTTTTGGATTGATACATAGGTCTCAGCACCAAATTAGCTGGGAGAGCGCAGTGAGTGCATTGACCGGATTCTTTCAAGAAATCTTATATGATAACATCATAAATTACTTTACTGTCACTTTTGATCAATTTAATCTATCCTTGCTGAAAAAAAAGTGTTATTTTATTTTTTAAATCTTACTAACCCGAGTGGTAGTGTACTTGTTTTTGAGACAGATATAAGATTAGAAATGCATTAGTTTCCTTTGATTCTTGGTTTCTGAGATTTCACTACTATTGCTCACCCACTGTAGTAACAGGCGACACCGGGGTATAGAGAGAGGACCCGGTAGAGGGGTATCCAGAAGCTGCTGCAGGATAAGGATAGCCCTGAAATCCCCTGACAGACAGAAAAGAAAATAGGGTCACGCTTTATATCAGGTAGCCTTAACTACTATGTACTTAAACATTTGATGCAATATAATGTTCATACATGATGGTGCATTGTAATTACATTTAAAGCATTTAGTTAGTCACACTTTTAACCGTTTTTCTAATCAAGTGAATCCTAATAATCCTTCAAAGAAGGAAAATACGATTCTATTCATGATTCGTTATAGGAACTCTCATGTATTCCTTACACTTGCATGAGCATCGAGCAGCAATTTCAAAGAGATCTAGCATGATTATATTCAGGTTAAGCCTTCATTACAAAAAAAATGTTTGAACTCTATAAAGTATATCTGTTCAGAAAACGTATTGTGAACTAAAGCCGTATTCGTCTGAAGTTCGTTCTTTTCCTGCTATTCTCTCCTGGAAATACTGGAGATGTGTTCACTCATACCATGTATTATACTGGAGTTTGCATATTCTGCACTCTAATTTAATACAATTATTCATTCCTACTCATGTCCTTTATGTTGTTTCATTTGTGGCAAAAAAAAAAAAACAGCCTTGAGTGTATCGCAAGATTTTCATGAGTCTCTAGAGAAACTTGTGGTGCTTTCACCAAGTGTGTATTTTGATTTACAGCAGGGGTTCTCAACTCTAGCCCTCGAAATCCACTTTCCGGCAGCGTTATGCCCTAATCTTTTAATGCTGGTATAAAAATAATTGTCTTTTTGCTGCAAAATGCATGCTTGACTGCTCCACTTTAAATTAGGTGTTTTTAACTACCATGTATTACCATTTAAATTAATTATTTAATACAATGGACGTGTTGTATACATACATGTTCTTACATTGTACTTATTTTAAAAAATACGTGCATGTAGTTAGAGCAGTAATTACACTGTTGATCCTCACTTTACACTGTAACCCTCCCTTAAACCTACCCGTATCACCAAAACTATTTATTTTTGATAAGTACATAGTAGTAAGGACACCTTATATAAAGTGTGACCAAAAATATTCTGTTACAATGGATATCAATGATGGAATATTTTGAAATAAGAGGAGGATCGAATTTAAGTGTTTAGAGCTCAGATGACCAGATATCTGATATGTATTGTATTTAGAATCACATATGAAAGAGGACCAAATCAGAAGAGAAAAATATGATGTGTTTTTGCTGTCTCACGTAACAAGATCACTAATCACTGATGTCTGAAAAATAAACTACCATTTGGGGTCAGTACGATTTTTAAATGTTTTTTTTTTTCTCTTATGCTCATCAAGGCTGCATTTATATGAACAAAAATATAGTAAAAACAGTTATATTTAACATTATTACAATTTAAATATTAGAATGTTTTCTATACATCGTTTTTTAGTTCTTTGATGAATAGAACATTCAAAAGATCAGGATTTATTATCTTTTGTTACATTATAAATGTCTTTATTGTCACTTTTGATCACTTTAATGCATCCTTGCTCAAAAGTATTTTTTTTTCACAAAAAACAACAACAACTTTAAACTTTCTTTTACATAGTCAACTGGTAGACCATGTGGTCAAGATTTGTGACTTGCACACTGAAAGCACTTACCCTGGATTGGCAGAGTGTCCTTGACTATAAGGCAAGCCTGGTGTGCTTGGCATGTAGGAAGCTGGAAAGAAAAAAATATATTATATAATTATTGCTGATGTCTGAAGTCAGATGCTAACCTAAATCTTAAAATACATTATCTATCAGATCCAATATATTGCGCTGAACCAAAATAATCAGACGCAAGTATATGCTTACTGTTAGGTGGGCCTGTTGCCGGGAAAGCTGCCTGAGTGCTGGGCCGTGAGAAGACTGGTGGTTCGTCTCCAAACACAATAATCATCACCTGGATCAGTCCCAACAAATTAGCCTGGGGCTAAAGAAGAGAAGACCAAAGCAAATGAAAGATGCATGAGTTTACACCCTCCTGAATTAAACATACAAAGATAAAAAAAAAAAAAAAAAAAAAAAACACTTACAGGTTTCCATTCATGCAGGTATGGGAGGTAAATCTTTCCATTAGCATCAACGTGTTTCCCAGGTTTTATCATCATGGCACTTGTGGGTTTGACAAAACAGATGGGAGGGTTGTAGGGATACGTGTCAAGAAGCCACAGGCAGATGGGAATGTTGTACACATTTCCTACAGAAGAGGAAAATATTAAATAGGGAATAGGGTTCAACATAAGGACTTTATTGATCTGGATACAGCTTGATTTTTTAAGGCAGTCTGAAGAGTGGAGAAACAACTTCTTTGAAAGCAGTGTATCTATACCTACCTCGGTAGTTTACTGGCACAGTTCCTGTGAGACTCAGCAGCTCTTTGGTAGAGCCATCATTGAACACTAAAATAAATAAAAAAAATGCTGAATGAGTGCAGGCCAGGGAAATATATTTATAGGACAAAATTGAGCTGATATCAATTGGTATACACATAATTAAAAATGAAAACAAAAGTATAAATTACTTCATAAAGCCACATTTAAAACCTTGCGAACTGTTTACGTTCATGTTATCTTTATTAAACATAAATGTTAAGTGCTTTAAAATATAAAAATGACATTTAAGCATTTGTAAGTGTGTTTGAAGTTAAGAGCCACAGTAAAGTCTTACCGTAGTTGTCCAACACTGGTTTAAGATCTTTATAGTGAGACGTCACGTTTAAGTCACGTGCGGTCAGATCCCTGTATTTATAAATCTGTGTACACAAAAAAACATTACCCAGATCACCTAAAGTTAAAACACTTTGTAAACATCTTCTCTGGTACGCGAGTGTTTAACATAACTTAACGTTACCTTCGCCAGGATTTTCCGTACAGAACTTTCGTTCATTGTCGTCATGTTTACAGTGATTATGAACTAATATATTACTTAAAAAAAAGATTGTACAGCGTTTACCAGTTAAATCATATAGATGTGTTATGGCCGTAAACTCATAAAGACCAAATCATTGCATCCATAACAAACAAGGAAATCTCGGCTATGGGCTGAACTTGCATTACTTCACTTCCGGTCAGATGACTGATGACGCAGAACTCAGAAGATGCACTTCATTGGTTGAAGTGTAGGTTCTACTTTACTACAGTATTGCTACAATAATAATTTTTAAACTTTAAAAATCCATATTCAGGGTGTGGTGACTAGGAAAAATTCGACTTTTAAAGATGTTTAAAATTCAAATGTAAAACAGATGTTCAGGAAATCAAAACAAACTTCTTTATTTGACACTTTCTTTACACAATAAATGGTAGGCACAAATCTATTATGGCAGATTGTTAAAATGAAATTCATTGTTGCCTTCACACCATAGAAACAAAATAATAACAACTTATTTACAAAAAAAGTATTAATTACTTTAAAAAACCCGAATTATTTAAATACCAGAGCCAACACATGCAATTTCTTCTAGGAGCGCTTCTATAACGCGGTGTTCTGCTATTGTTGTTGTAAAAAAACAAAAAAACAAAAAACAAACAAACATGAAAATGGTTTAGTAGCAGCATTTTGCTTATGACATGTTTAAAAAAGAATAACATAGAGGTCCTATGTAATTCGAGGTCATGTATTTGACATAATGTTAATACGAGTGTCATGTAAAATGGACATTAACAATATTAACCACGTGATAAACCCACATTACTCTGTGGCAGAGTAGATAAATCCATCAAAACGATCTGGGTGCCCACAGCATTCTGATAGAAACCCTTGAAGGTCATATCCATAGCTACTGACATGTGATTTAAAGAGAGAATCATATCCGCCCATGTATGTCCTTGCAAACAATCAATAGACTTTAAGGGAACAAAACACTGCAATCTTTATCGAGCAAAATCATCAAATTTCAAACACTAGTCAAAGACAGTGTTATGAGTTCATCTGATTCACGTAAATTAAATCGAAAGACCTTTGTTTATATTTGAAATCTAACAGAAATAAGTCCCTTATGATAATTTATAGTAATGATGAATTTACATGATGATTTTACAATTAGTGTATAATACAAGCAATCTGATGTCTGATAGAAGTATATATTACGCCTTATTGACACAAACATGTAAAATGTAGGCTACTTCCTAAAGGCAAAGGGAGACAAATGCATTTGAAGATAAGACAATGATACTAGGCATGTAATGACTTAAAAGTTTCAAGCGTATGCCCTGAACATGGGAACTGCACAGTGCTGGCAATATCAACAAAAGCTTTTCAGTCCAAGCTTTGAAGTTTATAGTAGGTTTGCATTCATTTTCCAACAAGAATAGTTTTTTTTTTATTTGATGAGACCTTCATTTATTTGTCTTCTTTAGCCAATGCAATTATGTGTGATGCATTTTTCTAATAATGTAAATGAAAAGCATCAGATCTGGAAATTTAATCAAGCCACAATTCAAAGACCCTGAGGGCCATTCAAATACAAAAAGGCTAACAAAGAATAAATGCGATTCCATAGCATGTCCTATCGGAGATGTACCTTCTAATCGCAATCTATTGCACTGTAACTTGTGATGCACACACTGCATATGACTATTCTCTTTGCAAGAGAATGTAATGAATTATGTACATTTTATTATGTTAGACTAAGCAAATGACAATACAAATCTTCCTCACATCCAGACATATGCTAATCTAACTGATGTAGTAATTCTCCTCTCCATCAAGTGTTTTTCTAACATACACATCTGACAAAGCAATATGAGAGGTTATTTTTTGAGCTATTACTAGTAAATAGTTTGTTTAATGTAAATATATTTAAGTGTGACAGCCTTTATCCAGTCGTATAGCAACTCCAGTGTTGAGACCATAAAATGAGGTACAACTTCTTTCCTCTCCAGTAAAGGAGAGCGATGGGTACATCCCTAAGAAGCCTGCAGGGCAGCCAGAATAAAGATTTCCCTTTTACACAGTCTGCTCTAAACGTCCAGCATCTCTGTAGGTGTTGCAGTGTTTGTGGTATGTAGGGCTGCACTGCTTTCAAAGCCACGCCATGCACTTTCACTGCAAAGAGAAGGAGAGAACTGAGTACACATGAGGAGCACAACACAACGGTTTAATTATTCATGAATACTTTTATATTTATGTTATTGAGATATCATTATGTCATATAGCCATGGTTGGATCATATATTAAAGTGCCCCATTTATTATATTGTAATGGTTCCTAATTTTGTTTTGGAGGTCTGCTACAATTGGTTTACACGCAGGTAAAACAACAACAACAACAACAAAAAAACTTGAAAGGGTTAGTTCACCCAAAAATAATTATGTCATTCATTTCTCACCCTCATGTTATTCCAAACCCGATAGACTTTATGGGACTTTAAGATCTTCGGAACACAAATGAAGATTTGCAATTACCACTTTGATACTTCAAAAAGTTCATGAAGAGATTGTAAAACTAATCCATATGAATTAAGCAGTTTAGTCTAATTTTTTTGAAGAGACTCGATCGATTATGAGGAACAGATTGAATTTAGGCTTTTATTCACATATAAACATTGATCAACGAATACAAACAGAAGCTCAACTGAACATGCGTAACACACAGGAATGAACCTCATTGGTTCTCGCACGTTAAGAGAACATGCTTGAGTTTCCGTTTACAACAACGGATGTGTGAAGTGATGAATGTTTATAGTGAATAAAAGCCTAAATTCAATCTGTTCATCATATAAAGCGATCGAGATAATTTTGATTAAACCGCTCAATTTATATAGATTTTATAAGATCTCTTTATGAACTTTTTGAAGCTTCAAATTGGTAGTTGCGTAGCTCTCAATAGATGGACAAAAATCGCTCAGATTTTATTAAAAATAATAAAATAATAAAAGATGAACGGAAGTCTTACTGGTTTGAAACGACATGAGGGCGAGTAATTATTAATGACAGAAATTTTTGGGTGAGCTAACCCTTTAATTCTCTCATATATGCATTGTAGCATCACCTCTTTTCTCACAGTGTCTGAAACGGTTTTATAAATTATCTCTAAACCCATCCTTTATGAGAGTCTACTCTGCTGTCGGGTCAGATGGCCCAGTCTGTTGTGATTGGTCAACTGCTTACAGCATGTGTTGGAAACTAAATGCCCATTACCATTTCTGAATTTCACCTCCTCCACTTGTATACACAGTGATACGAACAGTAACAAGGGCGTCGTTTTACTGTATCAATTCAAGCCCATGGACTCATTCATTGGAAGTGCATGCAAAGTGGATTTGCTTTTGCAGAGCAGAAAATAGCATCTCGACATGTCGACAACAAGAACCAAACTCTTCCAGGCCTCAGCAACAATTACAGTGTTTGAGGGCAGGTCAAAGTATATGTGGTTCGCGGGCAGCCAATGAAGAAATTTGTTACAAACCTACATAGGTTTATGGAGGAAGTAAGACTTCAGAATCGGTTCTTTCTTTTAGGAGACATAACTTTGATCTTTGAAGCTTTGCAGACATTTTATATTCACAAACAGTTATATTACACATAACATGAAAAGTAACATCTAAAAAAGCATAATGGGTCCACCAGCTAACATAATAAAGGAATTTACCAGATCATGACACCACACAGCGGCAGTTCATACAGTCTTGGCCGTTGTCATCTGGCGGGTTGAGTTTCCTCAACTTATGCTGCCTGATCTCACGGACGAGTGTGTAAAAGGCATCTTCCACTCCCTAATCAGAAACACACATAAACATATACATTCAGTTATATACATTCAACCATGCAATGAAATTAGGACAGCTTGATACTTTATTATCAAAATGATTGGTTATACAACAGAATACAACTGAAATGTTTCTAACCTGTCTTGTCTTGGCTGAGGTTTCAATGTAGGGTATACCGTAGCTACGGGCGAGTTCCTGGGCTTGTCTTGTGTCTACAGTGCGTGCTGGTAGGTCACATTTATTACCCACAAGCACCATAGGCACATCATCTGAGTCTTTAACCCTCTTAATCTGTTCCCTTTAAAAAGCAGTGTAAACAATCCACATTTATAATTATATTTATTATAAGAAACAAAAAGATGTATTCGTATGTGTTTCCTATCATTTAACCTGTACTGATGAATGTCCTCAAAAGACTTGGTATTGTTGATGGCAAAGACGCAGAGAAAGCCCTCTCCGGTCCTCATGTACTGGTCTCTCATTGCACTGTACTCTTCCTGGCCTGCAGTATCCAGGATATCTAACAGACACGTCTCTCCATCAATCACCACCTGTTTCCTGTATGAGTCCTGTGAGGAAGAACAGATCATAAATATCTAATGTAAGAATCATCTAATGTCTGTTATTTATTATAACAAATGCCTGCAGAGGGCGCAAACGCCTGGTGATTGTTGTTGTTACACTATGATGATCAAATCCATATTTAAAATTGGCCAAATTACATTTAATTGAAATGTTTACTTAATCTTACATGTTTGGCCACTTCTTTACAAGAGAAATGCTACAACCACTGTCATTTCCTCAACAAGAATATGTGGACATCAAAACATGCAAACTTCACGTTTGCATATTTAGAAACATATTGATGTTTGGAGTAGGTTTATAAATGATTTACCTTACAAATCTGATGAAATGGCGCACATTGCGTTCCCAGATGAACGTTATAAGCAACCCAAACTCACAGCATATGCAGAGATGGTGTGTGAGATGCGCTCCATACATGTAAATGATGCAGCATTTACTGTGGATGGATCCGCTCTGTGATGCACATAACCTACATGCATCTAAATAATTAAAGCATATATATATATATATATATATATATATATATATATATATATATATATATATATATATATATTAAACCATATAAAATATATTAAATTGCAATCGAGGATTTTTAAAAACGAGGAATCGAATTTAATCGGGGAATCATGACAGCTCTAATTGTGAATTCTCTTTCTGCTTAATTGACAGTGCAATATACAGTGAAATATATTCTGTTACTGATAAAGACAAAGTGGAATCTGTGGACTATTTAACCAAAGTGGGGCGAATGTTTTACCCTCAGATTAAATTTGGATGTTTTCTATTCATAAAATATTTTATTTGAAATTAGGGAACTATATTTTGCACCGAGGTCCGTTTTTGCAATCATGAGAACTCTCTAAGAAGTTTTGGCATGTTATTGATTATGGCAATGTTAATGTATTTGGTCTTGGCAGACTAGATCTACTATGCTGCTGCAGAGCAAGTATAGACTTGCCACTGCCAATAGATACACATAGACGCTGTCATGCGCATGTAAGATATACTGATACTGCATGAACAGACACTGTAAATAAATCTAATAGCAGATCAAGACAGGTGGAGCTGGGGGAGGTGGAAGGTTTCAGAGGAACACTGATAGCATGCTGCAGGACCAGATTACAGCATACAATGAACCAAACAATTAAAATGTTAGGCAAGCAATCTCATTGGCTGCAGGATCAGCAGAGAACAAACAGCTTGTGCCATTTGGTAATGGTGTAGCTGCTTGCAGATTGCATGTAAAGGACCTATCAGCCTGTGCCATTTGAATTTCATGACAACATATAATAAACTATTACATATGAGACAAAGGTAATGACAGAAACTACCATTTTGACTTTAGGCTTACCTCAATGGTTGGGTCGTATTCATCAACAAAGTGGTTCTGAATGAGCTGGATGGTCAGAGCACTCTTGCCCACACCACCTGCACCTACCACCACCAACTTATATTCTGTCATTCTCACTGCTGCGGAGTCTGAAACTGAAAGAAACCAAGAAGGAACAAGGATATATATATATATATATATATATATATATATATATATATATATATATATATATATATATATATATATATATATAAATATATTTTTTTTAATGAATCATTATAGTACTTGTGCACTTGAAACAGTCTGTTGAACAGATTAAAATGAGCTTACAAGGAAACAGAACTGACAGGGAGTTCACCAATAAAAAAGCAAAGGGGGGATTCCAGTCAACATCTATGAAGAGTTTACCAGTACTTCCTGGAAGCACTTGTCTTGCTGACAATATTTAAGACAGATAAAATTACCCTTGTCTAGTGATGTAACACTGGACAAAAAGAAAATCTATTTTTGGCTGCAGCAAAACTTGTCAACAGTACTTTCTCTTACAGTGATCTATTTGTGTAATTAGTTAAAATGTTTGATTCAGTGGCAGTAGAATCAATTTCCCTCATAACCTGTGTAATTTTATCCCTTTCAAACTAGATTTGGATTCTGAAAATCTACTTAATAAATTATGGATCCTAAGGAGAAGATACATGTCAAAGAACCTAGATATAACAGCTGATCATCTAAGATGTGCTTGGATTTTTTTTTCTGAATATTTATCTGAAAGTATTTCCTAAACCATTTTTGTGAATTATTTTTCTCCTTACATATGGAGCAGTTAATAAATGAACCAAATATGAGTCAAATAAGTCTTATTATACAACTATTCTATTATTTGCTAATGAAACCAAAAATAAATGATGGTTCATCTGAATTTCTGTGCACTGTTAAAAAATACCAGTCAAGCCATCAGGTTCAGCTTTGTCACTGGACACTGCATCAAGTATTCCATTTGAAAATCTATTTTTAGCTCCTACACCTGTCATGTAGCCTTACCTGTGAAATTCAGTTTCTTTTTCCCTGCTGGGAATTTACAACTTTTAGGCTCTGGATCACGTCAGGCTAAACAACTTTTAATTCGAGTTTTTCCCCCCTTAAAATCAGTGATCACACTGTACCAGATAGGATGTCACCCTTTAAAAACACACACAGTCCCACACTAATATATATATGTGTGTGTGTGTGTGTGTGTGTGTGTGTGTGTGTGTGTGTGTGTGTGTGTGTGTGTGTGTGTGTGTAGGCAGGCTATGTGTAATAAATCCCTTTAAATTATCCCATTACAGCTAAAATGCAATGACATCACCTTTATTGACTTTTCAGACGATGCGCAATGTAAACAACGTAGTCATTTTAGTGAGTGGATCTCTGCTAGCCTTACAATACAATGGCAACCAATCTATGTGATGACATAATAAGTTTCAAAAACGTAAAGACTCGAGACTCAACAAACTAGTCTTTATAAAACGTTTTTTGCTCTGTTGGTTTAAATAAACTTATTTCTCCTGCATCGACCATTATGTCCATAGCTACGCAACACCGCTGTATGTAGCCTATATGAATATAGTTGCACAGCTTGCTATAATGTAACGAACTAGAGATGAATGGAATTCAGGCGCGCGCACTGATTTGACGCATTTGTTTCGTTTTCCATGTTCACTACAGTAGTTCTTCAGTTTCGAGATGCTGGTGAAATTATTTACGCCTTGATGCAAAAAAAAAATAGTAATAATTCCGTCCAGCGTCTACAAGGAACATTTTGTTGCTGCTGTTATTCCTGCACGACACACAGCATAGAAAGACAGCAGCTGGACTAGTACTTACAAAATCCACGGCGCTGTTCGCTCGTCTCGACGACACTCAGCATAAGTCAATAATATGTCGACATCCTTCCCACTGCTCCTCTCAATGCTCCGTTGCTCTCAACTATTTTCGTCATTAGACAGCTCGTGTTATTCTTGTTCTTCTCGCGCGCTTATACAAATTCGTTGAAGCAGATGCGAGCAACACAAACATCGAACAACGAGCTGCCGGTGTGGGTCGACTGATAGGCGAGCAGTGTGTGTGTGTGTGTGTGTGTGTGTGTGTGAGAGAGAGAGTGTTGTGTGTGTAGGGGGGAAGAAGAAGAAGAAGAGGGAGCTTAGAGCCACAGCACACGCCCAACCCTGTGTGTTTCAATACACACAACAACACACACTCTCTCAACCCTTCTTACATTACAGGTGGGCTGTCTTATGTTGAAAACACAAACATAACATCCTTTCTTTCTTTCTTTCTTTCTTTCTTTCTTTCTTTCTTTCTTTCTTTCTTTCTTTCTTTCTTTCTTTCTTTCTTTCTTTCTTTCTTTGCAGATCAATCCCCATATATCGTTTAATTCTCATAGAATCACTAACAATTAGAGGTAAATGTCTTGACAAAAATTATTGTAGGCTAATTCTTTTTTTTCTTTGATTCTTTCTCTTTTTATTATTATTATTACATAACGTCCATATAGCATTAAAATATCAGTTTCTTTATTTAAAATAGTTTTGAAAATCACTGAGAATCAGAAGGACATTTCAAATTATAAACACTTAGTGTCTCAACCTTAAAAAAATTGTTTCTTCTTTTTTATTATTATTACAGAACAAAGACAATATAGCTAAGTTATTGTTTTTGTAATTTTTTTTCTTTTTTAATTATTCAAAAACTGACATCTTTCTTTATTTTCATCTCTAACGCTTTTTAAACTTGTTTTTGATTGAGATGAGTTGTATGTATCTGAGGGACATATACAGGGAATAGATCCAAAACATCACTGAATCAGAAATAGTTAATGATTCTCCCTAAAAAAAAAAAATAAAAAAAAAATAAAAAAAAAACAATGATGGAGTATATTTGATAAGCAGGCGATTTATATGTCGTTACTGTCTTTCTCCGGTATGGCTGGTGATTTATTTTCATTTCATTCTTAATTACTATAAACCCTTCTCAGGGTTAAATTAATGAGTGTTTTATTATTTAAAAATCACTTTTAAAATGAAATAATCTTCAAACTAGGGGTCCACCACTGATGTGATTTTCATAATTGTCCACTAGGTGGCAATCTTTCATCTCCGTAGCCTTAAGGCACACACTTCCAATTCCAATTTAACCTCAAATATATTTCAAACATCTACTTTAGTTATGGGACCGCAGTCATCATAAAAACAGACTTAAAAGAGTATAATGAAATAGAATAGCGCTGTCATTCACACACACGTCATTTTTCCTCGTGTTTCTTGTCTCCTCCTGCTGAAAGGCAGCCAGAGAGTCACATGGCCTTTTGTATGACGACCAGCGCGCATTTCATTGGCTGATTTGCTTGAAAATGCATCCGTCGTCAAGGCAACCAAGAGCCGCAGTCCCACTTCACTTGTCTGGTGAGGCCTTGACGAAGTCACACAGATCCTTTTTACCTTCTGGTTGTTGTTTCACTCTCTCCTCTTCTGTGCAACTCAAGAGTTTATAAGAGGTAAGTCAATAGATGAGATGTACCATGTAATGTGCTGTTTAACCATAGAAGTATATTTCTTGTAATGATGAAAGCTGCAGACAGATCACACAGATGAGGGGTCCTGAAAGATAATGCATGACATTTTATAATTATTTTACATATTGCATCAAGTGGGTTATTTTCTTTGCTTGTCATTGATCAGCAAACAAAGTATGCCATTAAATAATATAACATAGTTTACTTGAATAATGGTGTCTGAGTTGCCACACTTCTTTAGGCTTTTGGATTGTTAAATGACATTATGCTCTGAGCATTAGTCTCCATTTGTTTCAGTCCGGCGATCATCACTTTCAGACTTTATTTGTGCTATCCATGTCTAACAAGTGCAAGATGTTCCATTGTAGATAATGGTGGCTGTAGCCTCATGAGTGATGTGAGCCTCTTCCCCTCTCTGTCATGTAAATTAAGAAGAGCAAACACAGACTCATCAAGGTGGCCATGTTGATAGTGAAAGCATGAAATAAAGGCAAAGTATTTCTGCAGGCCAACTTGAATATCACCTCTAGAGATGCAACAATTTGCCATCATGTCTTTAAAATATGAAAAGCACTGGAAAGTTTGCTTGTGTAGCAGTAATAATTTGTATTTAAAGGATTTCTGTATATGTTATATATACAAATATTGTCCCAAGAGCCCATGCAGGATGTATGTTAACTAGATGCTGTTCAGTGCTTTTACCTGCTTTCTCTAGGGAGTTTTGGATTATGTTTAGGGCAGCCGCTTTTTATGTGTTAATGTGGCAGTTTAAAGGGATAGTTCACCCAAAAATAAAAATGCTGTCATTAATTACTTACCTTCATGTCGTTCCAAACAAGTAAGACCTTTGTTCATCTTCGGAACACAAATGAAGCTAATTAAAAAAAAAAACTTAATTTACCTCTTTATTTACACAATTTTAATCTCCAATGAACGTTCACGCAATGCTCTCGTGTCAACACAACACGCATCTGTCGTGGCTCTCTCGTGAACACACAAACAAAGCACTCAGATTCAGAATCTATTTGCTTTATTGCTATGGTGAAAGGAATCTTTACATTGCCAAAGCATTAATAACATAATTTATAGAACAAATAGGGCCTACACACATAATAATAATAAAGAAAAATAACAATAATAATAATTACAAAAATATGTAGAAAAAAATATATCATTGAATACAGATGAGAATAAACGTGGCAATTAAAATGTTTAATCTTATAATATTTTAAAAAGTGTCTCTAGGCATGCAGTGCAGTGTGGAGGTAGTTGTCAGTCATGTCGGTGGTCCTGTCCCGCTGGATGCTCTTCTGTCGTGACTTTACCCTACATTTCTGACTGCCAGGTTTGAGATTGCTGGGCTTTTTCCTAGCAGGTAAGGGAAAATTTTATGAAGCACACGCTTTTTAAAATTGAGGTTAAACCACTGGAGTCACATGGGTTACTTTAATGATGTCTTTACCACCTTTCTGAGTATTTTCATTTTTAATGGTCATGTAGCGCAACAAGTGTTTTAAACATCGTCTTTTCACTCATGCTTAGGATTATATATTTGTTTTGTTTTTTTACTTTTTCTGCATTAGTTATACTGTTCAAAAGTTTGGGGTCTGTAGATTTAAAAAAAAAAAAAAAACTTATTTAGTATGGATGCATTAAATTGGCCAAAATGGTTTCCACAAAAATATATAGCAGCATAACTGAGTTTTATATTTAGGTGTCCTGATCCATTTCAGATTATTAAAAAGATACTATGAGGTTGGGCTTTTTTTGACTTGGGCTGGTAAGCAATTGCCTAGCAACCACCCACACCTTATCAACCTTACAGCAACATGTTACAAAACACTTAGAAGACATTAGAAACCACATAGCAAGACTCTGGAAGTAGCACACTACATCTTAAAATGATGGCAGCAGTCTTTGCATGGGACACAATGTGTGTGTTTTTGTTTAAGAAAATGTGAACATCAATGTTTTGTTGGTTTACTGATATTTGTTGCAGCTTGCAGATTAATGATCCCCAGTTTTAAAATGAAAAGGTGGGAAAATATTCAGCTTAAGATACAATCCCCTACACCCTAGTAACATTGACATTTTAGCAACTGCATAGCAATACACAAAAAACCCCACTCTAAACAACTTATATACCTTATAGCAATGGCCTGGTAATTGCCCACAACATCCGTATTGTTACAACATTTACAGTTTCTTACAGGTTGGTATCATCTGGTAAGTTATAAGGAGGAAGTTATTCAGTTTATAGAGGAAGCCAAATCATTTGATCTTTACAGGAATACAATGACCACAATTATGTCACATAAACACAATGATAGGCAACAGAAAAAAAAATATAATAAACTAATACCAAGTTTACACTGCCAGTTTTACAAACCATGCTAAGACTGGGAGAATGAGAAGAAAGGGCAGAGAAATACAGAGAGAGATAATGAGAGCACTGTTACCTGTGGAGGGGGAGGAGCATGGGAAGGTTGTGGTATGTGTCAGCATTGGAGAGAGCGGAAAGAGCGAGTCATTTTCAAGAGGCGAAGCGAGTAGTGCGCCATTAATCCTGCTCCTATAGATACAGGAAAAACAACACCTGTTGGACTCTTACATCTGCGTTACAGGTTAACTCTTTGGTTTTACATTAGACACGTGTGAAGACGGTATACTTTTTGAAATCTATTCATCATGGTAACCAGGAAGGGGGACACACAGAAGCAAGCTTTCAACTCTAAGGTAAATATAGCTTTCCCTCTGACCAGCCGGTTTGTCTAGTTAGTCTACAGACTTGACAATAAAATGTGCCAAAATTTACACAGGTGTTAGCATCCTTCCTGGAAAGGAAAGTGGTTCAAACAAGGAATACATTTCAAAATTGTTTTTGGCTTATGTCATTGATTTTAATCAGTAACAAAGAAATCAAAATAATTTACAGAAACCTGGGAAAGAGAATGGGTAAACTTGTTCTGTTTGGAAGCACTCTGTTACCTGAAAAACTGAATGAGGTTACCAGGTTTTGTAAAAAAAAAAAAAAAATGTTTGTATTAATGAAATGGGGAAAAATGCTTGAAGGTAATTAGTTAGAAAGGCTTAATAATGTATTGGTAACGCTTCCTTTTACAGTACAGTACTTGCAGTGTACTTACCTAGAAAGTACTGGCTAATATAAGGTAAGTACATGGGTTAGGGGTAGGTTGTAATTACTAAAATAAGTACTGAGTATGTACATGGGTAACTGGACTGTAAAAGGAAGCGTTACCAATGTATTTCGCTTGTGTGGATTGTCCAATATTCTTTTGTGAAAAGTGCTGTGCTCAGGTCCTTTAGCTCTTTCTGTCATTATGTCACTCTGTAGAGTTTGTATTTGTGATTTGATAAGGATCTGTTTGTTTAACCATCTGGGTATTGTGATCTGATGATATTTCTTCGATTGAAGTTGTTCTGTTGATTAACTGTTCCTTGAAAATGTAACATTTCAAAAACTTTACAAAACAAGCCCATAATAAATCTTTTTATGGACTTGTTGAATATTTGAAGTTCAATTTCATAAATGAATTACTAAATTAAATCAATTTGCAAAGTTGCCAATCAGCCATCCAGATTAAAAACAGCCAGTTCTCTTTTTTGATACTATTTTTTCAAAAGGATCTACTGTCATTTACCTTTGCAATATGCTTATTTCATGTGCATATTGGAGATCAATTACTTCCTTCAACATCTACATGAGTAGATTCTTCTCCACATTCTTTCCTCAAAACATTTAAGGAAATATCTGATTACATAAATGTTCATTTAAATTCTGCTGCATTCCAATCACCTGACAAAATGATGTCACTATATTTGGATATGCAAACCAAACTACAAAGTCACAACTACTGCTGTTTGCAAACTTTGTGTGGGAAAATGGTTGATTTCATTTAACTGACCAACTGCAGGTGAGACCAGTGTATTCTGATTGATTCAGTTTAAATGAAGGATATTAAAACAAGTTTGAAAAGCATTAGTGATTAAATCAGTGTGTGAAAAAAAGAAAGAGCAGTCTATCTGATTTATGTTGCTGCAGCTCAAGGCTACGAATCATGTTGTAAATTTAGAGTAGAGGTTGTCTCGCTCTGAGGATGGTTTGACTACTCCCAACCTAAAGTGACTTTGTGGTTATTCTTTGTGGAAATGCCAGTAAATCAGAGATTGCCCACACAATAAAATAAAAAAATAGTCTATTGACTAATCACAAGCAATGCATTCAAAAAACAATATGTGTGTTTTAATGATGACGCTAAAAGGAACACACTTTTGGTTTGGAGGTACTTCAGCATTATTGATGAGACAATCAGTACAATCAACTTGGCTGTATAAGTAATTTCAACTTAAATTACATTAAACTGACTTAAAAAAATGCAAATGCTTAACTTATTTTTAAAGATTTAAGTAATATAAAAACATGTTGTCATGACTTATTGATGATTGTGATTGTTTACAATGTGGAACAACAAAAGGCAAAAAATGTTGGGAAACATTGAAGTAGATAATTTGAAATAAAAGTGATAATGCACATCTCACACAGATTTTTACTTTAACCTCTTACTACGCTTTCCTTTTTTTAACCAGAGAGTTCTCTTAAGAATACTCCTTTTCTACATAAAATTCGGCTGGAATTCTTTAGCAGGAAAAGTTAGGTTGATGCACCTGTAATGCTGCATACCAAAGGTATCATACATTGTTTGGAGACACTATTTACTTGCAGTTGTCAATGAACTCACATGAGAGGGAGGGAGTACACTCCTTCTGCACACAATGGGGAAGTTTTAGATATGCTGATCTACGTAAGCAGCCCAGTTTCACCCCTTTAACACAAGAAACCTAATGCCTGTGAGACACATCCCTGAGCCTGCTTCTGGCTGGTTCATATAACAAATGTAATTCAGACAGTTTAAACTTTTTTCTTGGTTCTCATTGTTCACTGAGTGAGAATGCCATCAACATACAGACTCTAAGTTAGAGTAGGTGAACTATCATATGACATTTCAGGTCAAAAACAGAGCATTCCCTTTAGGTCATTCAGCTGTCAGACATGCAGAGGTCTTATGACCACAATGGATCATCTGTCATAATCAGATGGAAGAAAGAGCTTGAACCGGTATTTCTAGTTTGCCATATGTTTCTGGTAGCGTGTGCCCTCCTTGGTGCTCTTTAAAGCCCATGTTGACAGGGAAACATGAGAAAAGGGATAGTTTTCCTAAGCATATTTGAGCTTCACACCTTCAAAGGCACCATATTCAAACAATTGACGATTCGGACTTTGTGAAATTGAAATGAGTAATTTAACTACCAGCTTGTTTTAAAGGTAGTTAGAGTCTTAAACGTAGTTTACCCAAAAAATCAATATCTTTCCTCTGACAAACCCAAAAGATGATATTTTGAAGAATATGTGCAACCAAACAGGCCCAAGGCCCCATCGGTATAAAAATACTATGTAGGTCAATTGGGCCAGCCCATCCACAGTTTAGTAACCAACCTTCTTCAAAATATCTTCTTTTGTGTTCAGCAGAAGAAAGAAACTCATAAAAGTTTGGATCAACTTGAGGGTAAGTAAATGATGACAAAATTATCATTTTTAGGTGAACTAGGTGACCTTCATTACTAGATGCTAGATCCTAGTTCTTTACATAATATTACTGAGTCCGTTGAGTCAGTTAGAGCTACTGAATCTTTGATGTTCTGGCTCATGATACTGATTTAGGGTTTATGGTCTTAAATTTCAGGAATGGAATATCTAGGCAAAAAGTAGGCAGATTGCATGGGTCTCCACACTTCATGGTGGATTAGTTTAAAAGACACTTTGAGAACAACAGAGACCAGGATCTACAACAGGTCTGCTGACGGAGGTGGACGGTGTGTGATTACACACACATCATCAGATCTGCTGCAGACTGCGAGGAAGCTGAGAGAGGAGGCATATATAGAGCCAACTTAACCCAGTTCCACGACTGTTTTCCAGCATCCCTTCTCCATCCCAATTCCTCACTTTCGATTAATCCTATCCCTGCCAGGGATGGGGGGAGTACTTTAGGATCCCAAGCCCTCTTCTCCACGGACAGCACGCCAAAATATGCATAATCTATACCCTATCTGATTATATATAAGTGCGAACTAGCAAAAAACTTGTGATTCTAGATAAGAACTACATTTACCACTAGGATGTAAGTTTACATGCTTGATGAATCATAAAACCTTTGTCCTTAGCAGTAATAAAAACAGAGTATGCATTATGATTATTGCACCACCCAGCTTTTTAGTTGTATTGTAATGACATGGCTGTCACCGGTACAAATTAACACCTCCTTTCAGAAAATTGAATGTTTTCACGACGACACATGCTATGGCGATTTCACACACACAGCTTTGGGCCAGTCATACAGTTCTGATGGAGAAGTCGTGATTGCTCTGTGCCATTTACATTTATAAAGGCTGGTTCAGAATGTGTTTTATAATCATGTCTCTTACTCTTGCTGCTTTTTCAGCATCTTTCACATAAACCTCAACCTTCTTATTCATTCATCCGCACTGCGGCTCTGCAGTTGCACACAACCTGATCTCATGAGAAAACTATATTTTACAAAGTGAACCTAACCATCAGTAGGGAAGCTGCTATAGTCTTTTCTTCCCTATTGTGACACATATCCAAGTGAATTGCTTCTCTAACAAGAACAAAAATGTTGGACAGGACTTTATTTGAACTGTCAAATTTGATTTCATGGTTACTGTAACTAAATTGTATGCAAAATTAGCCTGGGAAAACCCAGACAACTTCCTGCAAATTTAGATTTGCTCTGAAAGTTAGTCTGGCAAAGAGCTCATTCAAGCCCATTTCTAATCCGTAGAAATCCAGGCACCAATCAGAAACGTTGTGGCGGGCTTTACACGATGACGACAGCGCAGCGATAGTGAAGCAGATTTTGTACATTACAAAGATGGATGCCGCCGTGGAACATCACTCGTTCGAATCAGCTATCGTGTCTGTTTTAAGCGGTTTGAACGTTTCCTTTTTGTTAAAACCCGATCAAAGAACAACACTCGGAGATGTTTCTCCGTCGCTCTGCATATTTATCTCCTTCAGTGCTCTGATTGGTTTTAGGTCTATCGAGAGGCATTTGAGCGACGTCCGTTGGCGTCCCTTTGGAAATGATTTGTCTATGAAGCTTTGCCAGACCATAACTCATTTACTACTGAGAATGGTCTGGTTTTAACCAGGCTACGCAAACACACAAATGAGATACAAAATCATCTGAATTAGCCACCAAATTGCCATGAGAGTTTGTTGGTTGCATCGTTGAGCAGCGTTACTTTGGACACTTTTGGAACTAAAGCACTTCTCATGCGGGGAGATAAAGAAAAGAGTCTAAAGTAGTTTCCAATGATTGACATTCTGGTATTTTTGAGCTGATGTGTAAATGTTATCCCAAAAGAAGTGTGTGAACAGCAGATATGGTCCGGCAGACATTTACCGTAAACATAAACCTGACAATTTTATGGCAATTTACCAAATTCAATGTGTCAAAGCAGCTATGACTCCTATAAAACAAAATGTTCCAACATGTTAGCTTAACGTTTAATTAAGGTTAAATCTGCGAAGGTCATTTTGCTATAATAAGTCAATGATTACAACATTTAACAGAGGCGTGACAATCAATTTAAATGACATCACTTTTACAATATAGCATTATGCAATACAAGCTACGAAACCTGAGCCATGTTCTGTGGAGAGACTGAAAGACAGACTACATTTTTTTAACTTCATCCTTTATCTCTAAAGGTTATTGCCATTTTGACAAATGAATGATTCTAGTGTGACAGGCAGAAGTGTTGTGACTGTGAGTACATACACACATTCTTTGAGCATGTGAGCACAGTTTCAAGGTTTACAGGAATGTGAAGGTTGGTTAATGATTGCTTCAGGAGTCAAGCGTTATGTGCAGGTTGAGGACATGAGACACATGCTAACTCACCTCACAGAGCAGATTAAAAAAACATAAGGACAGACCGTTTTTAAGAGATCCAACTTCTTAACCTGTTCATTTGGCAGAAGCAAGGGAAACATCTGTTACAAAATAGGTTTGATGTTTTTTTCAGATCATACTCTAGGGTATCATTAAAGCACTTTGATTTGTTGCGTCTAAAGGCCTTGAACTCTTAAAAGAGTGCTTCTCATTAATGTGTTGGTTGAAGGGGATTGTTATCTTGCATTGCTGACATGACAAAGCAGAAGTTGTTTTAAGATATGCTCTCTGAAAAATACACCTGGTTAATTTAGTCTAGATGAACAAGGTACCATGCATGTTTCTAGAGAAATGTGTTGTCAGGTTGAAAGTGTTCATCCTATTGTACCTTTTTTGTAACAATAGTATGTTATTACAGCTACATGACATATGCATTTTCATCTTAACACGCCTCTTTGATGTAGTATAAAACATTATCTAACAGTAACAATATTTATAATACATTTCGGCATTCATTGATGTAATCCATGGCATACTTTGCCATTATCTGACTTATAAAAGCAGTGTTTCTCATAATTGAATACAAAAATATTTGATTGCACAGACTATGTCTCTTGTTATAGTTTTTGTGAGTTTAGTTAGTTTGATCTATTACATTTAACTACAATTGCAATTTTCCTTTCTGAAGGAAAGAAAAAGCAACGGAATCTGGAAAGCTATCAGTGTGTGTGACCTGCAGGGCTGCTTAGCCACTTCATTTTAAAAACAAAGGATCATTTTTGTTGAATTGTCCTTAAAAAGTTAAACTGCTTAAAAGGTTAATTCACCCAGAAATTACTATTCTGTCATCATCACCTATGTTGTTCCAAATAAATAAGCCATGTTCATCTTCAAAACACAAATGAAGATATTTTTTATGAAACCAGAGAGATTTCTATCCCAAGTCCATGCAACCAAAACTTTGAAACTTCAAAATGTAAGACTTTGTAAAAGTACTCCATATGAATCGAGGGGTTTAATCCAAACCTTCTAAAGAGGACACAATTACTTTATAGGATGATGTTTAATTTACTAGGCTTTTATTCACACATAACAACATAAACACTCATTCATAAAGTACTTTCCCTTTAACACAATATGTGTCAAATCTCATCCACGTCACTTAAAAGGTAAAACTGACTCCTGATATCAAGAATATTAAAGGACAGTTCACATCCAAACCCATTTCTCTACTGTACATTCTCCCTTGATTAATATGCATTTTAAAAATACAGAAATCAGTTCATATCTGTATTTACATTACCGTATACACATACAAATCTTTTTTTCATATATAATTTTTAAACTTTACGAACAATAATTCAATGATGCCTTCGGATGTATCTAAAGAGCTGTTTAAGTGCAGTTTTTTCTCTGTATTGTAAGTAATTGTTCTTCACAATCTGTTCAACAGAGCATTGGGATGTAGAGAGGCTCCTTTGACTCCCTCACAGTCATGGAGCTGAAAGTGTGGGTGGATGGCATTCCACGTGTCGTTTGTGGCCTATCAGAAGATACATCTTGTCAGGATGTAGTCATTGCTCTTGCCCAGGCTATAAGTAAGTTATTAAATATCTTAACTTAAATTTCTCCATTTTTTTTTCTTCTCGTTGAGCAGCTAATGCATTTACATTTTAACTTTTTCAGGGCAAACAGGTCGGTATGTTCTCATCCAGAAACTACGAGATAAAGAACGGCAGCTTGTGGCCAATGAACGCCCATTGGAGTCCCTGGCTAAACTGGGTCAGTTGGGCAATGAAGTGCAATTCATCCTACAACGCACCGGTCCCACGAGCAGTGAAGCCTCAGACCAAAGTCAAGCCCCGCAATTACCCAGACACCCAGATCCAGATCCCAGATCCACCCTCAAACACAAGGAGCCAAGAAAAGCTCTTACTTTCAATCTCGGGCCCTCCACGTCACCCAGAACTCATGCAAAACAGGTTGAAAAACCACCCAGAGACTCCCAAGCACGAGGGGTGTCCCCATCTCCACCCTCGTCTCTTGCCCAAGCTGGTCCATCCAAAGACACACTCTATCAGCAGATTCTACGACAACAGGGGCAGCTACAGTATCTGCAGGGACAGCTGGAGACTCTAGAGAGGGAGGCGGCAGTTTGGGAGCAGCCTCCTCCTCCAACCCTTTCCCCTGACCTCCTTGAGGAAATGGACCACCTACAGCGTGTTTTTAGGCGGAACGAGGATGAGCTGGCTCATGCGCCGTACTGGGAAAATGAATTTCAGTCTGAAGTTCAAATAGAAAAGGACATGCTACGGAAAAAAAATGAACTCCATTTATCCCTAGACAAACACATTCAAAGGCTGAATAACACAGACAGCCAATCTGAGCTGCTAGAGCGAGATATTCAGCTGCTTATTGAAAGCAAGAGAAATGGTATGCTTCAAGCCAGACCCAGTGTTGAAGAATCTGTACTTATAGTGAAAGAACAACTGGACAACCATCAGCGTCAGGGGGCTGAACTGCAGGCATCAGTTGAAGAGACAGAGAAGTTGTTAAGGCTGGCAGATGAACAACTGCAGGTGTGCATTTCGGTTTTTATCACTCATTCTACACACTTGTCATATTATCTGTTACACTATAGGTTATGTTTCTAATACTCATTTATTTATTTATTTTCATGTATAAAACACTTAAAAATGCATATTATATATTCTCGTATATCATGAGACAATATTGCATGGGCTCACTGGCATTATTTGGAGACTTTAGTACTTTAAATGCTGCATCTAAAAATGCATACTTCCCTGATATATAGAATGTGAAAAACAGTGCGGGAAAAGAGTAGTATGTCCAAAGACAAAAGACGTGTTCCAATTCATGTCATTTTGCACTATTCTATACCATTTTGTAGTATAAATAGTGCGATTAGTGTATTCAGACGGAAAATACCAAAAAGTAAAAGTGCACTTCAAATACTCTCTAAATACTCACTAAAATGATGTACTAATTTACCCGAAGAAAAGAAGTGTGGAATGTTTACTCTCAACTGTCACAGCTTTATCACATATTGAATAGGGAGGGGCTATCATACTCTGTTTCTGGGTGACAAAATAACCTCATAAAATTCATACACTAGACGATTGAGTACATAGTGCGTAGTGTATATTGCACCACATTCACATTTGAATTGAATCATTTAGCAGACGCTTTTATTCAAACTAGTATTTGAAGAACAGTAGTTAAAATCTACCTGGATGACTTACTACCTCCGCAGAGATTCTGGAGTGTACATTCGATGGACACTTTACTCTCCCATGAAGCCACAGGTGAGGAGCTGTGAATGTGAGTGTAGCTATTCAACTGACGCCGTAGGTCACATGACAAAGCCAACATAGCAGATGTATAGTATGCCCAGATTTCATTCATACTGCACACATTTATACTTCATAGAACATACGTTTTTAACAGTCACAAAGTAACCGTTTTTCATCAAATGTAGCACCTACTCAGATAATATGTGAATACTGGAATACTTGATTCTGATTGGTCAGTCTTAGCATTTGGTGGTCTGATATTCTGTAATATCCGCCTACGTCATGACAACACTGTATAGACCTTAATCAGCGTAGCTCCATGTTTAGGTTTTGACAGGAATGACAAAAGAATGAAGCTGTGAGGGATAGAGTAAAGTAGACAAAAACATTATTGAAAGTTGTGAAATGACTTGATCTAGGACCTTTATACAGTGCTTGGCATTGTAAAGACTGTAAATCTATCCCTCACAGCCTCATTTTCATCCGTGTTAAATTCATTATGGCGTCTAATCTGACTATGATCTATATTTGCCTGCTCACAGGCACAACACTCGTATCTCTCGTATCACACCTGACTCGGCCTCTCTTGTTTCATAACAAATGCAACTTGCGGCATTTTTCATCTCATTTATTGATTGTACTGAAAATGACACCAGTGGACCAAAGTGTTAATATTACTGTAATGTTCTGTTGCTAGCCTGATTATTTTGTACAACATTTTTTAGTGGAAGCTTTTTAAGATCATGTACAGGTAGGATTATAAAGTAATTTCAACTCAACATTTCATGTATTTGGGGTACCTTATCACCCTGTCGGGGTTCTGTTAATGGTAATGACTTGTTGACTGTACAGTATCCTTTACATAAAACCTCTTTGTACTAGTTGTTGCCTCACACCGGGTACATTAAATGCAGACACACAAAAGCATGTTGTGTGTTCTCATCATGACTAACTGAACCTCAGGGCTCCATACACACTACTTAATTTCTTGTCTCACTCCCTTCTGCAAGGGCAGTGCTATATTAATTCGTCCTACAGGTTGTTGTTATCGCCAACAATAGTCACACCTTGGATGGTTGAAATAAAAAAAGAGCGAGTTTGTGGCTTTATCTAGCAATTATTTCTGATCGTAGTAAGGAATGAAAAATGACATTTCAAACACATCGCTTGGTCATTAGACCTCATTGTTGAAGTTAAGTCTGTGTGGGCCTTTCATTTCAGGAAAAGAGAACTATGTGTGATAAAGGATCATTGATGTTTGAAAGTCACTGCTTCAACTTTTTCCCTCCAGCCCAACACTAAATCTCTCTTTTGTTCCCCTGTAGGCTAAAACCAAGGAAATGGATGATCTGAACAAGGAGCTACGCCAGTGTAACCTGCAACAATTTATCCTGCAAACAGGAGTCACTCCAGCACAATCCAATCAGCAAACCGAAGAGATCGATTTTGCTCTCCTCAAGCCTGATGGACAGAGTGATGAAGGTGTGTAAAATTACAAGCACTTTTCATAAGCCACTACTTGGTTATTTTCTTCTATACCTAATGTATAGTAGAATGGTAATATGTTAATATGTCTTCCAAATGAAGAAAATACTATCTATTGGTTTCAGATGACAACTAACTATCATAACCAAATAACTGACACTGTGTTTATGACAGATTCAAATTCCTCCATCTTGGAGTTTAACCCTCGCACCACTGCCAAGCATATCTTAGGGAACCCACGCAGCCTCCAGAATCCGCTTGTCTCCAGCCTTCATCCTGAGGGTGTGTATGTGTGACACACAGCTTGCACACCGCTGCCCTCTGCTGGCCTAAGTCTTCTGCTTGTACACCTGTACCTCTTCCTGCTTCTCAGAACGCACACTCGTTTCACCGCACAACTCCTCTTCTCTCTGGTGGCTCTGTGTATTGCCAAATGCACTGTAATGGGCATTTTTCTGATTAGACGATTCAAGTGTACGGCCAAAAAGACAGATTGCGGACATTTATATTTTTAATTATGTTATTTTTTTTTAGCAAGAACACAAAAACAGCATGTTCACTTTGTCTTCTGTGGTTTCCTATTATCATAAGCCTCTGTCTTGCTGCATCAAGCTACTACAAAGAAATAAAAATGATCACTTTCTCATTTTGCTGAAACCTGCACTGCCTTGGGGTTCTTTCATGTAGGCTCACGTGAATCATGAGCTACCAGTGTGCTTTGCTCCATGTTTCCTGCATGGCACAAATGTGTTATGTAGAAAGAATTTAAGTAGTTATTTATTTCATGTCTTTCTATGGAACTGCCTCCAGTGGATGCTGCAACAGCCTGTAAATGGAGCGTTTTGATGTTTGATATTGAGGTTTTATGCTGCTGCTTTTGTCTTTTTCTTTGTTTACATTTTCCACACCCTTCTTTCTTTATGTAATCTTCCCTGTACCTTCACCAGTTGTATTTAATAACATATGATTTTCCAATAATCCTCCATGAAGCCCAGAACCTCATTCGATTTTGTGTGTGTGTTGCAGTCCTGTCATCAAGAGAGACATCATGGCGATAAAGTCTGGAGTACAACCCCAAGGAATTATTCACTGTTCACTTTATATTATTTCTACTTCATTTTGTCTGAATATGTTAATTACATTTTCTTTTGTATGATACTCTGTGAAATGCAACCTAATAAGTCTATGTTAATACAGTGCTGTCTTTGTAATTTTTAAACAGATTAAGATTTTTGAATGTATTTTAAAAATCTTCATATATTTCTTAACTAAAACATACCAAAATAAAAATAAATCATTACAAGTTTTAGGTTTATTGATTTCCCACTCTATAGATCTGCAACACACTCTGCTGCAAAGCAAGTATGGACTTGCTACCGCCAGTTTCATTACAGAACGCTGCTGTGAGCCTGTAAGATATGCTGCTGCATGAATAGACATACATGAATCCTGTAGCAGATCAAGACAGGTGGAGTTAGGGGAGGTGCAGGGATTCAGAGGAACAGCAAACACTCAACCTGACCTTTTAAATGTTGAGCAAGCAATCTCATTGGCTGCAGAATCAGCAGAGGCCAATCAGCTTGTGTCATGTGATGTGATTGCTAGCAGGCTGTATGTAAAAGACATATAAGCCTGCGCCATCTAGAGTTTTATGACTGAACTACATATATAAACTCCAACAAACTATATTATTTATACAACTGACAACAATATTTAAAAAAAATGTAAGGTTTGAATCAGGTTTTAACTTTTAATTTTGTATATATATATATATATATATATATATATATATATATATATATATATATATATATATTATCATTGAAAATCTATCATTTAGCTATTTAAATTAACACTTAAGTTTGTCTGGAAGCCTTCTGTTCTGAAGAAGAATCGACACAATCATGATCAACATAAAAGTGGGTGATATGTTCACAAAATAAAATTGAGACCAATTTGTGTCTCTCTTTTTTCTAAATTGAGAGAATTTCTCTCTTTTAATACATGAGTTTTTGTTGATCTTTTTTATAGCAAGATGGCATAAAGTATAACAATAAACAATAATAAATAACTTTAGGAAAACATTTCTCAAGTCTGATCAGGATTGTTTACCTACAGGCCCTATTAAGGGGAGGAGCATTTGATTTGAAAAAATGATCTACGGAATGAGTAATTAATATTTTGGACAGTTTCTTCTGAAGAGAAAGACTACATTTTAAATGTATATGTCTGCTATATTACATTTTTCATCATTTTGGAGGACACATGGAACATTTGCCATTTTTATCCTATTCTTTGTCATATGTGTTTGCTTTGTCAGTGTCTTTGTAGGCTGTAAGGACCTTTGAAATAACTGAAATAATGTGGTGAAGTAATATGGAACTGTAATGCGGTCAACAGACCTGGAACTGTGTGTTTACTGGGAAAAAAATGTCATACCTTAGAACATTCTCCAAACAATCAGAAGCATTCAACAGCCCCCTGGTATAACTTATTTTTAACTAATTCATGAAGGCAAAACTAATTCAACTAATTCAAGAATCAGTTGGTAAAACTTAAATGGAACTAGTAGGCCCTAGTTTTAGTAATGGAAACCCACTTGATCAACATGAAAAAACTCACATTTTCATCACTTAATAAGCTGCAGTTGAATCAATTGAGCAAGGTAATATTTACATATTTTTCCTATATTCCTGTGTGCAGAGACGACAGTGGCAACACACGCTATCATACAGGATGTCTCTGGATTCAGTGCTACTTCTACTCTAATTAATATACCAAAAAAGTTTCTTTTCTTTTTTTTTTTTTTTTTTTTTTTACATTTTATCTCTTTATTTTTTTAATCTATTGTTAAAGATAAACTAATATATCTTTAAATGTATAACATGTGCACAAAATCCTTTAGAAATCTCTCATTGCATGGAACATTCACTTAGCATTTCTTTCAGACTTAAGGAAAAAGAAACATTAAGACTTTTTTTAATTTGTGTAAACCTACATGGGGTTCAGAGTGTTTTTTCTACATTCATTTCACACATCTGGTACAATTATGTGGTCTTGTGAATGGAAGTAAAATGTGACAATATGCCCCATACGTGTGGCACTTTATAACATGTGAGGATCACGCTGTAACATGACCATATGACAGCTTAAAATGTTATCTGATGTAATAAAAAATATATATATAAAATGCAAACTAAATTTTTTTGTCCATAAAAATCAATTTTCATATTAAATAATGGCGTTTTGTAATGTTTAAAAATAAAATAATTTTGGATTTTGACAATGAACACACCGCAAAACAGCTATACAGCATAGTTCAAGACAATGTGGGCAAATAGATGAAGAAACACTTTGAAACGTTAATAAAAACAGGGCTGAACACAACACAGCTTGGTTTAAATAAACAAAAAAAAAAAAAACAGATGAAAAAATAAATTTAGCAGGAAATTTACTTTTCCTATGATTAAATAGGCTAGATGTTCAGCAGTATCTTCCATAGATTTGTACATTTTTGCTTGGCCTTTTTTTTCTCTATATAGTGTTGATAATACAATAAGTTTTGTCATGCTAGTATGTATTGGACCTTTTAAACCATGTGTGTTACAACTAGCCAACCATTAGGTTGTTCTCTACTCAACTCTTAAAGTTGGCATGAAACAGAATTTGCAATTGTCTCTCTTCCCTATTGTGACATATAGACTGATTTGGATGGTTACGTCACTGCACTTGTGTGCGCATTGTGGTGGCAGAAAAATAGCGTATTCACATATGCAATTAATAGAGGGCATACTGTATTAGCCTTACAGTTAGCCTACAGCATGAAATAATATTTAGACCCATAACTAGAAAAAACATTTACATACACCTTATAGGTAGTAGCAGTAGTTCTAGTGATTTACATTGTTCTACCATACATTAAACAATTAAAAGGAGTCAATACTAACCCAGCCATGGAAGTGCATTTCACCGTCATTATATAGATGTTTGACTTGTTTACAATTATAGCCCACATCGTGTAGGCCTATAGCTGGGTGAATATCACACAAATCTTGATATTAAATATCCTGGACATGACCGCAAAGTAGAAAATTTGACTTTTTTGAACAGGCTTTTGCTCAAATGGGCGAAATAAGGTCTGTGGTGAACACAAGCTCAAGACACTTTCATTTTTGTTTTATTCTACGACATAAAATACATCAGTATTACGGTTACCCCACTCTTGATTTTTTTAAGCAGTTGTGTCTTGAAAAATACGGTTGCAAACAAGTGGCTAAATGGCACTACAGAGGCTGTCGAGGAGATTAAACGTCATCACGCTGAACAGGTAAACTCAATCTTCTTTTAACGCATCATTACGCTTATAATTGTACTCGTATAAACTATTCTAACTAAAACGTTTTGGGGAAAAAAATTTTTTAGATAAAAACTGAAAAAGTTGTCGGAAGCTCAATAGCGGTGACGTTGAATTCGTGTGACCGTGGTGTAGTTTGTTTATAGCTTTAGCTTTTTAGTTCTGGCGACTCCATTTAGGCCACAAAATCCATAAAAGTGAATCTGTGAAAATTATCTTGATGGACAAAACATTCAAGTATCATAAACTTTTGTTGATCATAGAGCTTGTTTTTAGCGACAATCCAAAAGCTTATGTGTCGAGGCAGGGGCGTCGCTAGGCCGTATTTATAATCCATTTATTCGCTTTTTGAGCATAGACCTGAAAATGTAATTAACAACTTAAACTGTGGTAAATCTTGAACGCTTTAGAGCGACTGACTGAAGTTTGATCTCTTCTCAAAGACGACGTTCTAAACGACGTGAAAAACGTTCTAAAAAGTGAACTTTAAAAAAGTTACAGAATTGTATGTGAATTGATATTTTATTTTTGGTCTTAAAAACGTCTTGAAATGCACATATCAGAGAAATAAAAAATGTAACCCCCTGCAACCTCAAATTTAGGACCTCTTTGATTATAAAGCCCTGTCTACGCCCTGTATTAGGCATAAGATCAATAATGAATGTGTAGCCTAGATATTGTGAATGCAACCTATCAGTTGACCCGTTTACTCTCTTCACTGACAGACAAAAATCAAAAGCCCATATCAGTCAAAACTCAGCTTTAGGAGGGGAAGAGACAGGGCAAGATAAAAACAAAGAGAAAAAGAGTGTGATGCTGATGAGGAGAGAAAATAATCAGCTGCCCTCTGGTTTTAAAGCTGTTATCCTTTTTTTTTTTTGGCCTTCAAAACATCTTAAAATGTACATATGTAGATCAGAGAAATCAAAATTTTCTCGGGGAAACCCGGAACCCCCCTATATACCCTACCTCACATTTGGGACCACAGTGATTATAAACCCTGCCTTTGCATGATAATGAAATTAATAGTGAACATTAGAACCTAAACTAAATTGTTAACTTTTTTTATTATTAAAAAAAAAAATCATACCATCATTGGGGGCTTAGCCCCCCTAAAATGAAAATCCTAGTGACGCCCCTGTGTCGAGGAAACCAGTGTGAGGCTAACTGCCGGTGTGGTGAAGAGATGAGTCCCACCATAGAGATGAGTGCGGGCGGGATTTCCGCTGAAAAATCACGCGTCACAGTCCAGGCCCGAGCAATCCGATTGGTTCAAAGCAGTTTTATGGGTAATTGCTTTAGTGCCTGGTTGAACCGTTAGAACGACCATTAATTTAAAAAAAAATGTACCTTATATGTTTCAGTATATATAAACAAATGTTTCTACTATTATATATAAACATGTTTCTACTAGTATACGGTTATATAACCGAAGCTGTGAAATTAAACATTTCTCGTTCTTAGTGTTTTTTTTAGTTAGAAAGTAGCATAGCATATAGCCATCCAAAATGTTTAGAGAACATTTTTTCACCATCTACGATATTTTTTGATAAAAAAAACTTTGATAACAAATATGATACAAGCATAATTAATAATTACATGCTTGTAATTACATGCCTACATTTCAGGCGAGGAAAGGTGCATCTCAAACAAGCTGCTGCATGTGGGAGGGAAAGTTATTTTGATTGTTTTCAATGGAACATGTATAATAATAAAAAAGATGTGCACAGATAAATCCTTTATAAGAAATACTGCAATATTCCGTGAAAAATTAGAAATTAGTGACTTCTAAGTTGAATCTTTTAGGCCTACTTCATTACTACTGTCTTTTCGTAAGCATACTGTTGCACTTTTTTGCCGGGTGATGGCACTGCAGTGCTGCATTGTGTAAATCACGTGAGAGAATCTGAAACAGATACTGCTGCATTTTCTTGAAAATGAAAGTAAATCCAGGCGTATTGCCCTGTTAAAAGCCTGTAACCGCTCTGATCCACGGGACATGAGGAAGTAGATTACTTACCAGACACACGGACGAGCGAAAGAGTTGCTTTAGCATCTCAACAACATGACCACTTTAAATGGTATGTTCACACGTTTTATCTTTCATCTTTACTGTATCATAGTGGATATAATAATTGCTAATCTTGAAAAACTCACGTTGAGTTTGAATATTTTTTTCTGTTTAGAGTGAAAACACTTTTTTTTACACTCAAATGTATTATTTATGTTGAAATATGTATGCCTTGCTTTTCCAAGTCATCTGACGATGTTAGGAATGTGTTGGTTATTTGAAAAATAATAGTAGGCATAAAATGACACACTTTGTGTTGTGTGTGTGTGTGTGTGTGTGTGTGTGTGTGTGTGTGTGTGTGTGTGTGTGTGTGTGTGTGTGTGTGTGTTTACATTAACAATGATATTCCCATAGGAAATCAAAATGGCAAAAAGGATGATGACTTTTCTGGAAAGAAGTTCAAAACACTTCCCACTGAGCTACTCAAGAGAGGTGGAGATGCGGTCAAGGTAGATCTACAGCGTAACAGACTTAAACAAATCACTGGCATCTCGCAACTGACAAACCTGAAAGAGCTTAACCTGAGCAGGAATGAGATCACGGATTTCCCCCTGGAGATTAGAGGCTTGCACCAATTGGAGAAACTTTATATGAATCAGAACAGTCTCAAAACCATTCCAGAAAATGTATTTCCATCTTTGGGGAAACTTCAATTCTTAAAGTTAAGCACCAATCGGCTTGAAAAGCTACCCATCGATGTGAACAGGTGCCAAGATCTCACCTATCTGAACCTGTCCAACAACTGCCTGAAGAATTTGGATCCTATTGTGGATCTTTCACACCTTAAAGAACTTTATGTCGAGAGGAACCAGTTGTCTGAGCTACCAGACCTGCTCTTTCAAACCAGTAGTTTAACTCTGTTCAAAGCTAATGGCAACCCTCTTAGAAAGCCACCTGTGGAGGTCTGTGCTGGGGGATTGAGAGATATCCAGAGTTACTTTTCAATGCTTGAGGCAAACGCCCCACATGTCTACACTGTGAAGACCATGTTTCTTGGGAACTCCATGGCAGGGAAATCCACTCTGTGCCGCAGTCTGGAGCAGGGTTGCCCTGTACCAGTGGAAGAGGCTGATCGTACTGTAGGGATCGATATCAGTGAAGTTGATAGAGATGGCATCCGTTTCTTCTTTTGGGACTTTGCTGGACAAGAGGAATACTACATCACCCATCATGTTTTTATAACAGCTCAAGCCTTTGTCATACTTGCCATTAACCTTTCCAGGTAAAGCTTTTGTTTTTATTTTTTTTGGTACTGGGACCTTTTTTCTACTGCTAGATCAAACGGTTCAATATCTAACCACTAAACACACTATACAAGTCATTGAAAATTCATTATTTTCTTAATGAGCATGTAAACGCCATCAGGTTTATCACAGGTTCGCATTTAAAGTCTGTTTAGAGAGAACGGCGTTGTCTTACCAGCCCCTAATTTAATAACAAATGATCATCGTGAATCAATCAAAACTAACTTTAGCTGGAAAATAACAGTATTCAAGAACCACTATAAAGCCAAATCAATCTCTGTTACCTTAAATTATGTTTATCTCTGTGAAAGCTGCTTTGAAACAATCTACATAGTTAAAAGCGCTATATAAAGGAAGATGACTTGACTTGACTATTAGCAAGAATCACTTATTACTTTTGCTCGTCCTTTTAAATTGTTTGTGTTACAGGCACAAATGATTTTTTGGCTTTAGGAGGGGCTATTACTTTTCTAAACAATCAGATGTGTGATCTCTGCATTGTGGACAATAAACCAGACGCAAAACCAGAATTTTACAGAGGATTCCTTCAGGCACAATTAATATTCATTGAACTCCTCTCACATTTTTTAAATAGATTTTTTTATTGTGAATTTTTACACATATTTGACACAAAATTTACTTAATATTTATTTATATATTTATTTATTTAGATCTTTTTTTTAAAGGGGTCCTATTATGCTTTTTCACGTTTTCAACTTTAGTTAGTATAATGTTGAGCATAAAAAAGAGCTGCAAGGCAACAAAGCTCAAAGTCCACTCCAAAGGGAGTTATTTTATTTAACAGATTCCCCTTTTCAAGAACTACAACACACGGCTTGTTTGGACTACAATGCGATTTTTCCAGATCTTATGAAGTCACAATGTTACTCATTAAAATAATTCCCACCAACGGAAAATGCAAAAAAGCGGACAGGGCCTGGTTGAGCTTCCTTAGAGAAGAAAGTGTTGGTGCTATGTTGAAGAGAGACTGCAAGCCGACATTAGTGTTGATATAGGGTTTACTGTAGCTTTTGTAAGCTCTCGCTTTTGTAAGACTGTTCACCGCCCCTTAGAAAAATTAACCATGGTTTTGTTATTCAATTACTGTTTTTATTAACATAGTTTTCCGACAAGTATCATGATTAAATGGTGTATAACTTTGTATTTAAAATGTCTAAGAATTATACACTCTGAAATGTCCTGTGAAATCTGTCCTCGCAAAATCCGTGCATGAAATCCATTCTGCACGTTCCTCTTGTTTATTAACATTCTTAAGTCTGAATCAGGCTTGAATTGGTTTGAAAAATGACGGCATCCTTAATATTTACACCTGAGTAGAGCTCGCTATTATGGCAAGGGGTGGGATATATCCCAAACGTGCTAAGCGGTGCCAACCACAACACACTGGGCCCACGACAGCACATTTCGTATTTCGGAAGGAGGGGCTTTATCAAAACAAGAAATAAACAACACATTCAGGCCAGACTGAGGAGAGAAGTGCTGTGTAATAATGTAAAATATGTGAAAAATAATGTATGTTTTAAATAATCAAAAATGAAAGCATATTCTAGTACACCCCAAAAACAAAAACAAGACTTCGTAAAAGGGCATAATAGGACCCCTTTAAGATTAACTTTAAGTTAAATCAATTCATCTATATATATATAATATATATATATATATATATATATATATATATTCATTTATTTTAGTTACAACATGGATGACCAGAGTTTCAAAGAGAACGTGGACTTCTGGATCAAAAATCTACAGCTTAAGATACCAGACTCAGTGGTCCTGCTTGTAGGCACTCATGTTGACCAGTGCACAGGTGCTGAGGTGAATGAAAAGAAAAAACACATTGAAGAGCGGGTGAAGGAAATGCTTGAAAAGCACACAGATACCTTAGAGCAGCGGAGAAAGAACCTCCAGGATGGGGACAACCCATCTTTGAACTACGACCAGATAAATCAAATCGAAAGACTCACTGAGTACAAACTAAAGGTAATTTGGTTTTGTATTGCTGTCTTAAAATATGCATCCAATGAAATGTGCTGCTATGATCTGCTTTATTTCCTTTTTTTTTGTTTTTAGGTCCTTGAATTTATACTTATAGATTGCACTAAACAGGAGGACATTGACAGACTACTTACTCGCATCAAAAATGATGTTTTGAACAAAGATACATTCCCCAACATTGAAAAGACTTTACCTAGGAGCTACTATGATGTGGAGAAGGATATCTACGAACTTGTGAAGAACGGTGATATTCCAGAGCATGGTGAGTAGTTTTTTGTTTTGTTTGTTCTTAAATTATTTTCTTTAATTAATAATTTTCCAAAGTCTGAAATTTGCACCTATTAACAGGAATTGTGAGTCAAAATGTCCTCTTGCCTGAACTGAAGAATAGACATGATGCACTGGACGATGACAAACTGAAGTTAATTCTTCAGTATCTTCACCGAATTGGTGTCATTATGTGGTACAAGGAAATCCCAGAATTGTCAGGTTCTGTGTTTGTGAACCCATCATTCCTCATCTCACTGTTCAAGGTTCATGCATCAAACATTTAAACTACAAGCATTACATGTTTTTGAATGGCATTGCTTAATCCATGTATCACTTAAAACCCTTCATCACTTATTTCTTTTGATTCTGTCACAGACTATTGTGAGACATGACCTGGTCCAGGAACTGAACAAGATTTCCTCTGCACAGCTGAAGTCAGAAAATGCACTTGGAATACAGAAGAAAAGATGGATCAGTGACTATAAAGACAGAGCATCCTTAAGCAATGTGGCTATTAGGATCCTTGTGCGGACTGAGCTCCAGAAGAATTACGGCGGCAAGAATGATGAAGAGCTAATTGAGGAGGTTGTTGGGTCCAAAAAGAAGGAGGGGAGTCTCCTTTCACTACTAAAACACTTTGATGTATGTTTGTCAACCAAACATAACAGTCCTCTCAATCCAAAAGCCAACGAATTCTGTCCAAAGAAGGACTGGGTGGCCTCAAATCCGGTTGTGTACGAGCCAGATGCTTGTCTTTTCCCGAATTACCTGTCAGACAATGAACAGGTAAAGCAAAAGTGGGAATCAGACGATACAGAAGACCTCAACATCCATGTATACCTCCTACCTGAGATTCCACATGGTTTCTTCCACAGGTGAATGATTATGCTTGTCTTTTTTAGACAAAATAACGAAATACATGTCATTGAAGAACATTTTGGATTTATTCACTCTATTTGCTGTATGGGAATGTGCAAAGCATCATCAACCCAGATACCAGGAATGATACTTTGCTCAAAAAGCTCATTTAAACTGATATGATTGTGAATGTACTACCTTGTACGACTTGTAAAACTGTTGCTTTACAGGCTTGTCATCAGGACATGCTCCTTATACTCTCCATACTGGATAGGAAAAGACCAGTGTATGCTCTGCAGTGGCAACAAACGCTTTCTGCTCAGAGAACGCCGTGATGAGGATCAGTTCATTGAGATCCGCTGCAAAGAGAGTGAACGTAAGACCCCTCTGTTTGATTGCATTTGTATGTATTTACTTTTTTGCCTTTTTTGTGTGCAAGTTTTTATTTTATATTTGTCCTTTTAAAGGAATAATTCACCCATAATTTACTCACCCTCAAGCCTCCTGGGACCCAGGAATAGACTTTTGTCCACTGTAGTGGACATTATATATTAGTGTATTTCTCTGACACCATGCATGTCACAGTGTTATTCTGGCTGTCCTGTAAAGAGCACATTCAGGGCTTTGCAGAGATACCAAATGTTTGGAGGTTTCACCCTAAAAACAACTTCTCCTTGGTCTTTAAAAATGTCTTACATTAATTTAGTGATCAAATAGCACTCTTATGGAAATATGATAATATATTGTAATTATAATTTAAATTGAACTACTTTTCAAATTGTACTTCATCACCCAACATCTCAGGAAAACGTTATGGGGTTTCAAATCAAAAAATGACTTTCTGTTACAGAACAGGGCATTGATTTCATACATGTCCACTGTAGAGGACACCAGGATTTAAAGCATGTTCATCAGGCATTTTGGGAGACACAACAAGTGAATATGTAAATAAATTATACATCAATATTCCTATGAAATATTAGATATTATTATTAAAATGTTGCTAATTATTACTCCAATTCTTACACTTCTTTTTTCATTAAATGTTTCTCCAAGAACACATTAATGTGCAAATTAGATGCAGTGTATAGATACATTGCATTCAATGGGAATATTCATTTATGCCCATTTTACCCACATATTGCATAAAGTAAAATGGTGTATCAATTAATTCCGTTATATCTTTCATAACATAGTTGAGAATAATCTTTATACAAATTTTAGTTTAAAAAAATCCTGAAACCCCAAAATGTATAGGTGATTAAAAAAAATCCCATTGTTTTTGCCTACACATATAATTTTATGTAATTTCATTGTTTTAACAACTGAGTCCTGGTGTTCACTACAGAGGACATAGCATAACATATGAATAAAATATAATTTTTCACAAATGTTTTTTTTATTTGTTTCTTGTGCTATAAACAATGTGATGACATGAAAAAAAACTAAATAAAAAAAAAAAAGTTATTTCTGGGTCTCAGGAGGATATATGACTATCTTCTTTCAATCAAACACAATAGGAGTTAAATAACATCCAGTCTCTTCCCAGCTTTGTTATGGCTTTGAATAGTGTCCGGGTGTTTTAAGCTCCAAAAAGCGAATCTATCCATCATAAAAGTAATCCATACAACTCCAGTGGGTTAATAAGTGCCTTCAGAAGTGAAGCTATGGGGTTTTTGTTGGAAAAATATCCTTATTTAAAACTCCATAAACTATAATCCCTGGCTTCCAGCAACGGCCATGTGCATGTTGAGACAGTCGACTTCCGGTGGAAGGGTCATATGTCATACTTCGGGTCAGAGGTCACCCTTCTGCCTAAACTCGACTCACTTGTCAACGTGTGTACGGCCGTTGCCGTTAAAGGTGCCATGTTGAATGTCTGCCAAAAAATAAATTCATACTCCACATTCCATACCAGATGGGGGCAGTATACCTCCAGAAAGTGAGTTGGTCTACTCTAACGTGACAAACGAGAAACGGCATAGTCTCTATGCTCCGCCCTTACAGTCTATGGCTCCGCCCCACCTTCACACCGTAGCAGAAGCCGAGCCAACTCCTATTAGAGGACGATTTGACTCCAGACTCCAGAGGAACGTTTGCTGATGTCAAGTGATTTTTAAATGACATCTTCAAGCTCCTCCCCTTCAACTTTACCAGTGAATATGTTCATATTAGTTTTGTTTATATTACATATTTATTGTTAGTTTTAATTACATTTATTTGACAGACAGCATTCGCTGATTTAGACCAAGCTTGGGCCATTCAGAGCTACTAACTCGCAATTGACACTTTTCACACGCTCTCACGCCACACATAAATTTTCTGATGCACAGAAAAATCGCAAAGCAAAGAGGACACGTAAACCGACAGATTAGACAGAGCTGCTTAGTTATGATATATAAAAAACTAAGCTCTCAGATTCTGTCAATTTTACTACGCAATTCAAACAATATGTTTTTTGGCGCTTGTAGAAGTTAAATGAGAGATCCCTAGCGCACGTGAACCGATCATCTCTACTAACGTTAACTAATAGTAAAAAAACACGAAGACTGTTAAAAAATACAGTAGCCTATGCTACAACTTACCAAAATGTATTCCTCATACATATGAGTGTTACATATGCTGCCTGCGGTTGATGCTAATTTAGCAGCATATATCAAGTTTGATTTCATTATCAACACTTCTTCTAGTGTTATTATTAGTCCCCAGAAAACATTTGGTCTCATTACGTTTCGTGCGTCCATTTGGGGTTCATTATCACCGAAGACATTTCAAGCTTCTTAGCTAATGTTACATTTTATCATCAGTTTGGTAGAGACGGCTGGTAGATAACAGGTGAAAACCGGATCGGATCTGTGGATAACGTTAGAGCTAACTATCAAACGCTAATAGATAACAGTTAACGTTACGGTTAAGTTAGCCATCACATTAGCACTTTAATCAAACATCCTTCGATACATTTCTATAACTTCCCGAAAAAATTACACAAACATATAAAACAAACTTCTAGTGAAATACTAACAGCATCTTACTTACCGATCCAAAAGAAATGTTGCAAGTTCAGAGTCGAACTTCATTTCTTTCTTGTCCATTAAAAGTCTCCAGCGATGGAAAGCAGTGCCTATATTGACTCTGGTTCTGCTCCTTTTTTTGAGCATCTGTGCGAGGTTTTCTCCCTGCAGCGGGTGGTTGTGGTGTGGCTAAGGCTCTCTTGCCAAGTGCTTCAGCCATTTTTCCGCTCTCGTCTCTTCCCTGAACTGAAAGTAATGGGCTATACTTTTCACATGATTGACATCAGGTTCAAGTACGCCCACAAGCCGTGCGAGTTTTTCGTGTATTACAGTTTGAATGGTGGTTATGTTCCCCGCATACTGCCTCCCATGGCCGAAACTGGTATTACGACACCAGTCGGGCCAGCGCTAGTAATTTAGCATGCTAATTTAGGTTTATATCTCGGCAGCACTATAACTTGTCAATTTTTTAATGACATCATTGCACTTATTTCTTCTCATTCTTTTGATGCGTGTAGCTCATTTTTTGGATAATTTTACCTCAATTTTTACATTGGGCACCTTTAATGTATTGGGGTTAGAAATATTTTTTTATATTTCTGAAAGGAGTCTCTTATGGTCACAAAGACTGCATCAATTTAATCAAATATACAGTAAAAACAGATTGAGCGCCAAACTAGAGGTGTGCAATCCTGACCTGATGCAACAGAGTGCAGCGCTGGACAAGTTTTGAATTGCTGATTGTGGATGCAGGAGGGAAGATAGAGGTATTTGCACGGCAAAATATAATAATCTTATAATAACAGCATGCAGAGTTCATAACAGCACACAGAATTCTGTCACTTGAGATATGAAGCAACGTGTGTGGAAAAAATAGTCTATAGACACCAAAACGAGACAGAATCTAACCGGACTGGGACTGAAAATTCTATGGGCTTTTATAGGAACGTTACAAAACACAGGAGCAGTATATAACATATTTTTGGCGGAATTTTTGTTGCCGAGGTATTGAGAAAGTGAGTGCACAAGCATTTTTTAGTAAGACTGTAGAAAGAGAGATGGCTGAGATATTACCAAAGTTGAAAAGGTCAGAGGAATATAATTGGAACGATCAGGCAAGAGTTAGGACCAGCATTAATATTGGAAAAGCTTTCCAGCGCTGCAGGGACGTTAGAAAGCGAGAAGGCCTGAAAATGGACACAGAAGTTGCTTTGTTTCTGCTCGCTATGCGAGTAACATTGGTTTTGCTGTTTCACAGAACAATGATATGCTGTTTTTATTGTTGTTGTTTAATCACAGCTGATGCATCCATACATGTGGATGCAACAGTTGTTGCCTGTGTTGCAGCATGTTCACTATTTTGGGGGCGGACCAAAGAAGGGAGGGGTGTGTTTCTTTTGGGTAGGGGTGTGTTTGTTTGGGTGTCAAACTGTGTTTCTCAGAAATTGTTTACTTCACCTTTTGCTGAATTAAAGTTTAGATTTATTTTTATACATGTATGTATGTATGTTTTTTTTTCATAAAAACTCTGATCATAGAAAATGTCTCTGGATTACAAAAGCTCACAAAAAAAACACTGTACAAGTAGCCTGCATTGTACTAAATGTTGGTAATGTACTTTTTCTTAATGTTGTCACCACTAGGTCTTCTTCATATATACATTAAATCTAAATGATTATATTATACTTAAAAAGGTTTCTTCCTGTAGTTGAAACCCCAGAAGACATCCAGAAAGCATGGAGAGTGATAAGGGAGATAATGAAACGACTGAACACACTGACAGAGCAGTGGCAAGGGTTGTACCAGACTGTCCACAGTCCCTGCAAGGCCCAGGACTGTGATGACTTCTTTCAATGGCATGACTGGCAAGAATGGTTAGAAGATTTCGGAACAAACCCCTTTAATGTGTAAGTTGTCATTTGATTCGTCCTCTTTTGTGTTCTCAACAGAGCATTTTTGCTTTCGTTGTATAGTCATATTCTTTTATCGAATTATATGTTTAGCTCATTTTGTTTTTAATTGTATTAAGATAAAATCAGGTGACTGAATACTGTGTTCTGTCTTACAGAGGACTAGAGGAGAATCAAACTTGCCGTGATGGTCACCAACGAAGGACAGAGTTGCTGTTCCCCAGAAGTAAATGCATTTATTTACAGAGAAATACAACACACACTTATTCTTCTGCCTTTTAGAATTCTTTGTAATGACATTTTTGTATGCAGCTCCTGATGCCTAGACCTGAAGAGAAGACACATGAAATAATAATGCAACAAAGAACAAATACAAAAAAATGACTTGACTTGATGTAAAAGGTTTATGTGATTGATAAATTAATAATCACCTTGATTGTGAGCACAAAAAAATACTGTCTTAATATTTTCTACACTGCAAATTGTAATTATGGTCTAGAATGGACAATCAAACGTTATTTAGGTGAAAATACACCACATTTTTGTTGTCTAATCTACAGTAAGAAATTGTTCAGTGGATATGCTGTCTTGTAGAAGCATATTGTCGCCGCTAGGGGGTGATCCGTTCATTTACGTTGCACATTTTGTGTGGAGGGCTAAAGTCTTCTTGTTATGGAGTCCTGGCTTTATCATGTTAGTAATTGTCCAATAAAGTCAAAGTACCATGAAATTTACCAAGTCTTGTATTGTCACATCATAGGCTACTTTCTTCTAATTAGCCCAAAAAAAAGGCCTTCATATTTACTTCAACACAAGTAGCAATTTGTGGTGACTCTCCATAGACTTAATGGTTTTTATTCAGTACAAACTGTATATTCTATCTCCTTACACCCATAAACCTAACCATCACAGAAAACTTTCTGCATTTTTACATTTCCAAAAAAACTAATTCGGTATGATTTATAAGCTTGTTTACCCATGGGAACCTCTATTTAGGTCCCCACTGTGACATGAGTCCCCATGAGTCTGTGTGCACTCAGGTTGAGGCGGTCTTCTTGTGGAGACATGATCCAGACAATGTTTGAAAAATCGGATCAAAATCTAAACTATGATAAAAAAGTCTTTAAAAACTTATTTTCCCTCCATTGTCTGTTATGCAATCTAAGAGGATAAAAGTTATTAGCCTATATTCAAATAAAATTTCTCATTTAGGCTACTTGTTTACATAATGCCAATAACAAAACGGTGGCAGTTCCATGTTGATGATGGTGCTTTTATAGGCTATTTGTACCATGATAGCCTACTTTTTGGCACTTTTTTGTCCATAACATGTAATTCTTACCCTGTTAAGTAATAAACCACACCGCAGACTGACAACAGGTACATTATACTTGAACTTCTAAACATTGACGTCACTCCATCGTTTTATACAATATCCATAGTTGACACTGCACGTTTTACATTCCACAACACGGAACATGTACGCGTGCGCCGGGTGAGCATGATTCCACGGAGATAGGCAATGCCTCATACGCGTGGCGCAGTGAGCGCACAGAATAGTTCCTTTGAGTTTGTCAAAGCCACGCGCCCGGCGCGCGAAGCCCGAGCAGGGGATTCATGCGGGAGGCGGGGTCTTCCTTTGGGAGCGTGCGGCCAGAAAGGGGGTGGAGGTGTGGCGCACGTGTAGAAAAGGGAGAGCAAGTTGCTTTCCCCTCAAATCATTCGCTGAACAGGTGTATCTCTTCTCGCGAGCCACGCGAAAGGCACGAGAGCGGCGCATTACTTGCAAACTCCTCACCTCATTTATTTATCAAATTTATTTCACGCGACATGGAGACAGCTGTCATCGCCACGACGCAAATAATGCAAGATTCGTTTTATCAGCCGTTTTCGGAGACCCTCCTGCCTCATGCGAAGCAGGACATGGAGTGTAAAGTGCTGAAGAGACAGCGCTCGAGCAGCCCAGAGCTACTCAGGTGCAAGAGGAGACTGACCTTCAACGGACTCGGCTACACTATCCCTCAGCAGCAGCCCATGGCGGTGGCCAGACGGAACGAGCGCGAAAGAAACCGCGTCAAGCAGGTGAACATGGGCTTCCAGACGCTTCGCCAGCATGTGCCGAACGGAGCGGCGAACAAGAAGATGAGCAAAGTGGAGACGCTGCGCTCGGCAGTGGAGTACATCCGAGCACTTCAGCAGCTGCTGGACGAGCACGACGCCGTGTCTGCTGTGTTGCAGTGCGGTGTCTCGTCTCCATCGGTCTCCAACGCGTACTCCGCGGGCACGGAGTCTCCTCGTTCTGCTTACTCCTCTGATGAAGGCAGCTACGAGCCTCTCAGCTCTGAGGAGCAAGAGCTGCTGGACTTCACCACATGGTTCGACAGATATGAATCAGGTACGAACATTTTTTTTTTTTGGCGCCTTCAGACCCAACTTTTTTTCTTTTACATACCCATGGTCCCCTCAGCCAAACCAGGGGCCTCCAGTTTAACATTTGTTTTTAATATAATAACAGCATAGATACATAACATTAGAAAAGAGTTCTATATCTTTTTCTTGATTACCTTCTGGTTGAAAACCCTCAGTTTCTATCCAACACATCTTATGACTGAATTGTATTCATTTCTGGTGTATGCCTGTGACTCATAACTGTTTTTATTCTATTACAGGTGCTTCACTGACTACTAAAGATTGGTGCTGAATGGACAGCACAGGACCGGTACCGGTTGGAGATACGTTGTCTGCCTGTGCCTGTGAAGAATCCGAGTTCATTGACTGAGCACTGGACACACAGAGGGCCATTTCCAGCAATGTGCTCATGCACACAAATGCAACACTCGCACGTTTCCAAACATTAGAACTGCACTGGATTTGAGGCAAGCGAGGATGTCTAAACTGCTGACTTTTGTCTTGTCACCCCATTCTGTATTCAACATTTTGTCCCGTTGATGCAATAATGTGTAAATGCGACTGAATGAGCCAGTTCGTTCCTTCCACATTGTTCAAATAACGAGGTGACCAGTTGTAGATAAATGAATGAGGAAAAATAGTATCAGGTCCCATAAACACCGTCTGTTAGGGAATACACTAATGTTACTCTAGGCAGCCCACATGCAACCTGTATATTATAATATTTTGTTCTAGATATGTGACAGAGTTTTTGTACTGGATGAATAACTTTTGTATCAAAGTGTGCACTTGTGTGTTTTTCTACAAACTTGTGTATATGCAATTTTTTATAAGAGAAAACCTATTTTATGTAAAATAAAGACTTTATTTATTCAGATAATTGTCTTGTGTTTGTTTGAAATCAACCAACGCCAAATATGTTTTAAAAGCCTATATGGTTTTAAAAATAAATGTTTACTTGCAGAAATGCACTTTACACAAATGTAGATAATTAAGTATATATAATAGAAAAGTGCTGATTTACATGGAAATAACCACTACAGAGACACTTTATCTTGATTTCAAATGTTCAAAAGAAGTGGCTTTGAGTATGTCAACATGGTTTAATTAATGGGAGTCATTTACTGTATAAGCACAAAGGAAAGTGACAGGCAGCTGTAGACGGGACAACCTTGGGTTACAGTGTGTGAACAGTTAATTTTTAAGCAACAACAAAAAAGTTGAAGTGTAAAGCAATTTATAACCCCCGAATACCGTTGTGCTGTAATGTGTCCGTACCAACCTATGGAGGCTGTGAATAGACGTCAACTGAAGACTAATGGTGATGAACTAACTGTCCTGGAGGGCATCCAAAATTTCCTACCAATGTCTGTTTTCCTGTTCACTTTTTTCTTTCAGTTTTCTTTCACATGTATACAGGAGTCTTATCAGCAAAGATAAGGAGACTTGTTAAGGTTTGTGCAGTTCAAACTCTTCCCATTTAAGATGGATCATGCAAAAAACAGATCTATTCTTGCTTCAAATGGCATCCTTCAAAGTGCTTCAAATGTGAGTCAACCAAGCACCAAGCTTCTGAGTGCATGAAAATTAGCATTTTCTATTGTGCGTGTGAAGTTTGGATGCACTGTAAGGCCTTTCGCCATCATCCAATCAGACAGACCCGTGCTGATTTTGAATGGCCTCTGATTTAAGTGACACAAAAGCACTTTTGTGTGAGGGCTACACCATATTCATCACATTGTGCCTTCAACATAAATCTGATTGGATGTCTTGGGCACTTTGATGTCGCTCCAGTGTACGAGTGGCATTGTGATGTCTAACTTCTGTCTGTATTACCTATTTTCAGCACTTAGTGCAGGAGGTCCTTTTAATTTGTGAAGAGTGAATTCATAAAAAAATTCTCTGCTCTGATAAAACACCAGCAGAATGATTGACACTACTTTACAGAGCCTCACACAAAAGCCTGATTTGGGTCCGGCGACAAATAAAAGGGGCCGGGTGTGGGCCTCATTCAGACTAATTTTAATCTTTCACTCCCTCTGTTTTTTTTTTTTTTTTTTTTTTTTTTTTTTTTTATCTAGACACTTTTCTATAGTTTTGTCTAGTTCTCATTTTGGAGATCATAGGATAGTTCTCAAAGAAGGAATCCCAGTGTTATATGGAAAACAACAGCCTCAATTTTCCAACAATTTTACAAATCAGCAGCCAAATACTGAAATACAATATTTTAGTTTTGTATTTTATTCCGTACATTGGCAAATTCCCATTATTCTTCACAAAAAAGTCCTTTCTCCTCCTTTTTTCTCTCTCTCCATTTGGTTGTTTATCTCTCTCGCTCACGGCTCATGATTGTGTGCAGTCAGGTTGATTTGCCCTGTCTGGCTCTGCATGCTAAACGCTGTCTTAAATTGCCCTCCGCACACACTCCTTCTTGCACACACAATAGTCATCCGTCTCGGCCGAGGGCCAGACCCCACTCCCACCCCCTCAAACTTCATCACACACACCCAAAACAAACCCTGCTCTGAGCACTGTACTCCTCAGTCCAGCGGCCGATCCAAAAGAGAGAGTGTGCTTTATTACACACTCATGCTTTGACTCCCTTTTTGAGAAAATGTCATTAGTGCTGTTTAAAAATAGGAGATAAGAGAAAGATTAGTCCTGTAATGTATGACGACTAAACAAACAGTGATTTGGTGAACCCGTGTGTGGTCAGTGAGTATTTTCTGAGCGCTGGTGCTGGCCAGGGGCCTTGTAAGCAAATACGCTCCTGAAGTTCCTATATCTCTCAGCCACACTTCCATTGTTGTGAGGCGACTCATATCTCCATGGCTTCTGCTTGTTTGAGGAGCTGGTCTGATAGAGGCCCTCTTTGTGGGTGGCTTTCTGAATTTATTCAGGCCCCCAAATGTAATCTAAATAATCAACTAGCTTTCTTAACTATGGAGGCTGGTGGCTGATTAGATGTTTGTGTTCCCATGTTTATTTCCTGCTGATCAGCTGTGTTGTCTCATTATCTCATTGATGATTGTTATCAAGATGGGCAGTTATGACCCCACCGCTTGGCTTCGTTTCAAATCGCCCACTGCCCACCCCACTTTCTGTTCTTTTTAGGATGTCATTTTCATTAAAAACTTTTCAAAATGCCAGTAAAAAACATTATTTTTGCAGACCCAAAGGGATGTAAACGATATCATGAGTCTTATTCACCAGTGATTTCTACTTTTAACCATGGCTTTCACTAAATAGTGTTTTCTTTTTCTTTGTATTACAATTTTATTTCATACACTTCCAAGAATTATTGATGAAGAGCCATTCTGATATTCACATTTCAGTGATTTAGGTTTTCAACAGTGATTCAACAGTTTTATTTAAATGTTTTTGGTTGTAAATTAGTGATGGGGAGTTGACAACACAACACAACACAACCAAATACAGAAACGCGCTGCAAATAGAACAGAACACAACGGAAATGTTTCCAGGGGACCACAATAAGTGACGAACCCGGCTAGGACGTGCTTACCATGGGGCTTACTGCTCAGTCTACTTAAAAAAAAAAAAAAAAAAAAAACTGTAACCTTTTTTTTTTTTTTTTTTTTTACAAAACATACAGAGATAACAACATATTTATGACATAATAACTTTGTATAGCCTATAATATGTTCAATGTCATCAGAATACAAGTGAGAAAAGAAGAGTTAACAATGAGCTGAAAACTTAAAAAAAAGGGGAGAGAAAAAGAACATGAGGGTAAGATTTTAATCTATACATCAGTTACACAAATTTTGTCATGGTATGTTTAAATAAGTTTCATAAATGTTAGTTAATACAGGGTCCAAAGATGAGACGGCAAGTTTTAAAGTTGAGACATTCACACACAGATATTTAACGCATAATTATTAAAAAAAACTACTTTGTATAAAATGTGTATTTATTTGCAACAGTTATGTTAACAGCAGATATTTCTAGTAATAACAGCTATTCAGCTGATGGACACCGTGCTGCGTTGTCATGGGAACATCCCAAGTGAAAATAATGAGGGAATAAGTTGTCTTTCGTTGCTCCCCTCCCAAGTGCGTTCCAAACGGCTACATAATGGCACACAAGTGCCCAACTCACTCCAAAGTCCCCACTTCAAGGGCTCTGCCCTTCGAAGGGAGTAGGGCACAGGGATGCTCACGAGCAATAAGCACGTCCCAGCCGGGGTCGTCACTTATTGGGGTCCTCTGGAAACATTTCCGTTGTGTTCTGTTCTATTTGCAGCACGTTTCTGTATTTGGTTGTGCTGTGAGTATTTTGAGAATTTGAGAAATATGTTTTCTTAATTTGCGGGTGTTTTTCTATTTGCATGTGTCTTCTTCAGGTGCAGAGCTTTGAGCTCTCTCAGCCACCCTATTGAAAGTTAAAATGAACAGGATTTATTTGAAATCTAAATATTTTGTATATTATAAATGTCTTTTCTGTCACTTTTGTTCAATTTAATGCATCCTTGCTAAATAAAATGATATATAATAATATATAAAATGATTTTATTTATTTATATGTATATTTTATTTATATATATATATATATATGGTACATTTTATTTGTATTTTTATTACTCAGGAATGATTGCTTAAGAGTGCAAACACCTTAAATGTATACTTCAGTTTCCCCAGTGCTCAAAACAACAGGTACAGTTAGTTTGAGGTCAACACAGATTGACAGCATGCAGTGATGACCCTCTGAAAGAGGTCACACAAAAGCTAGGGTGTCACTCCGGATTCCATCCCTGCCATTTTAGGCCTGCCCGCTGTATGCCATTCTTCAGCTGTCCCTCCGGGCCACCATGCTTCAACAGACAAATAATGATAAGACTCCAGTCCTGATAAGCTTTACATGCTTCAAAGAATGATGGCTGTGGTACCCTAAAAGAAGCTTAAAGCATCTTTATTTTAGGTAATATTAGTCCAGATATACATACACATCTGTGCATGCATGATAGCATGCAAGATTAGCATCTTGTGGCTTCAGATGGGTTTCCAGCATGCAGTGTCTTTAATTTCCAAGTTTAATAATTTGCCTGGTGTTCTCGCCTCCCCTTATCACCTTCTGATTAACAATCTGTATGCTTAGTGTGACACTATAGTTACAAAAAGGCATAGATGTGAGACCTAAGCTCATTTATCAAAGGCCTGATGATAAGGTGCATGCTCCAAACACTTTTTATGTCAATAACTAGGCAGGTGTGGAAAACCACTGCTATGAAAGGCTATAGTGACTCCCAACCAGGGGTTTGGGGTACTTTGAAAGATTATGCTTGACATTTAAATCTATAAAACTGAACTTGCATATAATCTTGTATACAAGACTGCACATAATAACGCAGTCAAATCATATTTTACTGTTCAAACATTTGGGGTCAGTAAGTTTTTAAAGTTATCAGTACTTTAAATAATACTGTAAATAATACTCTCATTTGATTAGAAGTGACAGTAAATACTTTAATATAATAAAAGAGTTCTGTTGCAAATAAATGCTATACGTTCTAATCATCAAATAATCCTGAAAGAAATGTATCACACTTTCCACAAAAATATTAAGCAGCACAACTGTTTTCAACATAATAATAATAATAAATGTTTATTAGAATGATTTCTGAAGGATCATGTGACACTGAAGACTGGAGTAATGATGCTTACAATTCAATCGGAATACATTAAATTTTGAAATAGAACACAAATACTGTATTTAAAATTGTAATACTATTTAACAATGTTACTGTTTTACCATATTTTTGATCAAATAAATGCAGCCTTCTTTGGTGAGCAGAAGAAACGCCGGTCAAAAACATAAAAAAATCGAACCTTCCCCAAAATTTTGAACGGTGGTGTACATTTTTATTAATATATTTTTTTATAATCATAATGTTATGTTACACTTACACTTATTTTTTGCACCAAAACACGACGAAGGATCACAATGAATTTGATTTATCATGCATAAAATGACTCTTTTGTGTTGTTCAATCTTTTTCTACACTTTTTGGGCAAATTCATTATAGATGCTATACGCAATAGATGCATTCAAGCAACTTAAATTAGAACAGTCGCCCCTCAAAGTCCAACTAAACAGAGCCCAAAAACCGGTGTGCCTGATTGCTGTTCTACATTCTATATCTGAACTTACAGATATTCACACAGATTACTTTCATGATAACTCCATGGTGCCTTTCTCAAGAAAGTGTTCATGCCTGGTCAAACATTTGCTTAGGTGATTATCATTCAGCACTCATCAGAGCACTATAGCTGCTCCAAACAAATACAAAGATTGTTTACACTGGTCCAGTTATTTAGAAAGCAGCAGTGCATCTCACCTGCTATAGTGCAAATTCCAAAGAAAATTATTTACACAATCTCCATACGATGAGATGGATTTGATGACAAACCCCTAAACACACATGCAAACTCATTGTCAAATATCCTAATGCAATTACATCAAGTATGTACCTTGCACTTGTGAATAGCACACAACACACAAATCTCCCCTCCGCAAAAAAAACATGCAAGTACTTTTTTCCTGACGGTTTGCATTTCATCTTTCACAAAAAGAGCTCACATGCATACCAAGAGAAATATTTACCTCTTGTCTGTGTGGACAATTTAGTGTATTTTTAAGTGTATTTTTAATATTAACCGTCCAGACCTATCCTCTTGTCAACATTCAACTGCGTCTCTGCAAGGGGCTTTTGTGTTCCCAATGCCTCACCCCATGCTTTTCTCATTGAGCGTATTTGTCCATCATTGCAGAAAGACATAATGGAATTCAGGCTCTAATCACATCTACGCTTTCCGCAGTGTTTTTGTACGCTTTCTCTCCCGCTCATTATATCAATACTCATCTTCTAGCCGTCCCGAGCCGCCCTCTGTGAGCGGAGGACAGGAACGGAGGGTGCGGGTGGGGTGAAGAGGAGTCTGAATGGGTTTATGAGGGGGGTTGGGGTTTGTTGAAGGGGTCTGAAGACTAAAGGTTTTGGGTTGTTGCTGCCCCTTCAAAAGAGCCAAACGTACCATTAAGTCTTTGTCGGAGAGCTCTTGTTCTATGCAGATTTTCGCTAATTCTATTCACAGCTCTCTTCTACCCTAGACACTGAATAAGTCTGCTGGTTTGGGATGTTCTCTTGACCCCCCCCCCCCCACCCCCCACCCAAAAAAGTGCTTGTATTTTGTGATTACACAAAAATATTATTCCTCAACTTTCATTAAGAAGTTATTTTCGGCCACTATTCATCAGTTAAGTTGGTTGATGGAATGCTTAAATGACATCCATATATTTGTCTCCATCCTGTTTTCAAGGTCAGCTCCTCTATAGAGCTCTGTTTCGAGGTTAGTTCTTCTTTTCCTGCCCCAGTCTCTTTCTTTCTTTCTCTCTCTTGCTGTTTTGATGCATATTCCTCTTGTTCAATTAGATTTCTTCAGTCTGAAGTGAAATTTGGGGAGCTTAAGGCCCCACCCCTCTTTAATCTGCGCAATAAGTCTACTGTTATGCAAATACCCGTTTTGAAAACTATTCGTTTATTTGTTCCTGACATCTAATGCCCTTTTACATGAGCTGAATGTTTATTTGGTTGAGGGTGTCTTAACAGAATATGTGAGCGCTCTAAACTAATAGAAATTTCCATTGTGTCATATTTGCATAATACATTTGTTTGTTTTCTTACATGCAAGGTCTACGAAGTGTCATGTAGAGTTTAGGAAATTTAAGATGAGTTCAGAGTACAAATAAAAGAAAACTGCTTTTAGTTGAAGGGTGACTAAGAGGAACCACGCTGCAGGCCAGGATAGTCTGTGCTGGAGAGAGAAAACAGTTGACTGAGCTTCACGTCACTTGTCTATCGTTCTCACAGGCTAAATTATCAATGTGATTCTCTGAAGACTCGCTTCCTTGTCACTAACTCTGCTTCTTATTTAGAGAAAAAGATGAGTTATCAGCTTTATCATGCTTGGCTTAAAAATAAGTAAATACATTTTTATTAGCATTATCATCAAAGAAAAGGGGTGAAAAGTGTACATTACTTAAACATCACTGTTCAAAGGTTTAGGGTTAATAAAAATGTTTAACGTTTTTGAAAAAAGTATCTTAAGCTCACTAAGGCTGTATTTATTGGATCAAAATGACAGCAAAAACAGTAATATTTTGAAATATTATTACAATTTGAAAGAACTTGTTTTCTATTTGAATATATTTTAAAATGCAATTTATTCCTGTGATGGAAGAGCTAAATGTTCAGCAGCCATTACTCAAGTCTTCAGTGTCTCATGAACCTTAAATTCAGGTACACATTCATCCATACATTGACTATGTGTTATTTCATGTCAGCATAGTGCAAAAGCAGCCTTCACATGCAAACACCACAAATATGATACGCAACGGTGATTCTATGGTATGCGTGTTGAGACATTTGCCCCTGGCTCTGTTGATACTCGAGACAAAAAGTAAACCGTTGAGTAACTGCCTGTTAACTTGTTGTCATTCACAATCACATAAGGGTTGGTAATGGCGCAGACCCAACTGTGATGATTAATAATGCTTTGGGTAAAAAAATTTATGTTGGGATGGATCACTCACACTGGAAAAAAGGTCAAATCAAGGAGTTTTTTGTTGATTATGAAATACCGTTCAAAAGTTTGGGGTCGGTAAGATTTTAATGTCTTTGAAAGAAGTCTCTTATGCTCACCAAAGCTACATTTATTTGATGAAAGATCGAGCAAAAATAATAATTGTGAAATATTACAATTTAAAATAACTGTTTTCTATTTTAATATATTTTAAAATGTACTTTATTCCTGTGATGACAAAGCTTAATTTTCAGCATCATTACTCCAGTCTTCAGGGTCACATGATCCTTCAGTAATCATTATAATATGCTGATTTGCTGCTCAAGAAAAATGTCTTATTATTATCAATGTTGAGAACATTGTGCTGCTCAATATTTTTGTGGAAACAGTGATTTTTTTCATTATTATTGATAAATAGAGAGTTCAAAGGAACAATTTATTTGGAAAAAAAATATTGTAACAATGTTAAAGTCTTTACTGTCATTACGAAACTTTTTTTATGTATGAATGGAGGGATGGTAGTTTAAATGTGAATAGGTGAAGGGAAGAGTCTCTTCTCCAAACTCCTTTTAGAGTCAGGTTCAGTGTGAATTGCCAGAGAGTGTGTGCCATTCAGCATGCCACCCTTCTTCTGGTGAGAATGAAATGTAAAGTGACAGAACCCGAGGCAGTCTCCTGTGTGTGTCTCAAAAGCACACTTGATTCAAGACGAATTCTGAGCCTGCCAGGCACAGCTGTACCAACCTCGTCTCACACTCACAGAACTAAAGAAAGAATATATAAAGAGAAAAGATTGGCGTGATGAAATGATGTCATGGGAGCATGTGTGATTTATCTTTTGTCAATTTTAAATTTTGATGAAATTTATACAGACTACAAGCAAAAAAGATTATGAATAAACCTGCAATTGTTGGTGAATTAATGTTTTGAACTCATCAGCATACATGATATATATATATATATATATATATATATATATATATATATATGTATATATATATATATATATTTTTTTTTTTTGTATATATATATATATATATATTTTTTTTTTTTTTTTACTTACAGTTGTATTACATGACTACAAAAGTCACCTAAGCATGACCCAACTTGTTGTGCACAAAGTTCTCCCACTTTTTTCCCATGTCTCCTTGTTTCCATGAGCATGTCTTTTTTTCTTTCTGAAGGATGTCCTGTCAGAGGAATGACACACTGCATGTAAGTTAGAGTATGGCAATATGCTGATTTCACGCAGCCGCCATTTTGAAATTGAAAGTGAGGCTCCGGTGGGAAGAACCCCGGAAGTAAAGATAAACAACAATGCCTTGGACTACCAACCTGAAGCTGCTGCCGCGATTTACACTATTGGATGTTAATATCCAATATAGGATATGTATATAGTTCGTTACTGCTTCTTTTTTTACTTTCTGAATTACATATAAAAAACCTTTTTTTTATTAAAAATGAATTTCACTGTATATAGTCTAAAGTATGAAAGAAATGTATGTACAGTTTTAGAATAACACATTTCTACATTAAACACAACAATACGGCATCGCATTCGTGACTCTCCTGTGATTAAAGGCGACACTTCCGGTTTTCTTCCCACCGGAGCCTGGCTTTTGATTTCAAAATAACAGCTGCGTGAAATCGGCGTATAGAGTACCTTGTTCCTTGTTTATCGAGGTCTTTGAGTCACACTGTCTGCATGAAAACCCCTTATGCAACCGTCCCATCACCTTCTCAGTGGGGGCAATCCGTTAACTGACACACAACGGTATTTTGCCCCAGAACAAGAATTTAAAGCTTCATTTAGCAGCACAATTTTTTCACTGTTTATATAGATATTGATCTCAAACAAACATAGCAGCACAGTTAAGGTAGATGTCTGCACTTGTTCTAGTTCTTCTTTTTTTTCTAGTTCTAGTACTTTTATTTACAAAGCACATTTAAAAACAGTCTGAAGACTGACCAAAGTGATGTACAAGTCAGATAAACACAACATAAAACTAAGTAACACGTAATAAATAAGACCATCAACATAATTTAAAAGCTAAAGAAAACAAATAGGTTTTCAAGAGAGATTTAAAAAGTGATAGGGAGGGAGCAGCCCTAAGTTGTGCTGGCAGACTGTTCCACAACCTAGGTCCCACCACCAAAAAGGCTCTATCTCCTCTACGTTTCAGCCTTGTACAAAGAACCATGAGTACATTTTGGCTACCTGATCGTACGGCTCTCGAAGGGTTAAGGATGCAGCAGTTCAGATAGGTAGCTTGGTGCAAGGTTGTGTAGACATTTGTACACAAACAGGAGAGTTTTAATATCAATCCTAATATGAACCGGAAGCCAATGAAGAGCTCGTAAAATTGGAGTGGCGTGATCATACTTACGACCATTCTTAAGAAATTTGGCTGCAGCATTTTGAACCAATTGTAGCCGAGTAATCTGGGACTTTGAGATACAAAGAAGTACAAAACCACAGTACAATGAATTGCAATAGTCCAATCAACATGTAATTAAAGCGTGTATTGCTATTTCAAGGGACTTTCCAGGCAGAAAATGTAAGGAGACGGAGCTGAAGAAGCTAGAGGTAACAACAGAGGATATATGTTTATTAGCCGATTGTCAAGAAGAACATCAAGGTTCCATCAAGGTCTGTGGCTATCTTCTCAACCACAACTGTAGCTACCATAAAAAATTAAAATTAAATCGTTGTGGTTGTATATATATATATATATAATGAAAACTTTCAGTTCAGAAACAGATGTTGATTTAACCACTCTCTGATGGATTCAGTTCAGGGAAGGAATCATCAGATTGATTCAAACTATTAACTTGTTGTTTTGTACTATTCATTAAAAGAACCAACTCAAAAGAGTCATTGATTTGGAAATCAGGCTATAGGTGTACTATGTGGTTTATTGACTAAAAAGAGTCAATGCTGTATTTGTTTGGATTTACTATAGAGCACCAGCTCAAAAGAGTTATGTGTTCATGAATCAGACTACACTGGTCCTACTATGTTTTTGATTCACTATAAAGGACTGACTCGTAAGAGTCATGTTTTAGTGAATCGGACTACATTGGCCACATTGTATATTGTTTGTGCAAGCAGTCTGTGAGCTCAAATCAATAGAAAGACATGTCTTGCTATTATCACAACACACACACCTTAAAATGCATCACATTCAATATAGACTGCTAACTCACATTCACAACTCGGCCAAAATATGTGTTTGTGCTCTGTGCTTTCACTTATAGTATTGCATATGAGTGTGCAGTTTCTGTGTGTCATTTATCACATCAGTCAAGCACACTTTTATTGCCGGGCCCCTCCACACACAGCAGTGGCAGATGGGGATGGACTGCAAGGAAAAGGGCTTCCTGCTGCGTATCCTTTCTCACAGTTGAGTTGTGGGGTTGCCGAAAGCATGTTGCCCAAAAAGCCCCACGTCCTAGCATAGGGTGGAGCGTACAAAGTACAGATTCTTGCAGGGGCCTGCTGACCAGGGGCCAGTTATTCTCGTTCACCTTAAAATGCATTCCTTCACCTCCTCCTTCTTCGGGGCTGTTTCCCTGCACTGGTTCTCCATTTTGAGACTCCATTCATGCTCTAATCGCTCGGACAATGGACTTGGGCTAGGCCTCTTGCCGTCTTTGATTGAGCTTAGAAATCACATCCTGTCAAATGTAAACCAAAGGCCAGCTCAATCTGTGATAGTATGAGTGGAATGGAGGACCATCTGTCCATCACAGAGAGGCAAAAGGACCTGGATCGGAAGAGATTACAGAATAGATAAGCAGTATCAAATGTTTGAAACGCATGGTTTGTTGGTTTTATGCTACATTCAAGATCATTAATTTACTTTAGCTTATAGCTATAAACCTGACAAGAGTAGAAGTAAAGGTATCTTTGTTCTTTGATCTTCCATCCAAGTTCAGTTCAAAACAAACTCACATGTCAAAAGCCCCTTCCCTCTACCAGCCTGACACTTGCTTTCTTCCTTTTCCATTGACACTTTTCCTCTTCCTACCCTTTGCATCACTCCATTTTTTGCCCAGTGGCCAGACACCATGTGGTCTGGATGCTGTCTGCTTTGCACCTTCTATAAAGGCCCAGTGAATCTGCAGACTAATGGCTATTGTGCTTCCCTATTGATCCCTGACCGGCCATATTGAGGCCCAGCAGGATTTCAAAGGGACAAAAGCAGTGTACTGCATTGTCCTGTCTTCTAAATGAAGAAGTCCGTCCTCCTACAGAGAACAGTCCCTGTAAATGTCAGCAGAGAGAGGGCCTGTGGGGGAGGAAGTGAAGGGGGAATGGTTAATTATTAATACACCAATACAGCTCTTCCGCAATTGCTTTACTCCCTGCCAATTTCTACAATGACGATAGAATCCCTAGAGGTGCACAGATGTTTGACCTCCATCTGTATTACAACATTTTATGAGGAAAATGTGTGGCAATTCCCCCAGACTTCTGAACATGTATTACATCAGGTAATAAGCTGAACACTATTTGTAAGTAAAATTAAAACTAAATATCTAAATTGTAAATCTTTGTTTTCTGTGCATCACAAACTTCCATAATTCCATTACATACCTGCTACAAAATTAAGCTGTTTTAAATATGCAACTGTCTAGTACTGAGATTTACCAAAATTACATAAAACATGGGCTAATAATTAAAAGAAATTGTGAGTGTGAATGTTAGACACTTTAACAATTGTGTTAAATAGATAGTTCACCCAAAAAAGAAAATTCTGTCATTAATTGCTTACCCTCATGTCATTCAAATCCCGTAAGACTTTTGCTGATCTTTGGAACACAAATTAAGATATTTTCTATGAAATCTGAGAGCTTTCGATCCCTCCATAGACCACTCCAACTACCAATTTGACGATTCAAAACGTTCATAAAGAGATTGTAAAACTAGCTATATGAATTGAGCGGTTTAAGCAAATTTTTTTTGAAGAGACTGAATCGCTTTATATGATGAACGGGTTGAATTTAGGTTTTTATTCACATATAAATCAAGCAAAGAGTTAGTTCTGGCAGGTCACGTTAGTCAAGCTCGCATCAGCTGACTCTCAGCTGATTCACGTCTATCTATAGGAATACGACGTCTATCACTGTATTCATATATAAGCTATTTCAGTATTATCAGCAGCTAGAAATGTCTCAGGAGCTAGATACCCTCCTCCATCCCCAGCTCATCTTCAGGTCCAGTCAGGATTTGGTATTCTGATTCCCCTGTGAATCAGACTAAATTCTCGAATTGTTGTACATTAAAATATTGACTAATGATATCTGGAATCCATTTTTGTTGGTTCTGTTCTGTTTGCCCTAAGTGTGTGTGTGTGTGTGTGTGTGTCGGTGGGGGGGGGGGGGGGGGGTGGCGGGGGGGTTTGGGTGCTCTCCCTGCTCTTATCCATGCTAGGCTGCATGGATGCGCAGGGAGTTCTTGCCCAGAACAGGGAATGAACCTTATTGGTTCTTGCTGAAGTTCAAACCTGCTGCGTGACACACGAGAATGAACCTCATTGTTTCTTGCTGAAGCTCATACGTGTTGCGTAAAACGAGAATGAATCTCATTGGTTCTTGTGGAAGCTCAAACGTGCTGTGTGACACACGAGAATGAACCTCATTGGTTCTTGAGAAAGTTCAAACCTGCTGCGTGACACATGAGAATGAACCTCATTGCTTCTTGGAGAAGCTCAAACGTTCTGTGTAACACACAAGAATGAACCTCATTGCTTCTTGCTGAAGCTCAAATGTGATGCATAACACATGAGAATGAACCCTTATTGGTTCTTGCTGAAGCTCAAACCTGCTGCGTCACACACAAGAATGAACCTCATTGGTTCTTGCTGAAGCTCATACGTGTTGCGTAACACGAGAATAAACCTCATTGGTTCTTGCGGAAGCTCAAACCTGTTGCGTAACACATGAGAATGAACCTCATTGGATTCTTGCTAAAGCTTAAAACCTGCTGTGTGACACACGAGAATGGACCTAATTGGTTCTTGCTGAAGCTCAAACCTGCTGCGTAACACAAGAATTAACCTCATTGGTTCTTGCTGAAGCTCAAACCTGCTGCGTAACACAAGAATTAACCTCATTGGTTCTTGCTGAAGCTCAAACCTGCTGCGTAACACAAGAATTAACCTCATTGGTTCTTGCTGACACTCAAACGTGCTGATTAACATGAGAATAAACCTCATTGGTTCTCTCACGTCAAGCGAACATGCTTGAGCTTCCGCTTACCACAACAGTTGATGAATGTTTATGTGTGAATAAAAGCATACAATTCAATCTTGTCATCATATAAAGTGATTGTGTGTCTTCAGAAATTCAGAAATTACTTTTGATCAGTTGTGACTGAAATTCTGCCTTTGGGGAGGAACTTACCTCTTGTTAAAAAGCACTTGAAAATGATACCAAATGGATAATTTTACATAATTTACTAACTTAGTAGCCCTTTCTTAATGTTTGTTAAGTGTGTCTACTCATACATAGTAAAAAGTTGCACCAAAAATATAATTTTCACTCCAATCATACATAGTGTGTGCAAGCGAATAGTTGTGAAACACAATTACACCAGCGGCCTTCGCTTGTAATGCCTACACTCTCTTGCCTATACTCTTCTAATGAACTTGCAGTCTCTCCACCGGCCTAATCCCCCTTTTCAGCTGGAGGGTCATTTGGTGCAGATGCACTTCCAAGCCTTTCCAAAGTTTAATTAAACATTCCCCAGTTTCAGCCAGACTGCCCTTCTCCCCGCTGGCCCATTCAGAGTATTGTGAAGAGTAATGGCGTCCTTGTTTGGTTTAAACCTGTACTCCTGGCTCTGTGGCTTTTTGGTAAAGAGGATGCTTTGCTTCCTTGTAGTCAGAGGTGGTGGGGAGGTTTAATGAGTCTGAGGCAATGATCTGCCAGGACAATGCTGGCTCATTTATGCGCTGGTGTCACATAACCACACGTGCCCTCCTTCTAGAGGTTCATTTAAAACTGCATTCTTACTGAGCTGCACTGGCCAGCAATTTCAGAATAAAATACTGATTGCTCTGGTAGCCCTTAGTCCGTTTAGTTAAAGCGAGGGTGGCTTTCCCTCTCTGTCTTCCATGCGAATCACATTTATAATTTATTTTAATTTTTAAGATGCAGTTCTTTATAGATGAATTCAAATGGCTGTAATCTCCTCGCCATCTGCCCGTGTTAATTCAAAGCCTTCTATTATGGATGTGATAAGAGAAAAGTCAAGCTTTAGTCCAAAATCTTTGTTTTCTTTTATCAATTCAATTTCTTATCTCCCTTCAACAGCCCTCTAGAGAAGAACACATTCAGCTTTTCCCTGACCATTTCAAGGCTGGTTGTGTCTGAGAGCCTTTTTTGCGGGTCAGTTGATTCCCCTCTTTGTGTTTGTTTGCCTCATTCTTTCTTTAACTAGATTCAATGTGTTTGCTTTTACTTTTTTTTGTTTGGGGCTGGGAAGGCTGACACTTTGCAAGGGTTGAGTGAAACAACCCAACTAGGTCTCTTGGGGCTCTGGTTGACCGCACAGGTCTGCAAGCATATGGGATGGATCTGGCAATCAAATTACCTTTGTCTTCTTTGGGTAAAGAATTAAAAATGGCCTTTAACACAGACTGACTTTCAAGGGGTCGGTCAGGCCAGCGCTGGGGTGAGATTCCCTTGGTGCTAATTAGTAAATGAAATAATTAGATCATCTTTCTCACGTCTTTCACAAGTTGTTCTGAGGAAGCTTGAAAGCAAATAGTGATGGTATGTATAAGGGTTACAGGGTCATTTTCAAGAGAAAAGAATAATCCAATCATGTCTCTGCATTATTCAGAAACTTTGTGTAGTCCCAGAAGTCTTTGATTCCATTGAAACACTGGAAATAATGCATCAATTTCTGTATCAAGCCCTTGATTTATGGGCTATTACATAACAGATATAAAAAAGTTCTCATCATATAAATGCATTATTTTTCCTTCTGGCCTTTGGATAAAAATGTGAAAGGTGAATAGAAAAAGGCCATGGGTGGCCAATTAGAAATGGTAAAAGGAAAGGTCTCTTTGTGCAGTTGTCCCCCTACCTAACTCCTCCTTCGAACTTTGTCAATGCATCTTTATAATGCTCATAAACCAATAACCCAATTACTGCACAAAGAGAGAAGCAGGCAAAAAGCCTACTGAATGTCCTCTGTTTAGAAAAGTAATATAGTCTTTGACACCACAAGGCCCGAAAAACCTTGTTAATGCACCTGTTATTGTATTTTAGTTGTTCCTTTTCATTGCCTGTATGGTAAGAAAACTTTGTGTTGTATAGTTTGTTATACATCTTCCCCTCCTCCTACTGTGTTTGGATTGTTTTTTCACCCCCTTCCTTTTTTTTTAAATAAAATAGTGAAAGTTGAGAATGCAAATAGACTTTGAGGACATGAAATTCAGCTAGTGATGATACAGAAATCTCTAATATCAGTGAAAGGAAGGAGATGGGCATTTAATAAAGTTTGTGAAAGTTCATAAGTGATCAGTGAATTCGAGGAGTTTTGAGGGGTGCGCTCAGTATGAATAGAGCTGGGGACGTGCTCCCCAAAACCACGAATCTTTGTGTCAGCATGGCAGTGGGCTTGACTTTGGGGGGGCTCTTTGTTGGACTGGGGACAAAGCTTCCACAGAGCAAATCCCTTCAACTACAAAGAACCTGATTAACATGAGAAAACGTTCAGTTGAGGAACCATAGCTAGGCACGGGATGATGAAGGACTGTGGTTTTTAGCAGTGCGGGATGGCATCATGCAATGGAACTTCAAAATTCCAGAATATTTTCCTAAACGCTATTTCTGTTCTGTTGAACGCTTAAAACACCCTTTTCAAAAATGTTTTATGGAATATGTGTTATAAAACAATCTTGGTAAACATTAGTAGAATGATAAAGGACAATACCACATTATGAACAGTGTTTCAGCGCTGTACAGTCAAGACAAATTGTGTCCAACTACACAAACATGACAGAACAAGCATCTATTTTGAGTATACACATAGTCATACAGAATCTATCAGGGATTTCATCTAGATTACAAACAAACCCTTTTTAAGTTCCTCAAAATCTGTTACCTACTTAAAATAAAATTCCTGAACAGGATGTTGAATGTCACTGTTTTGGTTTACAACAGAATTGACATTCATGATGAAGAACACAGACTAGTTAAGTCTGTTAATATAAATATAACCATAATGTTCATTGTGCTGAATGACAAGCAACAGGCTTTTCACTTTTGTGAAAGTGTATTAAAGTATATTGCTGCATATCATTTTTAGTTTACATTTATGCATTTGGCAGACAAAGTGACTTACACTGCATTCAAGGTATACATTTACATTTGATTTCCCTGGGAATTGAACCCATGACCTTGGCATTGCTAACGCCATCCTTTAATGTTTCAACAACTTATAAGTTTACACTTATTTAAAATAACACAACAAGCTTTACTCCTTTCATCAGTCATTTAGTTGTTTAGTCTCTTGACCTGCCAGATAAAATCTCAGGCCATTATTTGTGTCCCAGAGGTTGAAAGGAAGTGTCCCAGCAAGGCCTAACAGGTTTTTTATACCACACTCAATGCATCCTGAGGTCTTGATGCGGCTGCCCAGCAAGTGCTCATTCAGTAGTGGCTATTGGGTAGTACATTATCCCTAAAGTCCACTGTGACTCTAATAAGAGGATTCCAAGCACCGCTGAGAGTAGCCACTGCTCTAAGTCCCTGAGAGGAGGATTTCAGTCCACAAGTCATGTCCCTATACCGTAGTCCTGGGATTAAGCGGGAATAGGCCCTGCTGTTCCACCTCCTGGCCTGGACTGTCCTCCAGTCAGCGACTAGGGGACTCCCTTTTGTCCCTGATGAAGCCCTTCTCAGCTGGGGGAGCGGAGGCTCTTTGTGTGCCCATGGGCTGGAGAGAGAGGGGCCACAACTAATGAGAGATGAGAATTACGCGTCTAAAGCCTCTCATCTTTGACAAGCCCTCTTGAAACTCTCTCTCATCAGGCCTCAGCGCTCCTGCAATAAGGAGATAATTACACCACTGTTTGGAGTGAAAGGCACCTTAGGCTCGGCCGGAGGGAAAGAGGTCACAGGCTGACCCTAGCGTGCGACCAGTGTGACCCCTGACAGTAGGCCGCAGAGATTAGTCTATGGTTTACAGGACTCGGGAGGGCTGACTTTTTCCCCTGAGGACGGCATGCCGCAGATACCATTAAAAACAACTGTGCCAGGGGCCACAACCTCGGCCCTGAAAGAGCTGACCAAGTCAACTGTTCCAGAGTCAGTTCACACTTTTGGAGTCTAGGCTTTTCCTGTTTCGACCCAATGATGAAACTGTTCCAAGACACGTTGAAATGTAAGAACCCAGAGCTGAGCTAGATTGTGAGCGTGGGTTAAAATGCACACTCTTTATTTTACACAAATACATGCAGAGAAATCAAATCACATGCTTACTTACTGTTCTGAGACTTAAAGCCCGTTCACTCCAAGAACGATAACCAGTGTTGGGGGTAACGCATTACAAGTACTGCGAATTACATTACTTTTCTCAAGTAACTAGAAAATGAATGCATAACTTTTAAATTTACAGCAAAATATCTGAGTTACTTTTTCAAATAGGTAATGAAAGTTACTTTGTTTTCCCTGTAAACTTAATGATTATTGTAGTTCTACACTAAACGTGAGCATACATTTACTCATCTCACTTACACAAAACATTCAGGTTTGTTTGAGCTTGCATTTGAATGTGCATTTCCTTCAGTCAGGCTTATTCATTTCACTTTTGGTGAGGGCTTTTACATTTGTAAAAAAAATAGATATATTTTTAAATGTTTTGTTATTAAAAAACAAACAATCAAGCCCAGTCCAGGTGAGAAGTAACACAAAAGTAACTTAACACATTACTTTCCATGCAAAGTAAGTAACACAATTAGTTACTTTTAAGGGAGTAACACAATATTGTAACCCATTACTTTTAAATGTATCTTTCCCAAACACTGATGATAAGCATAACAATAGTGACAACTATAAAGTTTTAATAATTCTATGAGAATAGGGAAGTCCACACCACAACTATAACAATACAGACACAGAGGAATATCATTGGAATCACTTTCAGAATATTTTTTTTAGTTGATGAATGATAAAAACATTGACAGCCAATCTGAATATATCCTACTTTAAAGAGTATTTTGGGTTGGTGTAGACGCTATAGTTATCGTCATAGTTATCGTTCTTGGTGTGAACAGCCTTTAGATGCATAACTACACTCAGCTCAAGCCAGTCACACTTGTTACTTCAGAAGATTTTGCCAAATATATCATGACAAAACATTTTTCCTCAAATTTATATAGAATAAAGAGCATTCAAAACAAATGATCTCACTAATTAAAGAAATATCTGGTCATTTCAAATGTCATTCAATTGTTTATAACTCCCTGAAGAAAAAAAAGACTGACTTCTAATGAATAAAATTCATAATGGCAGACGGCGTTGACGGCATTTTACTCTCTGAGCTCTGGAACACCACAGATGCACTGGCACCTCATTTATTATCATCAGGACCAATGGGCCTTGCGGCATTGTGCGTTCAACTCCAACTGAGCCAGTGCACTTTGCCTAGCAACATGTATCCCTGCAGGCCATTCCAGTTCAATGCCTGCCCTGGACTATGACCTCCATCACACACACATATGCACAGAGACACTGCATACAAATGTCGTTTCTCAACACGCACTAAAAATATTATTCATTTTAGCAACAAAACGCACAGAACCGGTCTGAACAATACAACCAAAAAGTCCTCGTCTAACCATTCATTTTAAAATGGATAGTTCCGATCCTAGATTCGGATTTGGTCAAGATGTAATAACATATAGCAAAAAAGTAACAGTTATTATGCAAAACACTGGTTCACTTGAGTGCTCATAATTTGACCTTATGTTGTTGTGTACATATCAGGGACTTAGAATTTGCATAACATTTTTTACATTTTGTAAAATGTTTATGCGATAATTGTTCCATAATAGCAATGCATGCATATATAAATATATATAAATGCTTTTCTGAGGATAGTCGGACATCAGTTATGATATGTACTTCAGTTAAACGACTCTGTCCACACTTTCCCACTCAATCATTTTTATTCATAAAAAACTTGACAACAAAAGGAGAGAAAGAAAAAAATATTTACTCCCTCTCCTCCTTTCACACTCTCTTTTCTTTTCTATGCATCTATCACAACTGAAATCACTTTATCTTTTGCACTCGCTCCACTAAATAATATTAGTTAATGAGAGGCGTCATGCTCTACAATACTGAATAATATAAGCCCATCAACCCTGCTTTACCTCTGGTCCCTCAAGGCCAGTTCTTTTCACTGTGCTCGCTGTCTCCTAAAGGACAGCTGCAGCAGGACAAGACAACCATGGCAAATCCTGAAGAAAGCTTTATCAGAGTGGTCATGAAAGAGGCCAAACTAGATTTCCCAACCAGCCAATCATACGGCCTCTCAGTTTTTACCCTCACACAAACACTGAATTACAAACAGTCCCGCTAATGCGAGTGTGTGCCACTATTCTATCTGCACTCCTCCCTGCACAGCGGGGTTCTTGTATTGGGATGCAGCGTAATTTGAGGTTGTGGCCCCTGCTGTCTGAGTGGCACATGCCCGCTCAGGAAAGGGTATAAGGCTGCCGGAATCCCTGCATTCCACACTGCTCACTTTGAATAGCACTTAAGCAACAGGGAGTTCTGTGTTACGAAATAGGAGGGTCTAAACAATCTACAAGTAGGCAGACAGTTCCAGAGAACGGAGTGATAAAATAACAGTTTAATTGTACATTGTTGTGTTTATGTTAGTGAGCCAACAAAGTACACACTGCTAGATAACATGGGGGGAAAAAAAGGTTCATTCAGATCCAAAACATAATTTTATATTAAATATTATTTAAAGGTATATTTATTGTTGCATGTATTATATATTAAATATTACACTACATTTATTATATAAAAAATGTTATGTTTATATTTTAATTCAGCAAGGACGCATGTTGATCAAAAGTGACATTGTTACAAACAATTTCTATTTGAAATAAATGCTGTTCTATTGAACCTTTTATTCATCAAAGAATCCTTAGAATCCTCATGCTGGTTTCCACAAAAATATGAAGCAGCACAACTGTTTTCAACATTATTAATAATAAGAAACGTTTCATGAGCAGATGTAAGGTTAAGTGCTGTGCGCATGGCAACTTTTCACATTGTAGTCCTAAGTAATGCTGGCGGGGTTTAATTATTGTGTGCTTAAACAGCAAAGAAGAAGAAGAAAAAAAGACCTAGAATAATGAAGCTGAATGATGTATCCTCTTGAATAGTCATTTTATATTGTCTGTCTTAAATTTCATTAGTAATCATGAATTTGATAGAGAGCCAAAAATGCACTGACTCAAGTGGGACAGCAGTACAATAACTTTCACACCGTGGTAGGAAAAGTACTTTACATCTAAGTCTAAGACACTGTCAAAAGAAGCCCAAGCTAAGACTCTTCAACATCAATGCATCACTTCTGTGGACAGTTTGGATGCAGCAAAGGACAGCCACTCTGACTGTGAATGGACACCAGTTTATTGTTGTGGTATCAGCGCAATAGGGGGCAGGCCTTGCCAACCCCTCTGAGAGCCTCACACAAGAGATGCTGCTGGTGACCGGAGAGAAAAGGGCTGGTGAAGGCGGGTCCAGTGCCTCAGCACAGACACTCCCTTTTCTCTCTGTTCCTGCCCGGTTACATTGTGTAGGGGGCCAGGCCGGGGAACGACAAAAGGGAGCCGCGGGCCGGGCGGTTCGGATTCCATGTGAAGGTGTTTGGAGTGTGTGCTACCCAAAAACCCTCTCTTGTTTTGGGGAGAGGGTGGCTGTGGACTGGAGTTTGGGTGGGGGGGGGGGGGGGTGTCACTGTGACGGATGGGTTGCGGGTTGTTGGCGCTTTTGTGGATGGCGGTGTGTGTCTGAATAGGGACGTGCTGCCTCCCGCTCTGTGAGTTTCTGGAGCCTGTGGCTGGGTGTGTGGCGGGTGTAACGGGGGATTTGATTGAGGAATAGAAAGGCAAAAAAAAAAAAAACTTTCAGGCTTTTGGATGGAGGCGAGAACACAATAAGTGAGACTGAGTGAGCATGCCTGCCTAATATTTGCGTGAGGCACCGCATTAACAGCCTGCTGTGATAGGAATATAAAGACACCGGTTTCGAACTACAACTGAAGCATCCACTAATGTGTAAAGTAATGTCTAACAAGAAAAATCAAGATATACAGCTCAGAATCAAAAGCAAGAGCTCAGAAAATACATTATCACCTTAGCTTCATATGTATCTTATTTCCTGATCCGTAAACCAGTGTTATGTGCTTAAACATTTTTTTAAAATTCTTTTTGTTACATCTTAAAGCAGAAATTAAATAAAATATAAATATAAGATGAAAAACTTGCCTTGAAAAGTTTACTTTAGTTGAAGAACTAAAGTAAATTCAAACTGATGTAAATAACAATATCTAATTAAAACTGAAAATACAAAATAAGCTAATTTAAAATATTAATGAAAACTATAATAATACCAAAACAACACCGGCATAAACAGCAAGAGAACCAAACTAAATGTAAAGGGATAAAAATGAAAATGTTGTCATCATTTACTCCATCTCATGTCGTTCTAAACCACACTGACTTTTATCTGTGTAACATAAAAGAAGATATTTTTTGTCCAAACAGTGAATGTGAAGACGGTTCAGTGTTGTTTTGGATCCAAATTACTTTCATTGTACAGACAAAAACATTATTCAAGAAAATGTGTTCCAGAGAAGAAAAAAAAAAAAGTAATGCATACAACATAAGGATGAGTAAACGATGGCAGAATTTTCACTTTTGGGTGACCCTTCCTTTAAGACTCACCTAAATGTGATATTTTGAATATACACAATGCCGTAATCTAAATTTCCATTTCAACACGGACCGTATCACATTCAACCAGTTTGATGCACGGACAGACAGAAGTAATGAGATAACATTTGTCTGCTTGCATACGTAATGGAGCAGTTCACAGATGAATAAGATAAGCTCCCCATTGCTTAATAAAAGAGTGCTTCTCCGGCCTTGTCCTTAGTGCAAAAGTCAATGGGAGAACACAACGGCATGCATACTAATAATGAGCCCACATCCCTGGAGCCTGGGACTGTTTTTGTTCTGGGAGCCTGAGCCACTGTTTGAGCCGCTGTGGATGTCTCTTTCTGAGGGCAGATGAAACCATCACAAGCCCAGCGGCTCTACAGGGATGACAGTTAACAGAGAAGCTCACCTCAGACTTCTGATAGTTTGACGGGCAGACGATTAGCATTTCCTGCTTGTAATCTTTTGTGTGGCACTGAAGGGAAGGTATGTTTTCTGTTTTGCCAAGTGAAAGTGTGGCATTCACTCTCTTTTCCCCTGCGGGGGATCTTTAAATGTCCCTCATGAGCCTGCAGACTGAACTGAGCTTGGAATGAAGCTTCATGTTTGATGAGAAGAAGTGAGGTCTGTTTTTTAAACTACTCATGAACTGAATAAACTGAATAAGTGACTCTCAGAGCATTCCACTTAGCAAGTGCACCGGTTAGTCAAGGAAGCCTTCGAGAAACTCCAGGCGATCTCGCAACAGCAGAACAAAGCTTGTGACTATGTATACACTGTTTTAATATATATATATATATATATATATATATATATATATATATATATATATATATATATATATATATATATATATATATATATCCTGCTGCTGTGGTTGCCAGAAATCCACTATAAAAAATATGGTGACAATTTTTCAAGATGGCATATTGTTGCATAGTTACCACTCATAACCATATATAACGTTACTACATCGAAATCTGCTTTTTTATATATATCTTAAAATACTGATAATCACCGTAATATAACATGTGGTACAATAGAAAGTCACCCAACGAATCAGAGTTCATTTTAAATGAAGAGTCTATAATATATGGCCAAAACTCGATTTGTGCAAAGACATGCATAATGTAATGAACATCAACTAAATAACAGAAAGAGTAACACGATGCAGCTTGATAACAAAAATGAGACAAAACAAAATTACTTCAATAAAATATAATCATATGAAATGCATCAAGAAGAGATGTCCTTTTAGTGTTTTTAATAATACAGTAGGCATATTCGGTAATTCATAGTTTTTACTTCCCAACAATCATAAATTTGACAGTATTTTACAGTAAAATAACTGTAATCTCTAAATTATATGTTATATGTGAAATGTGTCAATAATGTGTCAAATGTATGTGTTCCCATTTTAGGGCTTGACAAGGGTAGTTTGATGGGCAGATGATTTCCTCCTTGTTCTCTTTTGTATGTATGTTTGCTTTTTGAGAGAGTGAAAATGTGGTCAATACTGACTGTCCCACAGTATGGGGTCTTACCCATTACAATAAGCCCCGACTGAGCATATAGACAGCGCTGACCACTCTTGGCACAGGGGAAACAAAATATTTGCATCACCTGGTGCTCTAAGGCATTTAATGCGGGAGGAAGTATCAGCACTCCTGGGGGAACTACTGAGGCATTCCCTTGTCTGGAGATTCCTGAGAGCAAGGTGCAAGAGGGGATTCGGAGAGGAGGGGGATGAGGAAGACACAAAATAAGACATGATCATGTGGAAGGAAAAGTCTCACTGTATTGTGCACTATGACTGTGATAGAAGCATATATGTTACTAATTCTTATATTTCATTTCTTCATGAAAAAACGCAAAGATTTACACCACCAAATCCTTATTGTTTCCTTTACGGCAGAGAGGAACATCAATGCTGGTCTGCAGAATTCAGAAGGACTACACTTTGTTTTAACAGACTGCCACCTGGTGGCTGAAGAGCCTATGAGACAGATTTTTTTTAGGGATTTTCAGATTTTTATTAAAAAAAAAAAAAAAGTCAGATGTACTACCAAAGTTTGAGGTCAGTCATATATATATAATTCATAAATTAATACTTTAATTCAGCAAGAGACTTTAATAAACGGACAGTAAAGACAATCATAATGTTACAAAAGATTTCTATTTCAGGTACAGTCTGTTTTTTTCCACATCTATTTATCAAAAAATCCTGGAAAAAATGTAACATGTTTTCCACAATCGTACTAAGCAGCACAACTGTTGATCATTGACAACATTTGCTTGAGCATCAAATCAGCATATTAGAATGATTTCTGAAGAATCATGTGACACTGAAGACTGGAGTAATGATGCTGAAAATCTGAATAAAATATATCTGATAAAATAAATGCAGCCTTGGTGAGCATTTTTTTTTAAATCTCTCTTTATAGTAAGAACATCTTACGAAAGAGTACAGGGCTTATGTGTCGAGGTTTGTGAGTGAGACTATGTGGATGAGGCCATTACTTTACATTTAACAAAAGAGATGACTTCATCTTTTCTGTACCATAATAGGATTTGTGAAAGAGCCATTTTTCCTCTGTGCTGAATGTGCTTTGAGATCAGCGGAGGGAAACACAGGGAAGGGAATGTGCTGTGTGCTATTCTCCTATTTACTTTTATGGCTCTTCCGCTTTCCTCAGTGCGGTAGCAGAATAGCGCCTGGGGAGAGAAAGAGGGAGAAATGCCAAGGACTGCCAGTCTGCAATGGAGTGCTTTGGCCTTGCCTCTGTTCTTCCATAGTAACTCATGAATTGCATGTGTGTACATGTGTTTGTGTGTCTCCAACAGCAAATTTACTACAACAAACAGTGCACTCATGAGCAAATAATTCTCTCGAAATCCTTAACCGTTGAGAAACACAAAAATATACTTTTCCCTGTCAGATTAAAAATAAATAAATAAAATGTACAGATTTTCACTGAAGCGTGATACATTTGTGTGCCAGGGTTATCAAAAGCCTGAATAACAGAGTCAATAAACTCTCCATAAGTCCACATTTACACCCACCTTGCAATTCTGCAACTCCCACGTCAGTTCTGATCGATGGTGATCCAACTCAAACTTCTCACACTTCCACTCGGCTCCATGTACTTGCCATTATTATAGATAAGGTCTATTTGGTTCCATCAGCTGGTGGCGCACAGAGAGGAAAGCTTTTTGACTGGAGGCTGAGTAAATTATTTGTTTCATAAAGGGGGAAATGGGTTCATATTTTAATCATACTTGACACCCTCAACAGGGAATTGCTCTCACTCATTTTAGTTGAAGTTAGGAAAATGTAAAAAACAGTCTGCAAGCTGCTCCATATACATCACTGTAAAATAAAAGCTACAGCAGTACACAAAACCACAGAGCTTTGAAAAAGAGAATAAGGCTTTGTCTCTGAGGACATTATGTAATGCTTATGGACTTGCTTCAAATACAAAAGAACATACTATTAGCACTACTATTTCAGCTTCAAGTTTAGAGATGGGATTACAAAAGTTCAGGGTTGGTAAGCATTTTTATAATTTTGAAATAGGTATTTTATGCTACACCAAGATGTCATTTATTTGATCATTGTAAAAATATATTACAATTTAAAATAAGTCTTCTATTTGAATATATTTTAAAGTATACTTTATTCCTGTGATGGCTTCCTTTTTCAGCGTCATTACTCCAGTCTTCAGTGTCACGAGATCCTTCAGAAATCATTATATGTTGATTTGCTGCTCAAGACACATTTTGAATACAGTTGTTCTGTTAAATATCTTTCTGGGAACCTTGAAAAAAGTGTTAGGGTTATTTGATTAATAGAAAGTTCAGAAGAACAGCATTCGTTTGAAATTGAAATATTTGGTAACAGTAAAAATTCTTTTTTACTGTCATTTTTTTTTATCAATTTAATGCATCCCATGCTGGGAAAAAAATTATTACAATAATAATAATAGTATTTATTTAAAAATAAATGTAACTGTCCAAAAACTTTTGAATGATAGTGAACATTTATAAAATTATATTATTTTTAGTAATGTCTTCAAAAAAGCCACTTTAATCACAGTGTACAACACAAAACCAGATTCCCACAAAAAGAGTTTAAAGGTATGGTTACCTAACAACAATGTTCTAAAAACGGAAACGTTATTTTAGTTGCGTTTTTTTGCAAACAGCCAACAGCGTTGTAAAAATGATCTCCGTTCACACGGATCTGTGAAAACGACTAAAAACGCTGTATATGCATGCCAGGACAGTAGTTGGCGATGTCAAAGAAACACTACACGGCTTTTGACTATTAAACATGTAAAATGCATGACGTTATTGTTTTCACAAATGCACATTTTTGTAGTTTACACGGAGACATAAACGAAATCGTTTTCAAAAATTTGCACTTTGAAACCCGTTTTTTAAAAGTTTGCGTTATCAGGTCGCTAAAACACTGTTGTCGTGTAAATGAAAACGATGCAGTGTAAACAGCCCTTCAGTACAGTAGACTCACTGATATGATGTGTAAACTGTGTGTTTGACATGGAAACTGACTGATATGGTATAAACATTCCCTCATAGTTAACCTCTGACCTCCACTTAACCACTTCTGTGTTCCTCCTACTGTATATAAGCTACAGTATAAGATATGTGGCAAGAAAAACTATTTAAAAGGCTCACTTTGTTGTTAGTGTTCCTGATCCCAAAGCAGTCAAGATAAAATAGCCTAAAGAGGCTGTGAGTGATGTTGATGAAAGCTGCAAATGCCTTTGAAACCAAATCCCCCTCAACACAAGCCATGAAGGACTCAGTCTGTGGGGAAATGCAGGAATGGAGCCCCCTGTACTGTCAGATACCATATTTGTTCATTCAAACCCCTCTCTCAATTCCCACAAAATGCTATTTCTTCTCATTTAAATAAGTTGTTGCACTTTTTGACGAGAATCCTAAGTCTCGCTCTCATGAAAGTGTGCTCTAAAGGTGATGATACACAGGGCAACTTTTAGAGCAATGTTGCTGGGCAATGTTGCCGAGCGATTGTTGCTTGGGCACTTTCCCATTGAGAATTTGCAACAAATTTCTATCAATTTAGATCGGTCGTGGGCGCTGTGTCTCACCTGATTCCCCGTTAATGGCAACATTGCCCATTGCTCAAAAAGTTGCCAAGTGTATCATCATCACCTAAAGATTTTACTTTAATATTTAGTAAAATATTTAGTCACATCTGATTTGTGGTATGAAACTGAACACAGTTGACAGATTTAAAAATATTTGAATACATATTAGATGCAGGGAAGAAATATTTTTATGTTTTTTTTTTTTGTTTTTTTTTTTGCTGATGCTATTCTGCCAATAAAAATGTGGGGAAATATGCTAAATAAAGTATAATTCTAAACTAGGAAAATAATGCAAAATAAAAGTGAGGGGTTCATAAAGTACATCAATCCTGCAGATCAATCAAATAGTAGAAAAACATTACTATCCCAGCATTCATAAGCAGCAGTGCACAGTCATAAATCATTCTGTCTCGCTGACCAGATGGGGATGTAACTCTGAAATTTACTTCTAATGGACCTACAAATTCTGCACACAATGGGAGAAGCGAAGACAGACATTAATGAAAAACGTCTAGGTTACGACTGTAACCATGGTTCCATGAGAAGGGAACGAGACGTTGGGGACGCGGCATTGAGTTCCCTCGAAAAGAAATTACATTTATTGAACATTTTAAATTTTGTGCACTTTCTTTGTGTTGCAACTCACCAGACTAATGTGATTTGTCTGACATTCATTTACACAATTTAGGGAAAGCCCCCCCCCCCCCCCCCCCCAATGTTTGGGACACATGTTAATATAAGACAGAGCCAAAAAAAATAATAATTTCTACAACATTTCCCCAGTATCCCCTAATCATCAAAACTCCCTTCAACAGATCACAGCTAACATATCACACAGGCTAAAAGGAAAATGAAGAGAAAATAATTATTTGATTACTTTTTTTGACTGCAAGTAAGATTCATCTTTTATTATTATTAATCTGGAAATGGACCCTCATAAAGAAGAAGAAGAAACAACATCTGAAACCAGCTTTGCCTCAGTGTTTTTGAAAGCTGGTCTCCCAGTATTATCAGCTGAAAAATGCTCCAAATCCTCCCAAAACCAAACAAAAGAGCAGCCTGGGAAACCAACACAAAAGCTTAAGCTGGTTTAAGATGTTTGTTTGTTTGTTTCAGCAGGAGAGGGATAAGAGAGGGTATCAGCCCATTCACTAAACAACAATAACCTAATACTCCAATGCTGTCACGTTATTCATTAAATCTACAAAATAGTTGGAATGACACGTATGATTGAAGATAACAGTACAGACAGCAACGAATTTTTTACAGATCAATGTTTATCACCTACAAATAGAAAAACTTGAGATAAGTTCCCAAATGACTACATGATTTCTGTGCACTGCTTGATATGTTTGTAAACGATATCAATCCTGTTCTGCAATGTAAGCGCGTGCTCTTCAGACTGACAGCCCAGCTCGCGCGCCAACGGTTCCCTCGCGCGGTACAGTTCACACAGCAGCTTTGCGCTGTTTCTAGAGCGCTTCATCTCAGATATACGCCGGACTGTACTTCTCCGAAATATACACGACGAACTAAGCAGTAGTGTGTGGTATCGCTCCCATAGGTCAAGCACTCTGTATCCGTGAATAAGCCCTGCCTCGTTATCAATAAAAAGCAAATGTCCACTGATTGTTTTGAGAAGGTTATTAGTGGTCCTCTCCATTACGCGCGCGTCCCATTGAAGACTGAAAATGTGACTGACAATTCGATCAAAGTTGGCTGTTAAATAATCAAATAAGATTAGATCACTCCACTGCATTAATTCAACCAGATATGTTAGAGTCATGTTCGATATAGTATCGGCAGAGAGTTGCAGAACTCCCCCTTGCTGTTTTCGTAAATGTAACGGAATAAACACTCCAGTGACATTTGGGATGAACTCAGTGAGAGACACAATGGCATTTGGCGACCATTCTAACGCCTCGATATTTTTCCGCACACTTGCCCACTGCTCACTCGACAGGTTCAGTTTGGAAAGCGCCAAGGGCGGCAGGTTGGAAATCCCCAGCAGTTCAGCCAGATAATAAGAGAGGGTTTCGCCCAGCACTTGATCCGCGTCGATGCCGTATCGCACGCATGCTCTTGTGCCGTCGGCGAAGGTCGCGAGGCGGTTTGTTAGTCTCCCGCAGCCCGCTTCCAGCACAACCACCCGAGCGTCCCGAACCTGATCTCTCCACTTCTTCTCGTGCTCCACGTCAAAAACACGAGTGGAGAGACTTTCCAGCCACGCGCTCCAGAAGACCCGGTGCTCGATCACGTTATCCAACGTGGAGCGCATACGAAAACTTTTACCGTCTCGCAACCCTGCGTTCCATGGCGCGTGTCTTTTAGAAACATTTACCTGCTCGTTTGCAAAAGAGAACACGACGCTAGAGCCTCGTTCAGTGGCTTGTTGGACAAAAACGGACCAAAAATGTAACTTAACATTTCCTATCCATGTAACTATTCCAAGCCACATACAAAGTGACGCGCATAATTTCACCTTGCCTGTTTTCATGATTTCAAAACGCATTTTAGTCCATTTCGCTTTACCTTGAATCTTCTTACATGAGTTGAAATATAATCATCATAAATTCTCCTCTCCCGTGCGGTGTTCCCTGTCTCTGACAAACTCTTTCTGTGTTCAGTACAGCTACAATCTCATGGATGCGAACCATGTGACCAGATCATGAGACTTGACAAGTGTCGTTTCATATTTCTTTTAAGATGAGAATGACGAAAATGGAATGTTAGACGAGAATGTTTAAACTTTTCTGGTGAAAGCACAGGTAACTATTCGGATTTGATATTTACAGACTTGTCTTTCAACGTTAGCAGTATTTGTTTACACAGGGAGGAAATGCTTCAGACTGAGGTCTCCAGCGACATATCCGTTACATGGCGTGATTAGTTGACGGGTTGTTACTTAAAGGTGCACTCAGTGATTTTTGCTAATTAAAAAGTTTACACATATAAAGTAGAAATGAACAGCAGTTTTCAGAAATATTATTTGAATGATGCAGATGTACACTGACGTACAGCTGAAGATTCATGTCATAACCTATCAAAATAGGCTTTTTTATTTGACATGAATTGTTGCAGCCTTCAAATGTAGGCCTACCACCATATTGACTTCACATGACCAGTGACATGTAGTTTAAAATGTTATGTGCCCTTCAAGTGAAGTTGGAAATATTTTAATTAAGAGTTGCAAGCACATGAATGACCAAGCAAAGTCATAGTGGGAAACTTGGAATCAGGGGCGCCGCTAAGGGGGGAAAAGTTAGGACGATTCTAAGGGCCCACGTCCACACACTTTTAGGGGCCCCAGAGATCGATTTTATTAATTGAACGGGTGCAGTAGTAGGGGCCTTACCTCATATTTTTTCATAGGGCCCAAAATCCCTGGCCGCACCCCTGCTTGGAATTCTAAATGATACACAAGTTTGTCATATCATTTTGAAACATGGCGTAAACACTAATCTATAGGCTATTATAGATATAATCTATCCACCTTTAATATAAAAGTGGGTGGAGTCATTTGTAACTTCAATGTTGTGCTAGGCTTCCGGTGTCATCCACTTCCAGGTATTTTATCTGTATAAAAGCAGTCCATTGTGCCGCTTAATATTGCAAACTGGTATTTGTTATCATATTATTTTAATTTATTATCGTAATCGTAAACACACTGGTTTGTAAGGCAAATTTGTTATTCTTCTAGTTACCTATATAGCTGCTCACAAAAAATAGCTTACATCCACATTGCAAAATAAGGTGGATATATAGAGATCAGTAAGCAGAAAGCAAGACTGTAGTGAATAATGTAAAGTGAATCACTCAACTTTCACAGTTTGCTTTACAAAACAAAAACATTTAGTTAGTATGTATTTATTGTACATTGTAGTTATTTGGGTTTATTGTTCTCAATTAGTATGTGATGTTTAGGCTGCTTCCCTGTTTTTTTTTTCCAATTTGAATGTGGGACATGTAAATGAATTAATTGATTCATTTATATAGTGCGCACAGCCAGTGCTCAAGGAAAACATAAAAATGCATCTAAACAAACCAACACTATAAAAGTCCGTAAAATAGGGCACCATGTGCACAACGCGTGTTAATATGGAGTTTTCCATATTGATTTTTTTACAGGTGTTTTACTCCGTATATTTAAATATACATTGTCTTGTGTTTCAAAGAGAATGCCTATAAACATGGATAATGTCCTAGCAGAAAATTACCTGTACCTTTTTTGTTTTTTTACAGTGAAAAAAATCAGATAATGTAACAACAAACGTATGTAGTGTACATACAACAGTCACTACATTACTACTGAGACTGAGTCAACAGGATAGTCCAGAGTGATGGTATGGATCAGTATGTGTGCGATCTACCAGTCAGTCCAAACACTGAGTTTGAAAGGAAAAATAAAATGTCCAAACAAGCATTCCCTGCTAGAGTCATGAGACGATCTGCAGCTCTCACACCACAGATTGGGAATAAATGTCGGAACATCAAGCGCCAAGCATAAACACATGATGGTCACAATTGCCACACTGCAAAATGCTACCAACTCAGCCACTGCAATGAGAGAACTCACACAGACCAGTGGATTGCGACAGGCAGTCATGTACCAGCACACACTAATGTACAAAATGGCTGAGATTGACTCCAAGAATGATAATAACATAGATGTGTCGTATATTGAAAAGTAAGATAAGATAAAGATAAAATCTTAAGGTTGTGAAGAGGCAGCAGTGAGTAAACAAACTTCATGCATCTCGTCCAGTAGGTGTCAGTATAAAATTCAAGAACACTGGTAGCATTGGCACAACTAAGAGCCAGCTGAATGTAAAAACTTACTGAATGCACCTTTAAATAACATAAATTACTGAGTAAAGATATTTCAAGCATTTAAAGACCAATACTGGTGTCTTTAAAACTGGTTTGGTGTGGTAATAGCAAAACATTATGTTTTGACTTGCTACTTGAATGCACTGCCAGACATACAGCTGGTCAGCTAATGTTCTCAAAATGTCTGGCATGGAGCATGAAAAGCTGCAGGTGTTGTGCCTAAATCCTCCCCCTGCCACCATTCTGTCACTCTTCAGATGAAAGCGCGCACACTGATGATGGAGCTTTGCACCTGCTGGGAAGACTGTGTTGTGATAGTGTGTTGGTCTAGAATGGGATGTTGGTATAGTGGAACATTGCCATACCAAATCAAAGTCACAGAACTGTCACTTGTGTAAAGTTATGCATTAAATAAAAGATTGAAATACATGTAATGTTAAAGCTGCAGTCGGCAAGTCTGGCAGATTGAGTGGACTTAGGCAAAATTTTTAATGTTTACAACTCTCATGCCCCTCCCCCACTATGAATGAATACCCTCCCACCGAGTTCGTGCTCGTCAGTGCTCGTGCACCACGAACCTGCCCAACAAGTGCTAACGTTAGCTATCCATACCAACACATTTGGGCAAACATACTTAGATTACTAACATAACACTAAGAAATAAAGTAACTGGTTGATAAAGCACAATTACCTGTCGAGAAGAAATGTTGCAAGCTCTGCATCCAGCTTGAACCCAATTAAATCACGTAAATCTCTCCACCTTTCAAATGCCGATCCGATGTTGATCCAGGTTTTATTACGGGCATGGTCACTTTCTTTATTTATTTTTTTTCTTTTCAGCAGGTGTTCTCTTTTCCTGTGTTGTTTTTGACCTCCTAGCTCTTGAGGTTAACCGAGGAATTTGAATCTTTTCCGCCATCACTCTTCGTTACTGCACGAACTTCAGGCGTGTGCATGTGATTGTAACGTGCGCGAGGGGTGGCGTGTGCACGACCTGTGATTGACAGTCAGATCTCACACCCCCCTGCGCTGATTGGACACAATGAACCGGGAGCGGTGGATTTTTGCAAAACAAATAACACACTCCAGGTGGAGTTAGAAGCTCAGGGTTTTTTTTTCTTAAACCACTTTATTTATGTTGTTCTGTCAGATTATAGTGTCAATTTCACTGAATATGATCAAAAAAATGTTGCCGACGGCAGCTTTAAGAACATATTTGTTCAGCGAATACGCAATTATTCTGTAATACCTTATTGCTTTGGTGTATGCCCTCAAGATAGCAAATCTGCACTGTCAATGAAAACCAATGAAGCCTATATCTGTATGGAGATGTGTTGTATTATGGCTGGCAGCGTTGACAATGGATCTGTCTTTTACAGGTGTTGTTTTTCATCCTGGCCAATTTGTCTGAAATTATATTTGTTCAGAGATAGTGAGCTGGTCTTTGAGAACCGATTTGAGTTGTGTGTCATAGCTTGAAAGGCATCAGACAGGTCCAGCAGAATGAGGATTGTTGGTTTTGAGGCACAGCAGGATTTCATTGAGATCAGTGAAGCCTCTCTGGAATGTCCAGTTTTGAAGCTAGACAACAGAAGAAACAGCCCGATCTCACAGCAATTCGTACATATTTTACGAGTTGCCAAATTCGTATGAATTCATACGAATGACCTACTCCTGACCCCGCCCCTAAACCTACCCATCACGTGGGTTTAGACAAATCGTACGAATCCGTATGAGTGAGGTCGTATGAATTCGTACAAATTAGCCACCTTTTAATCACTCGTACAAATTCGTTACAAACTCGTACAAAATAGTTCCTTAATATGGAAAGTGGATTGTACCATGTGTAAGCATGAGGTATACGTTCCATTTTTAAACATAAGCAACACAATTTTCTACCTTACAAGGAAGTTGTAAATCCCTCAATGGTGTATATAAGCTCAATCCTTACTGTACTCAGGGAGAGAAACCATTTACAGCTGGCATGATTGGGTGAGGGAATAGAGAAATGGGGAACAGAGAAATCTGGAATGAAGACCTCACCTGTAGCCTTATTCTTCTATGCCTGTTTCTCTCTGTCTGATGCATATATAAAAATAATAAATAATAAATCTCTTGGCAAAAATATCTGGTGTAGCTTCCGTGATTTAACAATATTTGGGAAAAGCATGTTTTTCAAATCTACATTCTGCTCCAGGGTCCTTGATCACATGACAATCCTCAAACATAACCAGCAGGACCATATTAATCACCTAGACAGGTATTATATTTGTGATTTAACAAAGCAAATAATAAGAGGGAAAAGTGATTTTGGCAATTAATCTGAAAAACTATACTTGAACATTTATTTATTTAACGTGTACATTTATTTATTTAGCACATGCTTTTATCTAAATTTGCTTACAAATGAGGGACATCACAGACAATTTGTCATACATTAAAACTACTACATTATGTAGATAGTTCACTCCATATTCCATTCTACTCTATTCAAATGGGTTTTATGGTCCATTAATCTTTTACTTTGTGAATGCAACTAACTGTCAGTGAATGGTATAAAAAAAGGGAGCAACACTAAAATATAGTGACTAAATTTTGCAGAGCTGCACAGAGTGTGTGCCAAAGTGGCAAAGCACCAAAGTGTCTGTTCCCTCAATGTTCCTTCTCATTGGAAATGCACGTCTTAGAGAACTTTGTTCAGAATGCCCATGAATATTTTAGAAAGAGGCCATTTCCCCTTCAGACTGCCCTGGAGCAAGAGATGCTAAGTAGAACACACCAGCATCAGAAACGGGTCTTGAATGTTTCTTATTTGGTAGTTGACTCTTACTCAAAACATCCAGAGGCAAGTTTTGGTTTTCAATAAGTGTTTTCAATAAGTGATACAGTCTACATATCATAAGTTATACAGTTGCACAAGGATAATCCAATATTGCTTAGATATTGATCGATTGCCACTGAACAGAAATAAGAAGTTTGGGTAACACTTTATTTTGCAGTGTCCTTGTTACGTATGCTATAGGTACTTACCATAGTAATAACAGTAAATTATGCATAATTACATGCAACTAACCCTCAACCAAATCTTAATCCTACCCTAACCCTACAGTAGTAAATGTTGTTGCTTAATATTACTCAGTACTTAGATATAATTACACTGTAATAATTACACCTTACAAAAAAGTGTAACCGAAGTTTGTGATAATCGAAGCAATATTTCAAATATCACATTAAACTACCAACAAGATTCATCAAATATTTTAGTTCAGAAGGAAATATTTATTTGAAAATATGTTTTATACTGTCCTTTCTGTGGAATTTTACTTAGTTGCCACAGTTGAAACAAATTTAATGTCAGGGTTGCATGGATAACTGCTATGACAAACCCTCAAAAACATATAACAAAACAAGATTAAATAGATACTTTTAGTGAGTTTGAAATGTGCATATGGTACTTGTGTGCTGTTAAACAGTTTAATTGTTACCAGATCTGACGCTACTTCAATATGACAGTCGTACAACTGATAAACATTCTGAGGACATTATAACATCTTAGAATTTATTTTCAATATGCACACAATCATACAACTTTTCTAATTGTAAATAGGTGAGATAAACTTTTGTTTACAAGTAGGAAAATGAAATGTGTTAATGTGTTTGTGCTATGTGTCTTGTGACACATGTAAATCATCACAGTCATTAGAGCAGGGGGTTTTCTTCATTCAGACAGAATGAGTGTATTTGGGAACAGTTACGAACATGGAAACTCGGTTTCCATGGGAACTCAAAACAAACTGGGGAAATGTTTTCCTCTTTAGTATGTCCTGCTCAACCGTTCTACCAAACACAATCACTCACATCTGTATCTTTGGAATCAACCTTAAAAAAAAGAATAACACTAAACTTTTTCTCATATCAAAAGGAAAATCTGCAGCAGAAGGCTGAAACTTAGTCTAAGAAAATAAATACTCCAAATGGATCAGGAAAATGGAGAAACAGATGGGGGAGGTGTTAGTGCGCGTGTGTGTGTGTGTGTGTGTGTGAGAGAGAGAGAGAGAGAGAGAGAGAGAGAGAGAGAGAGAGAGAGAGAGAGAGAGAGAGAGAGAGAGAGAGAGAGAGAGAGAGAGAGAGAGAGAGTCATGTGCTTGACCAGTGAAGTGACGCCTTTACAATCAGGACGTGTGCCTTGCACATATATAGATGTACATTTCAGTTATTATAATTGAAGACTCCTCTAGCAACTGCATTTACGGTTGAAATTCCAACGTTTTTTCCAAGCTGCTACAACAATTTGGTTTGTTTCCAGATCAGTATTGAGAGGAATATTTAGAAGTAACTTAGTAACTGTCTAACAAATAGACAAACATGACATTGGCAGGAGAATGGGTTAAAGGTTTCCCCTTGCTCTGTATCAAACTCCTTACGTCACAGCAACAGTTGAGCAGTGAAACTGTAAGAGACTGTAAATTGAAGGAGAGACTGAGAGAAAAGTATAACAGAAAGAAGCTATTGAAACTGTCTGAGAGAGAAGAGAAAAAGAGAGAGAGAGAGGGAGAGGAAAGACCGAGAGACTGAGGGGGTTCTAATCACTGGCCTCATGTTGCAGGAGCTCATTTGACAACAGAAGTCTTGGCAGAAGAATGCTCTTTCCCGCAGGCCAGCTGGCTGTGAGCGCAGGGGTATGGATGTCCCCTAAGTGTGGATACCACTCTTCGCTCCCTATCCTTCTTTATCTTCTTCAGCTTTTAAGCACTGGGGCATCTTGGCCAAATGGTAAGAGTTTTGCAAGGACTGTGACATTTACTTTTAATGAATGTGTTTATCTAAACACTGTTATTGCAATGTGCTGTGCAATTTAAATACCACAGCCATTGGAAAGTATGTATATGACAACATGTTTAGTCCTTATAACAGCACTTAATGTTAGTCTGCAGGTTACTTTCAGTTAAAGAGTGCTTTAAAGATCAGAGAAGCGTTCCTTAAGTCCCAGTTTACTTTTTTCATGTATGAATCTGTTTAAATATTCATGACAAGTTGTCCTTGTGTTGCTTGCAAATTTGAGATATTCTTTATCCGCATTGTTTAAAATATATAGAGGTTTAATTAATGGTCAGTTATATTTAGTGTTTAGTAGACCTGAATACATGTGCTTAACATGCATAAATCTCTTTGGACATTTTCTCACAAATGAGAAAAGCAGACATGAGATAAATGCACCAGGAATTGACTATGGAACCTGTTTGTAAACTCAAAGACAGCAAGACACAGACAGGAATCTTGCTATTGGTTATAATTTTGGCACTGTTGCACAATGCACAGTTGCTCATCTTAATTATGGTCACAGCAAAACCCTTGATGAGTGTTGAAATATCACAGACTATAATTTCAAGACTGGTTGTCAGATCTATGACAGAAGCATGACTTGAAGACACACGTTGAGAACTTAAAGATAGTTTGGTTGTTTACACAGCATCATAAACTTTTACATTTTTGTCTGGTGCAATGTTCCCTCACAATCCTTCACATTTGCTTTTGCTGACTGATTGTTAAGAATAATGACTTTTCCCTGACTGAATTGGTGACTTATTATTACTCTAACATGCCAAATGAAACTTATCACAGAGAACACTTTGAAGAAGGCATCATTCACGTAAAGCAGAAAAGCAGGCAAGACATTCTGTTTCTGACATCTAGTCTGCTTGATTTAGTTTTTAGGTCGCAGGAGGATAAGTGTCCTGGCCCGCAGTGGAACGCCATGTGTCGTACCTGCTGTGAGTACGAGCAGATTGCATGTAAGTGCCCATCTCAGGGAACAAAAGTGGGCTACGCTGTACCCTGCTGTCGAAATGTTCTGGATGAGTGTGACCCCTGCATCCTACACCAGGGTAAGACGGAACACAACTACACCTCTACATAACCTACATCAACTCGAGCAGTTCAAATGATTGGATTTATATTGTTTCTGCATAGTTTAGTTTCTTTACATGTATTTATACTTCCATCTATATATCCATCCATCCATCCATCCATCCATCCATCCATCCATCCATCCACCCACCCATCATCCATCCATCCATCCATCCATCCATCCATCCATCCATCCATCCATCCATCCATCCATCCATCCATCCATCTATCCATCCACTAAGGCTGCAACATTTTTGACAACTGCAAGACTTGCAACAATGGCACCTGGCTGGCCAAGGATAATTTCTACATCATCGGCAGCTACTGCACAGCATGTCGTCAAGGATGGTCTGGTGGAGACTGTCTAAGTGAGTCTTTCTGTTCTTTCCAGAATCTATCATTAAGTTTAACTCAATTGCGTTTATTATGTCACCAATATGTCAATAAATTTAGACACACACTCTAATTGCCAACTTTAGCATGTGGAGAAGTTATACAGAGACCCCAGGGTCATGTGACTTTAGAGAGTTATCCAATCAATGCCAAATGTGAATGGACACTACAAGTTGGCAGAGGAGCAACGATGGAACTCAGGTGACTACTATAAATGCTACAAAGCTGATGAATAATAAATTGGGTTTCACTTTATTTTGATGGTTCCTTTAACACATTCTGTTGATTATAAGTAACATTGCACGCACCTACATGTCTACTAACTCTCATTAGAGTGTTAGAGTATTACAGTTTTTCTCAGTCGCTTTGGTACGATTTGTAATTTGAAATTCTCAAAACTACCTGTTCAGTCTTCACATCATTGTGTCACTTGTCCACATCAAAAAAGCAGTTTCTCATTTCTTTGAACAAGTTGCAAATGTTTTAGTACATCCATGCAAATGATCAATTACAATTCTCTGTTGTTTCCTACATTATCAATTGCTTATGTTATGCTGATCAAAATGTATTATAATGGGTCTCTGTTGAATAGTCTCACCCCACAACATTTAGGCATTAGTTCATCGCATAAGTCTTTACATGCAAAATGGTTGAACAAGTTGTCATAATATGTCAAGCATATTTCTATACATTTCCATTAGACTTTTTTTCTAAATCTGTCCTGTTCACATTTCTACATTTTTCTACATTCACATTTTTTTCTTTGTGCTAAGCAGTGCTGTCTTTTCCTTTCTGTATCGCAATGACATGGTCTGTCAACCATTACCATACAAACAGTAAAAGCATAAATGTGAATCTTGTCCAGTCTCTTGCAATCAAACTCCCACATACACTAAGGTGTAACCTACTATTTACAATAATTGTCATCAAAACTTTAGCCATAGTTTACATCAGAACATCCCTCCAGAGTACACTGTTATATTGACAACATGACTAAGCAATTGGACTGTCTTATCTGTACACAATGACACAAAGACTTGTCATTCTGATGGCACTGACATGTTCAGTGACACAGATATTTACATTTGAGAGACTAAGGATTTTGAGCAAGAGACTGGCTTTTGCTTGGTGTTTTGCTATTTGTACGAATTGTTTTGAGAAATGCAATTACTGTTTTGCAAATGTCGAGGATGATTCGAGAAATGTAACAAAGCGACTGAGAAAAACTGTAGTAGGCTAGGTTGGGATAGAATAAGCTGACATGTAGTTGCAAAGTTACTTAGTAGAATGTCTGTTGTGGAGCATCACAATAAAGTGTTATCAGATATTAAGCAGACAGTGCACTAATACTCTAATGAGTGAACAGAATGTTCAACATTGACCATCAAAATAAAGTGTTACCATAAATTGCAGTTTAAACATTTCCCAATTGAATTAGTTTGAAGAAACTATTATATTGCAAATATATACAGTATGTTTTTTCAATGCAGGTTGTCAATGATTAGCCTGGAATCTGACCATAGTTGTCGATATGACTATGTAGAGGTGCGGGATGGGGACAGTCTGAAGTCACCTGTGATTGGTAGATACTGTGGGGATGATAGCCCTTCACCAATCAGAAGCTCTGGAAACTCTCTGCATATTCTTTTTGTGTCAGATGGCTACAATAACTATGATGGATTTTTTGCCACATTCCAAGAAGTATCAGGTACAAAATAGATTGCAAGCTGTACACTTTATTTATTTGTTTGTTTGTTTTTATTTGAGCATATTTTATTTGCAGTTCATTCATTCATAATAATGTGGTTATCAGATCCTGAACCATACAGCTCATTTCCTACATGCAGGCATATGTTTTCTCTAGTTTTAAAGACTTGTTGAGGCTTTTTTCTTGTTTTTGCTGAGTGGGCTTCATGGAAGAGAGATTGCTTTAAAAGTCATTTCAGCAAAAAATCTGTTTAATTTTTAATGCTTACACATTGCATCATAACATTTTATTGCTTTTCACAAGGGCAAACATCCCCTCTCTGTGCAACCCCCCAGAAGCCTGCACACGGAGATCTCTTCCTGCGGTACAAGGAAGGTGACATCCTCAGCTCGGTTCAGTACCTTTGCTATAAACCGTACAAGCTCAAGGGAGCATCTCAGCAAGCATGTCTTCCCAATGGCACTTGGAGTGGAAGTGCTCCTGTGTGCATAAAGGGTACGCTGACTCTTATGTAGTTATGACAACTGCTTTTGGTATTGCACCCTTTGAGACTAACAAAGCTGTTTACCATCAAAGGCACATGTGTCTGCATGCCTGGGAGTCGTGCTACATGAACTTGAGATCATAGAACGTCACAATGTCTTATTGAGATCTTTCAGCATTTTAAAAAGTCTGAAAAATATAAATGCATACAACGCTCTTGTAATGAAAGCTCAGTGTAGGTGGAGGAAGAAGAAGACGGGGTCGGCGAAATTGGGACTCGCACTGTATTTTACAAACAAACAAAAGTAAACAAAAGGGTGCGCTCGGGCGCGGCCGCTGAGACGTTGTCCACAGCAAACAAAACAAACATACAACACGACTTCAGGCTCTGCCAGTGCTTCTCGTATTCCCGTGCGAATCCCAGGTCTCTCTCTCTCCTCTCTCGCAGCCGGCAGCTTAACTGCAGTCTCTACGCCAATTACTGCAATCAGACACAGGTGTTCGTCATCTGCACTTGACCCACTTACTCACCACGCGGCTCGCTGACTCATCTCCCGCTACAGACTTCGCAAAACCACGCCCCCCTCGCCACATACCCCCACCGCCCGACTCAGGCCGGGGAGCCGTCCGGCCTGCAGCCACCCCCCCCCCCCCCCCCCCCCCTTCTGGAGAGGAAGTCAGCCACAGCCATCTGTGCACCCGGCCTGTGGATCACCTGGAATTTAAAAGGCTGTAAAGCTAGATACCAACGGGTGATCCGCGCGTTGGTATCCTTCATGCGGTGGAGCCACTGCAGGGGAGCGTGGTCCGAACAGAGGGTGAACTCCCGCCCCAGGAGGTAGTAGCGGAGGGTGAGAACAGCCCACCTGATGGCCAAACACTCCTTTTCAATGGTGCTGTACATCGTCTCTCTCTTAGAGAACTTCCGACTGATGTACAGCACCGGCCGCTCTTCACCCTCCACCTCCTGGGACAGGACGGCGCCCAGCCCCCTGTCCGATGCGTCCGTCTGTAGGATAAAAGGGAGAGAGAAATCAGGAGCATGTAAAAGCGGCCCGCCACACAGAGCAGCCTTTATCTGGGTAAAGGCCTGCTGAAACTGCTCCGTCCACTGGACCGTATCTGGTGCTTCCTTTTTAGTTAAATCAGTCAGCGGGCTAGCGAGGTCCGAATAATTAGGCACAAACCTTCTGTAATATCCCGCTAGCCCCAGGAACTGTCTAACCTCCTTTTTGGTCTTAGGTCTCGGACAGGTCGCAACGGCTGCCGTCTTATCAATTTGGGGACGCACCTGTCCGTGACCCAAGTGGAAACCCAGATACCTTACTTCCACACGCCCAATTGCACACTTCTTTGAGTTGGCTGTGAGCCCCGCCCTTCTCAACGTCTTCAGGACAGCCCGCAAATGCTGCATATGACGCTGCCAATCGGTACTATAGATGATAATCTCATCCAAGTAGGCAGCGGCATATGTAGCATGCGGCCGGAGAATTTTGTCTATCAGACGCTGAAAAGTCTGAGCCCCGAACAAGCCGAAAGGAAGGGTGACAAATTGGTGTAATCCAAACGGCATTGTGAAAGCTGTCTTTTCTTTGGACATTGGAGACAAGGGGATCTGCCAATAACCCTTCGTTAAGTCCAATGTCGAATAAAAACGAGCAGTACCCAGCCGATCAAGCAATTCGTCAACCCTCGGCATTGGATAAGCATCAAACTTAGACATCGCGTTCACCTTCCTATAGTCCACACAGAAGCGGACCGAGCCGTCAGTTTTAGGAACTAAAACTATCGGGCTCGCCCAGTCACTGCTGGACTCTTCTATTACCCCCATATCTAGCATAGCCTCTAATTCATTCTGAACCACCTTTTTTTATGTTCAGGCAAACGATACGGGCGGCAGCGTACCACCACCCCTGGATCCGTCTCAACGTGGTGCTGAATGAGGTTCGTCCGACCAGGCAGGGGAGAAAACACATCTGCAAACTCAGTTTGCACCTTTTTAACGTCAGTGAGCTGGGAGGGTGAGAGGTGATCTCCACCAAGAGCCAGCGCGAGAGATTGCGACTTTGTACTCGCCTCTGGCCCGAGATCCTCCTCTCCGCTCACCACCGTCGTCAGCATCACTGACTCTGCCTCAACCCACTTTTTGAGGAGGTTGAGGTGATAAATCTGATGTGCTCCTCCCCTATCTGTACGGGCTACCTCATAGTTGAGATCGTTAACTCGCCGTGTGACCTCGAAGGGCCCTTGCCACTTCGCGAGTAATTTAGAGCTGGAAGTAGGGAGTAATACAAGTACTTTATCTCCCGGTGCAAATTGGCGGAGTCTAGCCCCCCTGTTGTATAGCTGACTCTGTCTGTCCTGGGCCTGTAACAAATTCTCCATTGATAGCCGCCCCAAAGTGTGGAGTTTTGTTCTCAGGTCCAAGACATACTGAATTTCGTTCTTACCAGCGGACGGTCTGTCCTCCCAAGTCTCTCTAAGAACGTCGAGCACCCCGCGGGGCTGACGTCCATAGAGGAGCTCGAAGCTCGAGGCTTGGGGGACCTCGCGTACAGCGAACAAGAGGGGTTCTAGCCATTTATCCCAATTTTTGGCGTCTTCGTGAACGAACTTACGAATCATGGACTTCAAAGTGCGATTAAATCGTTCCACTAAACCGTCCGTCTGTGGGTGGTAGACGCTAGTGCGAATCGATTTAATGCCCAATAATTCGTAGAGTTCGCGAATAGTTCGTGACATAAACGCCGTGCCCTGATCAGTGAGAATCTCTTTGGGGATTCCCACCCGGGAGATTAATGAAACAAAACAAACATACAACACGACTTCAGGCTCTGCCAGTGCTTCTCGTATTCCCGTGCGAGTCCCAGGTCTCTCTCTCTCCTCTCTCGCAGCCGGCAGCTTAAATGCAGTCTCCACGCCAATTACTGCAATCAGACACAGGTGTTCGTCATCTGCACCTGACCCACTTACTCACCGCGCGGCTCGCTGACTCATCTCCCGCTACAGACTTCGCAAAACCACGCCCCCCTCGCCACAGCTCTAAAAATAAGTTTTAGTTTGTAGAAACATTGCAAATTTCAGTGACTGAGTTCTACCGCCATTTTTTATTTACAGAAGTGATCATAAAAGAATGCCCCACTCCACCACAAGTCCACAATGGATACTCAGCAGAGGTTTCAGGCTCTGATGGCAGAATAAAATATGTGGAATATTTCTGCAATAATACGTACATTCTCAGTGGGGACTCGAAAAGAACATGCCAGAAGAATGGGACCTGGAGCGGCAGTCAGCCCCTCTGTGTCAGAGGTACTGTCTCTTCTTCAAGTTTCAAATCAATTAAAATATCTTACACTTTTTATAATGTGTCCTGGCCAAACATGTTACATGTATTTACTACAGTAATAGCTATAAATTAGGCATAATTACATGCAACTAACCCTAAACCAAACGCTAATCCTATAGTAAGTAGATGTAGTTAAATAATATTACTCAGTACTTAAAATGCAGAATATTCCCGAATATTCCCTTTTAATACAGTGGCCAGGTGGTATTTATAGCATAGGGGCGGGACGCTTTAGATTCTAGAGAGCATGTGATTGGACAGAAGATGTGATGAGAAGCTTAAGTCCGTGGTGATGTCATAAAAATCATGATCCGTTTTAGCGGAAGTGATAGACTGTAAGCTTTGAATGGTTATTTCATATGCTTATATTATTTTGGAACACACCAGCTTATTCATAACCTTAAGGCTAACATATTTATACTAAAAGCTAAAAAACTTCAATTTTGATTTCAGGGGGCCTTTAAAATAGCATAATAGGGGCACTTTACATGTATAATTACACTGTAACAGGGACACATTACAATAAAGTCTAACCAATATATTTTTTTCACTCTGTGAACTTAAACACCAAACTGTTTTACAGCCTGTAGAGAACATAAAGTTTCAAAACTTGTGCGACAGAAGGTTTTAAAATTCCAACCTCCTTCCAGGTAGACTTTTTTCATTCCTTTGTGACAGTGTGATATTAAACTCGTAAAGTTTTTTAAACACTTCTGGATCCTCATTTTATCCCTTTTAATGGTAGGAAAAGTCCAGTCCACAAGCTGTACTCTGCATCCAGTCAGGGAGGGACTGACGCAGACTTGCTGGGGAAAGTTTTTCCTGTGTTTGGAGATTTGCCATCAACTTTCCATCATGTGTATACTAGCATAGAATATGAGTGTGTTTCAGCGCTTTACAAGCCTTCTGGTAGTGCACGCCGCACATGCCTGAAGACTGGCAAGTGGAGTGGTCGTCATTTCTCCTGTTCACCAGGTGGGGGAAGCACTAACACATTTACAGCATGAACCAGATTTCCTATTTACAAATATGTTTTATGTACTACTAATCCTGACAGATGTAAGCTGACAGTACAGCACTCAATAGCACTCATTTTAAATCTGTTTCATATATATATATTTATAATAAAATAAATAGATAGCACTATTATTATTAAATATACCAAAGCTGGCAATCACTTAATAATCTGATATGATTAGAAATTAGTGCCATAACTCACTCTTGCACTCCTTCTCTTCCAGTATGTGGTAAATTGCCACCTACCAGTCCCCAAAATTTCACAGAGATCCACTGGCCATGGCATGCTGCCATATATACCCATCTGTACAGTGCCAGTCCTCTTATGGCAAGGACCAAAAGACGGGGGGACACGTTTGCCATAGATGAGGAAGAAGAGGGAGAGGGGGAGGAGGAAGAATGGGTTAAGAAGGACCAGATATGGCAGCTTGTCTGCAGCGGGGCTCTGGTAAGCCAGCACTGGGTCGTGGTGGCTGCTCATTGTGTGGCGGAGCCTGGACGAACTGAAGCTCTCAGTGCAGATGATCTAAATGTAGTGATGGGGAAACATTACCTCAGCGACCTCAGAGAGAACAAGAGACTACAGCACATACAAGTAAGAGCTTTCAGACTACACTAAAAACAGTCATGCTTGTATGTCTAGCATAAGTTCTTCTAGAACCTCAGATACTATATATCACAGTACCAATACAATTCAAACATGCCCCATTTAGTTTATCTATTTATTTGTCAGTTACATTTAAATAAATTGCATGTAACATTGCCAAAATAACGCCTGACATTAATAGAATGATACCTTTCCATAAATCAAACAGCATTTCCATATTTTGTGTCTTGGAAAGCCCAAAGCCATACAGAGGATACTGTAGACTAAATATACGCATTAAAACTCAAGGCACGTTCTTATTGATAATCTATGATTAGGCTTTGCCAAGAAACCTGTAGGATTATTTACTTCTCAAACCGACCAGCCTCTTTCACTGCAAGTATTTCATCATATCTGTTCCCACACAGATTGCTCAGATCTTGATCCATCCAAACTACGATCCACATGTCTTAGATTCCGACGTGGCCATTCTGAAGCTGGTGGACAAAGCTCGAATCAGTGAGTACGTGTCCCCTGTTTGCCTGCCGCGTCTGCAGGGTGGCGAGGTCACTGCAAAGCAGGCCATCCTCACTGGATGGCCCGTGTCAGGTCAACACAGGGCACACACAGACTCAGAGTCGGTCCGGACCGGACTGATAGACGTAGCTGATGTGGTGAATTGCGAAAAACAATATGGCAAACACAGTGTCCCGATAAGTATGACTGACAACATGCTATGTGGACGGCAACATCCACTTAGTCCATCTATGATCTGCCCTTCTGAAACTGGAGGGATCATCCTTTCCCCCGATGACTCCAAACTCACTTTAGGGCTGGAGACTTTTCACCCCAGTAGAGCAGAGCACACTGATTCTAATCTTTCTTGGGAACTGCTGGGGTTAGTGAGCTTCGGATATGATCAGCAGGATTGTAATCCAAATCTGTACACAATCTACACACGGGTAGCTAACTTTAAGAACTGGATTGAAAAGAGCATTGCATAGAGCTCTAGATCAAATATTGTAGAGCAATTGTCTGTACAGCATTTCCCATGTTCCAGATCATAGACAGTGGAGAGGATATATTTGCCCTTTGACTGTTCTCTTTCCTTTGATAGTAAATTGTTCTGGCAAAAAATTATATTGCACAAAAATCAAGAAAATGTGATACTTGTGTGTGGGTGAAGATATTTGCATGGTTAAATGAAGAGGAAGCGTTCCATGTGAATTCAGTCACTGGGTTTGCAGGCCTTAGCTTGTCTTTGGTCTCTCTTCAAGATGTTTCACAACACAATTTGCTCATACTTTTTACACAATCAATTTACAGTATTTACACTTGTCTTTTGTGCAGCTTTTGTCTACTAAAATTGGATCTCTGTATTTATTATTCAAAATGTTTTAATTAAATGAAATTTGAGGAACACAATGTGGCACTTACTGTTTTTAGTCATTTTTGCAGATAGTTTTATCCAAAGATTACTGTGACAACCCTCCAGCACACCCCAAAGACTTTCAAAGAATTTAAGGTCTGGACTCAAAGGTGCTAATTCATGTGTGAATATGATTCTTCATGCTTCCTCCCAACCATTCTTTCACAATTTGAGCCTGATGAATCTTGACATTGTCATCCTGGAATATGGCCATGGTCTTCCTACATGGTTGTTTCAGAAATGAAAAGCTACACACTCCATCAATTAGAAGAACTGTTCCCAAACATATAACATGACATACAGGTCCTTCTCAAAAATGTGCATATTGTGATAAAGTTCATTATTTTCCATAATTTAATGATAAAAATTTAACTTTCATATATTTTAGATTCATTGCACTCCAACTGAAATATTGCAGGTCTTTTATTGTTTTAATACTGATGATTTTGGCATACAGCTCATGAAAACCCCAAATTCCTGTCTAAAAAAATTAGCATATTTCATCCGACCAATAAACAAAGTGTTTTTAAATACACACAAAAAAAAGTCAACCTTCAAATAATTATGTTCAGTTATGCACTCAATACTTGGTCGGGAATCCTTTTGCAGAAATCACTGCTTCAATGTGGCGTGGCATGGAGGCAATCAGCCTGTGGCACTGCTGAGGTATTATGGAGGCCCAGGATGCTTCGATAGCGGACTTAAGCTCATCCAGAGTGTTGGGTCTTGCGTCTCTCAACTTTGTCTTCACAATATCCCACAGATTCTCTATGGGGTTCAGGTCAGGAGAGTTGGCAGGCCAATTGAGCACAGTAATACCATGGTCAGTAAACCATTTACCAGTGGTTTTGGCACTGTGAGCAGGTGCCAGGTCGTGCTGAAAAATGAAATTGTCATCTCATAAAGCTTTTCAGCAGGTGGAAGCATGAAGTGCTCCAAAATCTCCTGATAGCTAGCTGTATTGACCCTGCCCTTGATAAAACACAGTGGACCAACACCAGCAGCTGACATGGCACCCCAGACCATCACTGACTGTGGGTACTTGACACTGGACTTCAGGCATTTTGGCATTTCCTTCTCCCCAGTCTTCCTCCAGACTCTGGCACCTTGATTTCCGAATGACATGCAACCACTGAGCAACAGTCCAGTGCTGCTTCTCTGTAGCCCAGGTCAGGCGCTTCTGCTGCTGTTTCTGGTTCAAAAGTGGCTTGACCTGGGGAATGCGGCACCTGTAGCCCATTTCCTGCACACGCCTGTGCACGGTGGCTCTGGATGTTTGTACTCCAGACTCAGTCCACTGCTTCCGCAGGTCCCCCAAGGCCTGGAATCGGTCCTTCTCCACAATCTTCCTCAGGGTCCGGTCACCTCTTCTCGTTGTGCAGTGTTTTTTGCCACACTTTTTCCTTCCCACAGACTTCCCACTGAGGTGCCTTGATACAGCACTCTGGGAACAGCCTATTTGTTCAGATATTTCTTTCTGTGTCTTACCCTCTTGCTTGAGGGTGTCAATGATGGCCTTCTGGACAGCAGTCAGGTTGGCAGTCTTACCCATGATTGCGGTTTTGAGTAATGAAACAGGCTGGGAGTTTTTAAAAGCCTCAGGAATCTTTTGCAGGTGTTTAGAGTTAATTAGTTGATTCAGATGATTAGGTTAATAGCTCGTTTAGAGAACCTTTTCATGACATGCTAATTTTTTGAGACAGGATTTTGGGGTTTTCATGAGCTTTATGCCAAAATCATCAGTATTAAAACAATAAAACACCTGAAATATTTCAGTTGGTGTGCAATGAATCTAAAACACATGAAAGTTTAATTTTTATCATTACATAATGGAAAATAATTAACTTTATCACAATATGCTAATTTTTTTAGAAGGACCTGAAATAATCACAGCAAAAATGATCATAGACTTAAATTGAAACAGACCTCTTTTTTTTTTTTTTTTTTTTCGTCTTTTTTTTTGTTGGCCGGGCAGTAAATAACACACTGGATATATTCCACTGTGGTTCACTTGGGTCTCAGATAGACTTCAACAATTCAATAATTCTGTGTACAGTGAAAAAGTGTAGCATCATGATCCTGGTCATCCCTGGGAGTTGTTCTTTGTTTTCCACTCTCTTCTGTAATGTTGTGCATCTGAAAATAGAAAGTGTAGAAGCTTGCTAATCTGTTACTACCTATAACCTGCAGGGTAGGATCCTGACCTTATGCTTGTGCATGTGTTTGAGTGTGTGTGTGCTTGCGTGTGTATGTGCGTTCATGCGTGCGTGTGTGCGGGTGGGTGGGCGGGCGTGCGTGGTGAGAGAGAGAGAGAGAGAGAAGAGAGAGTGTTATGCACAGGATATGTTTGATGTTAATAGTGATATAGGGGTTATAAAGCTGGGCAAGTCTAGGCAGAGCTGTATGTTTATGTCTATGGTTTCTAGGTTTGTCTGTTTATCTAACATCTTTTTTTCTAAAGATAATCTGAGGAACAGTAAGAATGATATTCTGCTTCATCCAAAGATTCGACTTGAAAGTCTTTTTCTCCTTTGAAAGTGTGTGCTTCATACTTTTATGTACTTAGTTGACTCATACTTAGCAAATAGTCTTTAAATGCATTTGCTAAGAATTGTGAAAAGTGTGTTAAAGTGTTAAAGCCTTCCTCTCAGTAATGACAAACATTGCAGAATTTATTTACTCTGATTAAGAATCACATATGAAACTATTGCATTGTGGAAGGTTGTGGGAGTGGTTTTAATTAAATCCAAATGTGTTTAAGCTGAAAGACACCGAAATAAATAAATACAAGTATGGTCTCAAAAATATATTTTTTAAATGAATGACAAGTCATTTACAATGAAAAATGTGTGCATAAGGCACTATAGGCAATGCTCAACAATTCTGAAACTATGGGTAGTTGTACTTTTCTCTCTCTCAGACTCTTCAATAATTAAGTCTGCTTGAACCCTGCCATTGCAAGCTTGTGTTCATTTGCCTCCATTTTTGCATTCAACGCCTACATCTCAAAAGCTATTCAACACCTGACACATATAACACAAGTCCCCACCCAACATTTTTTTTGGTAACACTTTATTTTGATGGTCCCTTTTGAACATTCTGGTGACTATAAGTAACTTTGCAACTACATGTCAACTAACTCTCATTAGAGTATTAGTAGACTGTCTGCTTAATATCTGATAACTCTTTATTGTGATGGTCCTCCAACAGACAGTCTACAGACTATAAGTAACTATGCAACTACATGTCAACTTATTCTAACCCTAACCCTAAAATAAATAGTCCTGTGGTGTCACAAAAATGTTGAATTTTTTTAGTAAAATAGTATTCAGAGAAGCATAGGATTCCACGGGTGCCGTGGGGGAAGATTAGCACGATTCTAAATGCTCTGGTCAGACAGGCCCGTTCCTCAGCACCCAACGGCCCCAAAAGAGAAAAAATATGCTCCGCACCCACAACCCAAACCACCCACCCCACGACAGAGGCCCCAGAAACCCCAGCAGTCCCGCTGAGCATATCACTGCCTGATAAATGGCTGTGTCCTAAAGCTTCGGAGGCTGCATTCCAAGGTAGGAAGGTATCAAGGGACGTCCGAATCCAAATGTTAGCTTCACTTTCTGTCTACTGAGATACCTTCATCTGATCTTTGAAAGCAGCATAAATGTATCCTTCACTGCCTTTGATATCCAACAATCCTGTGTGTTCCAGTTAAGCTAAAAAAATTAAAGATTGCATCTGAAAGATGTGGTTTGTGGTCAATTTGTGTGTAAATGTAATTTTTTTTACCAACATTTTCCACTTTTAATGTTATTTCTTGCAAGAAGTTACTATTGTACAAATGAAATATCTGCTTAGTTATCACCAAAGCTTGCTCTGTTTTGCTGTAGATCATTAAATTATTATGCTGACTCAGAAGTCTGTCCGAAATCAGTATTGTAAGATACTTTCCTGCACAAATGCTGCCTGCAAAGTCATTGCCTGATAGGGCAGTGAGGCAACAAGTAAGCTGCCTACGTTTTCGGACGCAGCCAGAATGTCAGCTACACCTGCACACACCCATATACTCCTGTAGCACTTGTTCAGCTTTGAACTCCTTATAACATGTTTGGTACTTGTTCAATGATGGGAATTTATCTTGTAATTTTCTTTGTGATTCATTCTCATTGTTGCATGATGCATGAGCAACACAGACCACTGACCTCAATGACGCTGGCAAGGCTGGTACGGGCCTGTCTGTTTTTCTTATGTGATCCACCATTTGTTCACCTGTTGTAGGTGAGAAAGGAGCATCCATTCTGGAATTAGGTTTCAATTGCCTACGTAATCGAAGACTTAATACATTTTCCATTAATGTATTTTTTTTCTTCAAATGTTCTAAATCTTTTAAATAGCCTACATGAAAGTTTTATATAAATGATCTTGAACTTTCATTTTAAGGTGGGTTCTGTTATCTGTTATTCAAATATCCACATCAGGTGGACAGACATATGTGATGCACCACATGCTTGTGCTACTTAATCCAGCTATACGACCCTTGGGAACCGTATAATTGTATTGTTAACCTTTACTGTTGAGCAGTGCCACTGGATCATTTCAAAAAACAAATTTAGGGAAAATCTGATTTTGGAAAAATGAAATTTGTCAATCATGTTCTATATCAATAGGTTCCTAGAGATGCATGCCACTGCACACCAGCACAAGACCACATAATCAAGGTAATTTAAAGCGTTAGATTTAGATTTAGATTTCCATTGCAATGTTATGTATAGGAATGTAAAATGGGTTCACTTCATTTGGATGGTCCCTTTAACACATTCTGTTGACTATAAGTAACGTTGCACCTACATGTCTACTAGCTCTCACTAGAGTGTTCGTAGAGTATTAGTAGACTGGTAGGGTTAGGGTTAGAATAAGTTGACATGTAGTTGCATAGTTACTTATAGTCAGTAGACTGTCTGGAGGACCATCACAATAAAGAGTTATCAGATATTAAGCAGACAGTCTACTAATACTCTAATGAGAGTTAGTTGACATGTAGTTGCAAATGTACTTATAGTCACCAGAATGTTCAAAAGGGACCATCAAAATAAAGTGTTACCGTAAAATACATGTTTTAAATAACATATGCTTGAGAGGCTTTAAAGAGACAGTTTGTGTATATGCAGTGCTTTCACCTGAGACTGTATGTGCGTGTTTGTATGTGAACCATGTCTATGTATGAGGGATTAGAGAGGTTTGGAACAGATTAGTTAATTATAGACACCTGTCTGCTAAGCATGGAGACTGTAGTCAGGTGGATGAGCTTGAAGAGTGTGCTGGACTGTATTCAGCATGGTGTAGCACAGGTGGGGGGTAGACCGCAGACGTGAGACCATGTGCCTGTGCACATTCCTTGCATGTGGCCACACTCCAGAAAACGAGTGTTTCATCTGGTGGGACAGTATAGCTAACCTGCAGATTCACTACAGATAGATAAAGCACTGTCATTATGTTTAACAGTCAAGGACCATTTTTTTTTATCATTTTGTAACTCTGAAAAGGCAGGCCAGTTTGAGTATTTATAAGAATATTTATAAAAGTGTAAGGTTGCACTTTTATGTAATTAAAATGGAGCTTTTAGTGATTTTAAACCTGAAATATCACTGAGAAGGCCTCTGTTCTCATTCACTACTAATTGTTTAATTTGGTTAGATGGATTTGATGGTGTCGTGCTTAGAGATCACGGGAAGCCCCTGCCAATTTCTGGCAAGAGTCTGCACAACTGAAAGGTCATCACAGGTCAAGATTGGGATTTCCTAAAATAATGCAAAGTTAAGGTAATTATGTCCCCCTAGAAATGAACCAAACAGTCTGTATAAATGTATAACACAGTTTTGCCCTGGTCATATTCAAATAATCACACATACAACCAATTAACTTTTCGTTATCGGAGTCAGAATCTCGTTCACAGATTTTGCATGAATGTTATTTCTTGACATCTCGCCTGAATCCGTATTTCTGCCATGCATCACTCTTTGATTCCGTTCACTCATTTCAGAGCTCATTAGGAAGATCAGACCTGAGTGAGATGGAGGGGTTGAAACGATGAGAGAGAGGACGAGGAGTCTCAAGCATATTAGCTGCTACTTACACATAATCTGGGTGTTAGACTCCTCCTCCATGTTGCCCCACAGAGCCCTGAGCAGCACCTCTTTGCCCATTTCACTAGTACTAATGATGGGATAAGATCAATTCAAAGACAGAGGATTGTGCATGGAATCTCCCATCCGTCAATTTGATTGATCTTGCAAGGAAGAGTTGCTGATTGCATCAGAGCTTTCACTTATTGCACTGCTATCCACCTGGTGCTTTGAGTTTTTGATTGACATTTCTAATGACCTGGGTCGGATTTCCTGATGGATAAACTGTAGATTTCAGTATTTCATTCAAAGGAATTTGTATATCCCATGGCTGTCTAGAAAACTGCTGTGAAACGCTTCCCTTTTTAGTAACTGCACTACAACAGGTAAGATGGATGATGAAAAGTCTCTCGGGATCATCTTGACCTTGCAATGTTGTTATTTCTATTTTTACAACTTTTGAATAGCGTTACCCTGGTGAATTTTGTGCTTAATGGTTACGTTCGGTCTGCAAAGCTTTATTTTTTTGCTAAACTTTTATAAGACTGTATGTTTCCAGCAAATAAAAATCAACAAAGTCAACAACGTCTGTAGGAAATGCATGTACAGTATATGCCTTTAATATTGTTGCTTGACCTTGATTGCCTTTAACGAACTGATTTCCAAAAAGATCCAAATGACAATAACTTAATCTCTAAATAACCTGCAGACAAACTCTTTTTGGCGCTCACCTCAGACTTCATGTCAGTGAGAACTAATATAGACACAAACACACACACACACACATATATATATATATGTATAGCACACAGTATGTTTTTATTTTATTTTTTCACATAATAGGGCAAATTTAAAGTCTCAGCCTTACAATATCAGAATGCATTTCTCAGAACTAATAATTACCAATCAAATCTTTTGGAATTTTTGGAATAATTTAATTAAAGGAGTAAAATGCTATTATTTACAGTGACCAAAACTCACTCACGCACTGACCTTTGCTACATACTCTCAACTGTTGTGCAACGCAATTACTCCTATGCTCGAATGGCTAAAATTAACCAATCGCCAGGCTTCTATCTCATTAGGGCTGGAGCTGTGTATATCAGACAGTCTTTAATTTCTTTGGCATCATTCAGCTTTCTAATCTTGTTCAGATGTGCCGGATTCCAGCTACTTTGAGAGTTCACAAATGTACACAAACAGTAGAAGACATTTTATGTCATTAGAGTAGCTTTTGTGTTTCTTTTCTGATTTGGTAGATGTTTTTTTGTCGCATGTGTATTAACAATTTTTCTATGCATTTCCTTACATCTTTCCATGCAGGTAATGATAATTGAGTAGTACTGGTCCAAAGATGGCCTTTGAGATACATATAGGCCTATCAATGGTCATCCTATTGCAATATACTGTTGTTGCATGCATGCGCTTAAGTACTGCAAGCCTATGGTTATGTAACCAAACAAGGTTATCTCCGTTAGAGAGGAGGGCTGACTTCTTAGAGCCTTTTAATCCAGACCAGAGTAAAGCTAAACATCTCTCGTGTCATGTGACATGACATGACCACCTGTAGTAGTTGGTATTCAGCTGGTAGACAACAGTAAAGGTGCTGTAGCAATGACAGGCATGTTAGTCATATTCTCAGAAAACCCAGTACTGCTGATGTGATACCCTCACTTCCCACAATCCTGAAATTCTGAAATTCCTCAAATTCCCAAAATCAGTGAAAAATATGTTTGTTATATAATATATGGTTACGGTTTAATATCAAACGTTACCTGGACAGATAACATTATATTTGTATTTGCATTCCACTTTGTGGTTCATGGACATCGATTGCATCTGTACAATACGTGCAGTTGTAAGATGTACAAAACGAAATGTAAGAATTGAACGCAAGATATATTACACAGCATTGCCATTCTGTAATATGTGTCATATACAAACATATTTTGGTCCCACAAACTGACACCAACAACAATTTGTACTGGTATCTAAGACAATGGATCCATTTTGCTTCAAGTGATAATTTCATGAAGGACTTGATTTCACAAGTGTAGCTCATACTGTGTACTAGAGCTTCTTGATTAGATCATTTGTATTGACATACTTCACTGTCTGCTCCACTTTTTCCGTCTACCAGTGCCAACAAAATGCAGAAGCAAGTGGAGATCAGAATGCATGATAATCATTTGGACCCTCCTCCAACACCTGAAGAGCCCATGTGTGGAGGCTTCTGTGACAAACTCATGAAGAACATGCTACTTACGCTCACAATCCTAGGCAAGTTACTTTAGCATTTTTGTTACTTTAACAATTTGCTAATGGAATAACACTTGTTGCTGTTTGTGGTAAAATATGCATGGATATGATAATTATAATTACCGGAAAGCTTTGATATTGCCATGCAGCCATCCATTTATTAGACTCAGTTTTTTTAATTAAAACACTATGTTAAAACACTATTACTCCACAATACTCATCAGACAATATGTTTAATAGAATTGAATTAACACATTATGCAGCAGTTATTGTTGAACAGTATTTTTGTTTGTTTTCCAGTAGGAATATACTGTATATAAATCCTTAAAACAAGATGCATTTTCTTGAGAAGAAAATTACATTCTATGTTAAAAAGGTCGTGGGATACGAATATAAACCTTCAAGACATATTCTTTGAAAATAAATTAAAGAAATCAAGCCTGATTAAGAAATAAATCTGGTTACAATTTATTTTCAGGTGTCATTGTTACAGTGTAATTATAAGTACTAATTAATATTAAGTAACTTACTATACGGTTAGGGTAGGATTAGGATTTGGTTGAGGGTTAGTTGCATGTACCTGTAATTATGCGTACTGTTATTACTATGGTAAGTACATGTAACATATGTAAAGATACTATAAAATAAAGTGTTACCAAGTTCATTTATTTTTTGTAGTGCAGGCCTATTGATTTAAGGCCGTTGTTCCACTTGTTTCCATGTTTAGGGCCAGACAGTTTATCACTCACTATGTGGTTTTAAGGCTTGGTGTAGCATGTACACCAGAAGAAATAGACCAAAGTGTGTTAATTAAGGATTACAGACATCATTGTTTTAAAATGTAAACTAAACAGCTATTCAAGCTATGTAACAGTTAGTAAAATGCATTATTCATTTAATTATTTTACACTGACTTTCTGACCCAAGGAAATCTATGCTTATTAAGACAAACGTTACCATGGTATTGCTGTTGTTGTTTGCATGTGACATGCATGTATCAAAGTGCACTCACACTAATATAGTTGGCTGAGTGGGTTATCTAGGATAAATGAAATCTCAGAATCCTATTCAATGGTAAACAATTGTCTTCTGATATGGTTCACATTACTCATACTCATACTTATACTTCACAAGAGGTTCAACATTATTTCTCATTGAAATGTTTAATTTCTGTACCATGATGTTCACTGTGATTTTCTGTGTCTACTTCAGGTGTGATAGCAGGTTCAGTAGTTGGTATGCTACTGCGGTACGCATCACCACTCCCTGCTGATGTCATTATGGTCATTGCCTTCCCGGGTGACATTCTCATGAGGATGTTAAAAATGGTGATTTTGCCTCTGATCATCTCAAGTTTGATCACAGGTACTGTTATACGCTTTGCTAAACACCTCCAACAATGCTATCACTGTAAAAAATAATACTTTATTTTTTTGCTATGTATATGCTGGTAAACCAGCATAAATATATCTGCATCCGCAATGAGATATTGATATATTGACCATTAATATGCGTATGGATCTCAAAGACCATCAGCAATGAATTCAGACACAGAAATAACCGGCATGCAATGACTTTGGGGTCAAAGTAATAACCACAATGTTACAGCTTTTATAATAGCTTTTACAATTTGAAATATTGAATAGCTACAGAAATGGTGATTTTGAAATGGCTCAGCCGTTTTTTTGTCCTTTCAACTATTTCTTTGTAATTCAGTATACGATCAAATAAAAAAGCATGCCTATTAAATTTAGGGTGGATCAGTTTCAGTGGTTTATGAGCAGAACCTGTTTAAACATGTTAGCAAAGAAAGTAAATAAAAAATTCAAAACATTCCAAATTTGTTACTCATTCTCTAATCCCAGAGAATAATTATAAAACTTAATCTGAGAAACTTTTGCCTATAACTTTTAGTAATACTTCCTTGTGAAAATGCAACTGGTATCAGTAGCAATTGTTTTTTATTTTTTTTATTTTTTAGGATTAGCAGGGTTGGATGCCAAGTCCAGTGGTCGTTTGGGCACAAGGGCCATGGTGTACTACATGTCTACCACCGTCATCGCAGCTGTGCTGGGGGTGATCTTGGTGCTCCTCATCCACCCCGGTAACCCCAAACTGAAGGCAAACCTGGGCGAAGGGAAAAAGAATGATGAAGTGTCCAGTTTAGATGCCTTGTTTGATCTCATCAGAAATCTGTTTCCAGAAAATCTTGTTCAGGCTTGTTTCCAGCAGGTGTGTGCATCCAATGTGCTTTTGACTTCATATATTTTATTAATTTAATACTTTATTTTTGTCAATCTTTCATCTGTTATTTCTCATTAGTCTTTCATTAAAATACAGTGACTGAATTATTAATAATAAACAGTTCTTCAATCTCTTTATGTAGATCCAGACTGTTACTAACAAAGTAGAAGTAGCTCCTCCTCCAGTTCCAACTCGATTTGGACGAAATTCTACCAAGGGTGCAGCAAAATATGTGATCAAGAAGTCTCTTCAATTCAAGAGCGGCATGAATGTGTTAGGTATTAGATGGCTTAGATTCCATGATATATGCATGAAAGTGTCGTTTGTATATATAGTCACGTACTTCACATTAACATGGTGGCATTGTGTGTTTCTCTAGGTATCATTGGGTTCTTTGTGGCATTCGGCATTTGTATGGGAAAGATGGGAGAAAAGGCCAAGCTGATGCTCGATTTCTTCAACGTTCTCAACGAGATCGTTATGAAGCTTGTCGGCATGATCATGTGGTCAGCTTTTATGATTGTTAATGAGTAAAGTTTACATGATCTCCGTTTTCTACCTTTAGTAGTCCATTTGTTGACTGATTTATTAACTGACATATTTAGATTTTATGCTCACCAAGGCTGCATTTATATGCAAAAACAGTTGCTTAATATTTTTGTGTAAACCACGATGCATTTTTTAAAAAGATTTTTTGATTAATAGAAAGTTAAAAAGAACAGCATTTATTTGAAGCAGAATTTTTTTGCAACATAATGTAAATGTCTTTAATGTCACATTTGTCCAATAGTGCTTTAATAGTGTTTAATTGAATGCGTCCTTGCTGAATAAAAGTATTTATTTATTTTTGAGAAATTTTACTGACCGTTTGAACAGTAGTGTTAATGGTGGTGATTTGAACTGTTTAACTGCCTTTAACTCTATTGAACTGACTTTCTGTCACAGTTTGTTTCCTGCCATTCAATTACTGATTAATCTGTAATTTAGGCTCTTGACTTTGCTGCACGTGTCTGTCTTGTAACAGGTATTCCCCCGTTGGTATTGCGTGTCTGATCTGTGGGAAGATTATTTCAATTAATGATCTGGAGGTGGTGGCCAGGCAGCTTGGGATGTACATGGTCACTGTCATCGTTGGACTTGTCATTCACGGAGCCATTTTCCTTCCCTTAATATATTTTGTTATTGTTCGGAAAAACCCATATACATTCTTCATGGGAATTTTCCAGGCTTGGGTCACCGCTTTAGGAACAGCTTCTAGGTAAATGATATAACTTTTCCTCTAGTTGTGCCATGGTTTTACCTTTGAGAATTTTTAGACACATCGAGTTAAAGAGAGGGAAGGCTTTGGTGATACTTTATTTTGATGGTCCCTTTTGAACATTCTGGTGACTATAAGTAACTACATGTCAACTAACTCTCATTAGAGTATTAGTAGACTGTCTGCTTAATATCTGATAAATCTTTATTGTGATGGTCCTCCAACAGACAGTCTACAGACTATAAGTAACTATGCAACTACATGTCAACTTATTCTAACCCCAACCCTACCAGTCTACTCTAGTGAGGGTTAGTAGACATGTAGGTGCAACGTTACTTATAGTCAACAGAATGTGTTAAAGGGACCATCCAAATGAAGTGAAACCAAGGCTTTTGTTTCATTTGGCATCTTCAGAAATTGAATAATGGCAAGAGTAAATCGGAAATCTTGATATGCCACTTTTGTAGTGCTGGGACATTACCTGTCACTTTCCGCTGTCTGGAGGAAAATCTGGGCATTGACAAGAGAGTCACTCGATTTGTATTACCTGTTGGAGCAACGATCAACATGGACGGTACAGCGCTTTATGAGGCAGTAGCGGCCATCTTTATTGCCCAGATGAATGGAATAGAACTTGATCCTGGTCAGATAGTGACAGTCAGGTAAGACCAAACGTCTAGGCATGTAAACATGTGCTTTACACTAATATTATTCACTGGTGGCTACATAAAATGAAATGATAATTCAATCATGGCTTTCTCATCCCCATGTTGTTCCAAACCTGTTAGCCCTTTTTTTCCTGTGGAACAAAAACAGAAGATTCTTGCCATACAACATTCTTAGTGATCACGTGTGCAAGCTCTTAAAATTACATCTAAAAAGCATTATAAAGGTAGTCCATATTGTGCGCTATGTTACTTATATTATTGGGTACATTCACATCATTAAGAACGATAGAACAATCTGATTTGTGAATCCAAGCAACATACTGTATATACATATACTGTAGTATATTTTATAGCTTTACAGATGTGGTCACTATGACCTATTGCTATATGAACAAGAGCAGTTCGAAGATTTTTTGAAAGTTCTCGAGTTCCACAGAAAAGACAAATCACATGCAGTTTGACGTGAAGGTGAAAAAATATTGACAGAATTTTATTTTTTAGGATTATACCATTAGTGGTCTGCATGCTACTTGTTTAAAACAAATGTTGATACATTCACATGAATTAGAGCCATGAGATGTATTATTCTTAAAGTTTGCAACTAATCAAATGAAAAATGTATGTTTTGTTTGTAGCCTTACAGCGACTCTCGCTAGCGTAGGAGCAGCCAGTATTCCCAGTGCTGGTCTGGTAACGATGCTTCTGATCTTGACTGCTGTGGGACTACCGACACAAGACATCAGTTTACTGGTAGCAGTCGACTGGTTACTGTAAGTTAAATCAATCTCTTTCCCTGCTGATTTAGTGGTACACAAATTTTAGCTCAAGAATTAGTTGTCAATCAAAAATGATCTCCAGTTCAAGATTTAGTGTCATGGCATTTTTAACCGTTTGCTTTGCGTGTTGATACAAGCCCTAATGGTATTTGGAGTCATTTAGCCCGGAGAGATGTGGTACCTTTCTTTGTTTCCTCCTGCTTTATCAAACAGGGACCGTTTCCGAACATCAGTCAATGTCGTTGGTGACTCGTACGGGGCGGGAATCGTGTACCACCTCTCCAAAGATGAGCTTGACCTATTTGATGCGCAGCAACGGCCAGATGACTTTGAGATGGCCAAGACACAATCTTTTTTTGAGAATAACACTAACCACAGTGTTTATACATCTCACAACTCCTATCAGCCGGTCCAGATAGATGACTGCAAGGTACATTTCACTCTCACAGACATAGAAACCTGTATGTAGATGCTTTAATTTCTTTCCCCGACATTGTATGTATGATTGTGATTTTTTTTTTTACACTTTTGTATTTTTTGATCATTCCTGATGTAAAGGCATAAGAAATGAAACCAAACAATAGAATAAATAAATATGGTCTATTTATTTGTTCTGGTACTCAATGAAATAGCAGTTTTTGTGCAGGCTTTGTATATCCGTATCAGCATTTGGATATGATCTATTTTGGCAATTATATACGTGTGTACAGATATGCTTTTAAATTGTTGTATTGTACTAATGCCAAGCTGCCTTTGGCTGTTCTCATCAAAAAATGAAAGTGATACAAAGCATTAATGCGCACCTCATTTTTACCATCTACATTTTGAGAAGACAAAGGCTGCTATTTCATTCTTTCAAGCTGAAAGTTTTTAAGCTTGACAGAAAAGTGATTGTTTCCCATCAGTAAGAAAACTGCAGTGTTTGCCTCTTTTTCACTGCACTTGAGTAGACATTTTGACCCTGTGTTTCAAAAATGCATAGGTCTGTGTGGTAGCACGCGTGGCACATTTAGAAGATTAGCTTTGGGCAGAGATTCACTGCAATAAGGAAAAAAATGCAAAGTTTGTATATACAAACTATAATAATTCAAATGATTTTCTCTATCTGTGTATTCAGTCTTTCAGCATTCTGTAAGGAATCCCGCTGCAGCTAATTATTATCTGTCTTGTGGTGGGTACATTTCTGTGAATTTGGATATAAATTATACTGTTAAAATATCAGACTCTCTGCTCCAAACCATAAACAGTTTAGTTAGCACCGGTTAATGCATTTTGACTGTGCCTTTGTCCAACAGTTAGTTGTCCCTGATAATTGCTTTCAGGTAACCTTGGCCTCAAATGGTTCCCCTGCGGAGTTCTCACTTGTTGAGGAGGAACCATGGATACGCGAGTAACACAGCACACAGATCCAGCTCCGCCTTATCCTGAGTCCCACAAGCTTATCCTTTCTGGTGAAAACCAAATGCTAATTTTATACATATAAATAAACAATCAGAAGTTACCACAGAACTTTTCACATGCACAAGCACTGACTTTTGTATGACAATCTCAGTTCATTTGATTCACAAAGGGAAGAGAATGTAGCTCGAAAGTAGCTGATGCTCGTAGTGGTTCAGCTGGTTCAGCCTCATACATTATTATTCACACTCAAGGATTATGATAGTTCTAGGCCTTGGGTTTGGCGATTGATTTGAAACCTGCTGCCTTAAGGCCACCACATAGAAGGATCACAATGGCTTGTCAAGCCTGGGACCCCAGACTGACCCTAGAGCACTAATAGTGGCAGGAGGAGAGAAGTGCAGTTTGTTTGCTGAAGATACCTTTGACTGGCTTGGCTAAGGTGGATTAACCCTTGGTGGCGGCACTCCAGATCAGCCTCTTATAAGAGCTTACCAATGTACTTAGAGGTTCTGAAATAGTGGTTTGCCTCTTAATGCTGCCACTTATTTTTAGATGCCACCCGACAGCAATTACAGAGCGATTAGACATAAAGTATGACATTGAGTTGATTGGCATTATCTGAAAGGAATGGTGGCTTTAATATCCTACATAGTGGACTGCATAAGAAGATATTCAGATGTTTATGCGTGTTTTTGTTTGAGGGAAGGGACTTGCATGTGTGTAGGTTTTGTACGTATCTGTGTGCTTTGTTAAGTTTTCGATTTATTTATGTATTTATTTGCTAAGTTGCAATCTTGCCTTGAAGACATCAACTGCAAACGGTGCAGCCAGAAGACTTTATGACATTGATATAAAATGCAATCCCATTTTCTTGGATCGTAGATCAATAATAGTGTTTGATTTTCTGAGGAGCCATTTTGGATACTCAGATATTAAGTCCAGTTGAATGGATTCTATATATGTGCTGATAATAGAGGCTCTTATGTTTGGTTGGTGCTCAGGTTGTTAGCATGTTAAGAGATGACAGAATGTAGATTTATCATTAAATCTGAACCATTTAATTTAGTAGTTTTTAATTACTATTATAGCAACACAATAAACATTCCTCGTTTGCACCAGAATCTTAAAATGTTCTTATTAAAGTGCCTCCTTGCACTTTCTGTAAATAAATAAATACACACACACACACACACACACACACACACACACACACACACACACACACACACACACACACACACACACACACACACACACACACACACATATATATATATATATATGCTGTCATATTTTAGATATATTTTTCATGCAAACTTACGTGTGGTATTTATTTCATCTCTTTTTTTGTCTGTTGTTTTATAAAACAATGGCAATTCATGTATTCACTTGAGTATATTATTTAGGTAGATTAGAGTGTAACAGGTTGTCTTAGTTATCAATATGTACCGTATTTATGCGCCACTTGGAACAGGTGGCTGTGAAACACTGACTGATGAGTAAAAATGTATGTATGGAATGTAAGCATATTTTTCACTGTTATTTTGTCTCAAAATGTGTGTATTGTTGAACATTTTGTTAGGGATAATGACACTAGGGGAAAATGTCAAATTACTAATAATTATAAACCAGACTTGCTACAAATTTGAACGCCCTGTAGAGTGCAGAAAAAATAAAGTGCAACCTACAGTAAATACAGTATCTGTAAAATAAATGTGTGCACTGTTGGAATATCTGTTTAGGCAGGGCCTGACACATCTAAGAGGTACTGTGATGTATGGTATAAATGTGACTATTCTGCTCCCTTTAATTGTGCAACCCTGTTTGGTTACAAAGACATTGTATAACTTTGTCTACCAAACTGTCCACTTTTTCAATTTGTCTTTCCCTCTATTTTTCTATTAAATACCTATAACAAATTGTAAATAAAGGCAATGCTTCTTGTCTCAAAGTGTTTCTTGTTTTTCTTCAGTTTTCAAGTCTTTAGGGAGTGGGTGTTCAATTTATTAAAAATTGTATTAAAAAATGTAAATATGCTTTTACTATCAAACACTAGATTTAATTATATCATATGGAACCAATCCAACTGATATAAATATTATTCTGCAAAGTGACAATCTCACTGATCATTACATGGTAACTTGCATAATACGTACTGATGAAATGTGTCATGTTGTGCCACGTTTTAGACCAGGCAGAACAATCCTTCCAACCACTATTGATTCTCAAATAGCTTACCTGATCTATATTAGCTGCTCAGTGAACCCAAACAAACAGATGAACTAGAGGAAATGACTAGCAGTTTGAGCACCATTTTCTCTAGTACACTAGAAATTGTTGCACCAATTAGATTAAAAAAGGTTAGAGAGAAAACTAAAGCACCCTGGTACAACATTGCTACGCGTGCTATCAAGAGAGAAACTCACAACTTAGAGCGTAAATGGAAACAAACTAATTTAGAGGTCTTTAGAATCGCGTGGAAAGACAGTATGTCACGTTATAAAAAGGCTCTAAAAGCAGCCAGGGCTGAGCATCTCCGCAAACTTATAGAAAATAACCAAAATAATCCAAGGTTTTTATTTAAGACAGTGGCTAGACTAACAAATAAACAGACACCACCATAGCAAAATATTCCGTTACAATATAGTAGTAATGATTTTTTTGAATTACTTCGATGAGAAAATAGAAAGCATCCGAAACACAATTGTAAATGTACAATCCTCTGAGGTGTCTTATGATTCAGCCTCAATTATGGCCCCTCTAGAACAACTACACCGCTTTGCAACTATATGACAGGAAGAGCTAAATAAACTTATCATTGCATCTAAACCAACAACATGTTTATTAGATCCAACACCCACTAAACTACTGAAAGAAGTGTTAGTGGAAGAGCCTCTTCTTAATATCATTAACTCGTCTTTATTTTTAGGTCATGTTCCAAAAATATTCAAGCTGGCAGTTATAAAACCTCTCATTAAGAAACCGCAATTAGATCCAAATAACTTAGCAAATTACAGACCCATCTCAAATCTTCCATTTATGTCTAAAATACTAGAAAAAATTGTGTCCGCTCAACTGTGCTCTTTCTTGCAAGAAAATGATATCTATGAAAAATTTCAGTCGGGATTCAGACCGCATCATAGCACAGAAACTGCACTAGTCAAAATTACAAATTATTTACTTTTAGCTTCTGACCAAGGCTCTATCTCAATACTAGTTCTACTCGATCTTAGCGCTGCTTTCGACACTATAGATCAAAAAATACTCTTGGATCGACTACAAAACTACACTGGTGTTCAGGGACAGGCATTAAGCTGGTTTAGATTGTACTTATCAGATCGTCTCCATTTTGTCTGTTTAAATGGGGAAATATCGAAGATAATGTCAGTAGACTATGGAGTGCCGCAAGGATCTGTGCTAGGCCCTCTGCTATTCTCAATATACATGCTGCCACTTGGTAATATTATAAGAAAACATGGAATTAATTTCCACTGTTATGCTGATGACACTCAATTATATATTTCATCTTGACCAGATGAAAACACTGACTTATCTAAATTGACAGTGTCTTTACGACCCACAAAATCCCTTACAATACAACTTTAATTTAGACGGATGTCCTGTTACTTTATCCACTACAGGAAAAGACCTGGGTGTTATACTAGACCGCAACTTGACTTTCGAAAATCATATTTCATATGTTACAAGAACAGCCTTTTTCCACCTTAGAAACATTGCTAAGCTACGTAACATGCTATCTGTTTCTGATGCAGAAAAGCTAGTTCATGCATTCATGACATCGAGACTAGATTACTGTAATGCTTTATTAGCTGGTTGTCCTGCATCCTCAATAAACAAGCTACAGTTAGTGAAAAATTCAGCCGCTAGAGTTCTTACTAGATCAAGAAAATATGATCATATTACACCTATTTTATCATCTCTATACTGGTTACCTATTAAGTTACGTATCAATTACAAAGTATTACTGCTGTCCTATAAAGCCCTAAACGGTATAGCTCCTGTGTATTTAACAGACCTTCTATCGCCATACAATCCATCGCGCTCTTTAGGATCACTAAATTCGAGGCTTCTGGTCATTCCTAGGATATCTAAGTCCACTAAAGGAGGGAGGGCGTTCTCACATTTAGCTCCTAAACTCTGGAATAGCCTTCCTGATATTGTTCGAGACCCAGACTCGCTGTCCCAGTTTAAAACTAGATTAAAGACGCATCTCTTTAACCAAGCATTCACTTAATGCTTACCTTTTATACTACTGCTAAATCAGTTCGAATGCATTAACATTATGAACATCAGCTATGCTAATTATTTCCCATCTGCCTTTCTGCTGTTATCTCGGGACGCTAGTCCCGAGGTAAATAGCGTTCATAAGCTCCAGTTTGTATCCAGCCTCTCACGCAGACTTCACATGCCCCAACACCTGTGATGAGACGACTCGACGCCGGCGATAATTTATGCCCTAAATTAATACATGATTAACTGACTGTATTTTTCTATGTACATTTCTGAAATGCACTTTCTGTAAAGCTGCTTTGAGATAATGTGTATTGTGAAAAGCACTATACAAATAAATTTGAATTGAATTGAATCTGTAGAGTATCCATTTCATACATTTTATTGAAATGCATGTGCTCTGAGAGCTGGCAAAATATGTCTTTATGGGTAATTTAATAAATGCAAAGATTTACAAACTGGATATGGTATCTCTATTTATAAAAGACAGGGCAATGTCTAACATTCAAAAATGCACAATTTCTCACACAGTACATAGTACTTACAAACAGATGAAAACCAGTATAAAATGTTTTCTCACCATATCATTCTTAATCGTCAGTCAATTAGAGATAATAACCATTTTCTATAATTGAAATAATACTATAAAAAGGAAAAGAAATATGAAATGTAAAACAAACAATTCTGAAGCAACAAAATGGAAGAAAATTGCACTCTATTTTTTTGAAGAAAATAAAATAAAATAAAAGTCATCCGTGCAAGTAAAAGCGACAGCAGAGTTTTCAAACCTACACAGTATCCACAATTTTTTTTTAACTATTTACTTATTTGGCATACTGTGTATTATTATTATTATTTTGATCTATTTTGAGAGCTTTATTTAAAGTTCAGGCTCTGGCAATGTTAGCCATTTCTCTCCATCAGCTTCATCTGTGTTACATTAAATACTCTTTCTCATGCTCATCCAGACAGGGAGCTGAAATGTCCTCTGTTTTATCATTCAGGGTCGTAACACTCATCAGTGCAACTATCTCCTGCTCTTTCTCTGACAGTGGCAGTGTTTCTGTTTTACTGTAGTCTTTGTTGTTCTCCTCAGTCGTGATGTTTGTGCTCTGTCTCGGTCCATACCACCTAAGTAAGGAGTTACATTAAACTAAAGCCAGGCTTCAATGTCTGATAATTGTAATGAATTTACTGAAGAAGAAAACAAATCTAAGAAGTAAACTTACTTGTCTCTAGTGGCAATAGCAGCAAGTATGCATACAATGGCTCCAATAACCACACAGAATGCAAAGATTATCATCCAAGCTGCAGAGGAGAGAAACATCGTAAATTGACAGATTTATATTATGTCAGTTGAATAAAAAGTGAAGAAACTGATGGGATCTATAGTGCTTTCACATGAACTTACTAGATGGTCCCTGCTCTTTGGGTGATTTTGGAAGAAGGAGCCGACCTCGACCTGCATTGAAGATAAATTTGTAATGAGACATGATAACTCAAAATATTATGTATTACAAAATTGACCAACATATTTAAGCATCTAAGTTATGTACCACTTGATGATATTAAAAATGAATGTCAATTAAAATGTAGCTTATTTATTTATGTAACTATAATCTATGGCCAAACTAAATGTGCAAAGCTGGATCTAAATAAATTGGAAGCCTGTTTCCAGGTTAAACAATGGGTAACACTTTATTTTGATGGTCCCTTTTGAACATTCTGTTGACGTTAAGTGACTTTGTAACTACATGTCAACTAACTCTCATTAGAGTATTAGTGCACTGTCTGCTTAATATCTACATTAACATTAACAACTACGATAACATTTTATTGTGATGTTCCCCGACAGACATTCGACTGCCTATAAGTAACTTTGCAAGAATATATGACAACCTAACAGTCTACTAATACTCGACATTGGACATGTGGGTGATTGATTGATATGTTGATGATTGATATGTTGATTGATTGATTGGTTGATTGATTAATTGGTTGATTGATTGATTGGTTGATTGGTTGATTGGTTGATTGGTTGATTAATTAATTAATTTATTGATTGATTGATTGATTGATTGATTGATTGATTGATTGATTGATTGATTGATTGATTGATTGATTTATTGATTTATTGATTGATTGATTGTTACTCTGAGGCAGACATTTGTTGGCCGAATAAATAAGAGGGCTATGTGGTGTGGATTTTGTGGGGACATTTACCTTCAGAACTGGTGTTCAAGTTTGAAGCCACTTTTGGAACCTCAAGTGTATCTTGTGTGGTTTTTTTCTCAGCTGCCTCAATGGTAATCGACCTTACTGTGAATTGACTAGGCTCAGGTTCTAATGCTGATCCACTCCCCTCTGTATCAGGGAACAAAACACGGGGAGCAACAGAGGATGAGCTCTTCTCAAAACTGGGCTTGTTTGCTGGGCCTTTAGTGTCCAAGGTAGGAACAGTGGAAGGTTTCATGTCCACATCAGGAAGAACTGTTCTGGGGACCTCCATGTCATCCAAAGGAGAAGTTTCTCTTCTTACTCTTCCCATTATGTCCTCCAAATCTACTAGAAAGCCCTCCGTCTTGACCTCCTTAAGAATGTCTTCATGTGGCTTTTCATCTTTGCAAGAAATCACATAAAATATTACTTTCAAAAAGCTAAATTATTTAGGTAATTATTCAGTGTGTTGCATTGCTGTGCTTACACCAAAACAAAATAAAAGATTGGAAGGTCGCGTTTTAATGTTAAACTACACAGATACTTTGCTATGTTAGTACAGAGAGAATGATCAAACAACAGATATTTAGTAATTTAATTTAGTTTTAATTTATTTTAAAGTATTTACATCCTAGGTATTCAAATCAAATCAGCAACTTTTTTGCTCCTCCTTCATATTGGTACCGCAGGGGCGAAAAATGTCTGAGGTCACAGAGATATGACTAATGTTCTGGATTAGGCGTGGTTGGATTTTGAACAATGAGGTGTATGTCTTCTGCATGTCTTGCTTCTTCACAAAACACACCCCTCAACTCAAAAGGTAAAGCCAATACACTAAGTCTAAGCAATCTAATTCAAAATGTCTTCAATAAAGTACAGTACATCAAAATCTAAATCGAGGCACTGCACGGAATAAGAAAGGGAACTTACTTTCTGTGGCCGTGATTTCATTGGTTGCACCCTCTGAGTTACTTTTAACAGTATTTTCACAGTTTGATGAATCTTTAAGAGAAGGAAAATTAAAAGTCAACAAGAAGTTTTTATATTGTTTTTTAAGACACTCCATTCTCTGTACACTCACCTGATGGGTTAAAACAGTAAACATCAGAAAGATATTCTGTTGCTTTAGGGTGGAAGGTGACCTCTGTGGAACTGGAGTCACAGTTTGGAGCATTAACGTCTGGGAGGAACGTGATATTTTGACCATCAATCCAGCCGTATCTAAACAAAGGTGTGGGGTTCATTAAAAAAATTAAGTACTGCCATTAGACAAAATCAAAAGAAGTGTGTTTATGTCTGAACATGTTATTTAGCTTTAGGCTGAGGCTATTGTACTCAGAATGTTTTCTTTACCTGCATGTTCGCAAGCCTTTTTGGTAAGCGTCAATGATCTGTTCCTGTGTTGCCACTTTGTAATCTAAACTCTGACACAATTCCAAAGCCTGTTGGAAAGTCAGAGAGTAACGGCTGGTCCCCTCAACATGGAGAACACCAGCAAAGCTGCATCTGCCACTGAGACCTGTCGAAAGAGAAACTAATGTAAATATTCAAAGGCATAAATCTTTATTTATGTATTAATTGTTTTCCATGTATAATCACACTAATGACTAGCTTGTAAATGAGGGCCAAATGTAGGCTCTGTGTGTGACGGATGAGCAATTTAGCATTAGGTATCATTAGATGAATCTCTTAATGATTCATTGCATGTGCAGACATGAGCACATCTGTAACATCTAGACCATCTGTAAGCCTTCGACTTTGTAAATGACCTCTCGTTTTTGTTTAAAAAATAACATGTTTAGACCAGCAAGTGATTTTAAAGAAATCAATTACTGGAACAACTGATGTAGGCCAATAGTGTGCACAAGAGGGAATAAGTAGACACCAGGTATACTACTTGATGGTCCGAGATTGCTGTATGATCTTATAGGATTGCCGAAATCGCACAGTCTGTAGCAGGCAAGATCATTACAAATCATACTGTATCTAATAAACTTAGGTACGACATGTATGTAGACTGTGCGCTGATGACACATATTAAATCGTAGGCTACGACGCAAGTTAGTAAAGAAGTATAAAACGTCATCAGCATGCACTAGTGGTAAACAAAATGAGTAAGATGAATCGCACTTTGGCAATTGTGGTTTTTATGTGCGCTGAAATAAAAGAATATGCGGTTATGTCTAGGGAAAAAAAGGCAACTTGGCATCCAATTTTGTAAATGGAGCTTGAGGTAAGTAGTTTTAAGTTTTAGCGCCATGTCGCGTTGATCAATACTCCATTTTATGTTGCATTTTTATTGGCTGGTCAGTAGACGTAGGTCGTAGCAGTAAACTCTGTGATACGATCAATGTCAGAAAAGTATCGCAGAGGGTCTATGGTCGCAAGAGCTATCTTTGGTCGCAAGACCTTGACAACAGACGTCTTTGAACCTAACTGTACTACTTTCGTCACAACCACAGAAATCACCACGATTGGTCATCTTTCGTCTGGGGCAGCCCAAAATCGCACAATGTGTATCAGGGATAAAAGAGGAGGAGATTAATAAACACCCTGAGTAAAGGAGATTATATTATTATATTGTATTATTTGTACGATAAACTTAACAAGCCAGGGGCTGTATTACAGAAACATTATTACTCTGGAAATATTATCTTTAACCATAGTGGTATCAGTTGAAACATGTAAGATCTTAATTTCATTCCAAAGATATAAAGCTTCTGTAATACAACCCAAGGCCTTTCTCCTAAACCATATCGCAACATCAGAAATTTATCTACAAAGAATATCGTCAATGCACTAAAATCGTAAATATATCCTTATCTTGCCACTGTATGCGTCTTGACCAAGACTATGCCAGAGGCACCTCTGAGATCAATAAGTAACACATTCGCCACCACTCACCCTGAACCGGGGTTGCCTGAAGTAGAGCTGGTGATCCAGTAGCTAGTACCACAAGTAACAAAGTCCACATGGTCCGTGCTGTGTCATGTGCTAGATGAAGGGAGGTATACCTGTTTGTTTGCCCTGAACTGGTTTGGTTCTTACAACGCTTTGATTCTCCTTTGTAATTTTCTGAACCCTTTAGAAATGTGTTTCACCTCTTTTATACGCTCAGACTAAGCTACTTGGTGAGCAATGATGGGTGGTGCTATAAAGAACACACCCTCACTTTTGTCTCTCTCATTTCCTCTTTCTCTCTCTCTGCGTCTGTTCAGCCAGCATTAACATACCAGACACCTTGAAACTCATTGAGAGTTTCATTGAGATCAATCGGTTTGTAGTACATGTGTAGGCACTATTTTGTACTACACTTTTTGCAGTTTCTATGATCTAAATACAATTAATAATATGTTTAAATTGTGTCTTCATTCATCATGTATATTAAAAAAATACCAACAAGTAATTACTTCAAATCAATTTCTGTAATTACATCTATATTTACACAGTTGACCCTACTTATGGTATGAAAGTACTATTAAATGTATTAAAAATGTACTTGAGTATGTTTTTAGTACGATAAAAATATACTATAATGCATGTTTAATACATTTTACAGTACGTCTTTTTCACCTGCTAGGTTGACCCTAGGATTAGATATCCTGACCCTAACACAAACATGTCCCTAACCTTACCTGTATTCCACATAAGCAACAAGTGTTTTGCAACATGAGCAACATGATTTAAAATGTAATTACATATAAAGACACATAGGCTATATCAATTGGGACTAACTTAAATGCATGTCTGGATAAATGTGTTGTGTTCTTCTTCTCAAAATGAAAAGGCTGAGCAGTGGGAGTAAATAAGCTAGTTTGGCCTCATGTATTATGATGAGTCACTGCAATCATTACAGTGCGTGGTTGACTCACCTGGCTGAAAAATCACCTCACCCCATATGTGCTGACACACGTTCACTTCCTGCTTCAAGTGCGGGAAGAAAGTAAAAGGAACTGAAGGTAGCTCATAGGAGGTTATCTCGGGCCACACCACTGCGGTTTTGGTTTTCATGTTGGAACTTGTGGATCTTAAATGGAATTTAAGAAACTTCTGTTAAATTTGACAAAATTTCCTTGACATTTTATCAATGAAGTTAATAAGAATCAGCATGCGTTTAAATGCAAATTCTAAAGAAAATGGTGACAAAAAGGAGATAAAATATATATTTTTTGTTATTCCAGGAAATGGAATAAATTGTTTTTCTATAACTGATTAATCATTTGAGAAGACAATGAGTTGCATCATTTTGCAAGTGGACAATATCAAAATGACTGTGCCTAATAACGTGTGTGACAGATATGGGGATCAATAGAGTAGCCTAGTCATGTACAAAAACAGTCATTTTCCAAGCATATTATTATACTATATTATTATTCTAAACAAAATGGACTTGAAAGATGGAGCTAACCCCGTTTCATTATTCTACACATGGACGCATATTTGTACAGCTATCTTTGTGGGAACATAACCCCTTTCCCAATACAATATCTAGCCCCTTACCCTAACCTTAACCATTACAACTAAGTTAACCTTTACCCTAGAGCTAATAACCATATCCCTAAAACCAGGTCTTGACACTGTAATATTACTCAAATGCAATGCACCACCTATATTTTAATTTTACACTGTGATACTTGAATAGCCTACTAGACGGTGTTTCATAATTACTCCTGTTTCAGATTGTCCGATAAAATAACTATATTAAAATAACTGTGTTTTAGACATTTACCGATGTCCCTGATTGGGAGTCTTTTATCTTTTAAAGTTCCGCACTCCCGCTTTCCGCTGTTTTGGGCTTGCGTAGTGATTGCAAAATGAGGCTTCCTGAACCACTGAGACCTTGCAGACCATTGGTTCACCCAAAGGTTCATTACTCGAAGCTTCATTCAGCATTGCTCAGTAGTGACACCTAGCTACTGTGCAAAGAAATAGCAGACAAATTAATTCATTCTGAACCAATGACCTGAGCAGACTTATGATGTCCGTATACCCCAATTATGTTTGATTTATTTATTTATTTTCTCACTGTGCATATCTGTAACCCTTCATTTGCAAAAAAAAAAAAAAAGACCTGCGCAGACATTTGTCCATTGTCTGGGTATAAAATAAAATATGTACAAAACTGTCACACACACAGTTAATTAATTAATTATTCATAAATTGTTTGGACAGTGACAGTATGAACAACAAAAGTGACACTGTGTTGAGTGCAGTGCTTATGGTGGAGGGAGTGTAATAAAGTATATTGCAACAGAATAGTCTGGGAAGGGAAAAGTTAAGAATTGTTTCTGGGGAGTTTATGCAGTGAACTGTTACTAGTTTTAGTGTAGTGTTGTTGTGCTTATGGCACTGGGGATATAGAGGAGCAAACTGCAGTTTGGGGTGGGTAAAGGAAGCATTAAAATTGATTTTTTTTTGAGAAACAGATTTTTTTTTTAAGTTGTTGGGTTAGACAATTCCTCTTCTTGGACAAAACCTCTCCAGCCTTTGAAACGGTCCTTTCACAAGGAACAGAGGATGCGGGAACATAAAAATGCCAGTGCCAGCTGGTATAAATGAGGATACTGACACTTCTGTTGAGACAGGGGAGGATATCCTCTTTCTTGCTGGCTCCATTACCAGGAAAAAGGAAGAGTCACAAAAAGCAAACAAATCAAAAAGGGCAATCCAAATTAAAAAGCAGTCCAGATCCAAAAATCCAAAGCCATCCAAATAATATATATAATTAATACAACAAGAATATAATATAGCTACTATAATTAATAATAATAAAAATATATTATAACTATTCTAACCTGATATAATGTAATAATACAGCCTAACACATATATACACAATAACGACAATGAAAAAGGGAGTTCATTGTGTCCTAAACTCTCTACTGCTACACCTGCGTCTACTAGGTTGCGTGAGTTTCGAACCCGCTTTTTCCGGAAGCGACACTCAGACCGAACCGATGACGTATCCACACAAACCGAGGCCTCGTTTGTCATTAGTCACGTGATTTTCAGAGTAGGAGGTCTCTGCGGAACAAAAGTGGGTGTTTCTAAATTTGTGGGTGTTTTCACACTGGTGGGTATTTATAAATCATGCAATGGAAATGATGCCCTTCTCCCGACCCCACCCCTAAGACCCACCCACACTGTGACGTGGGCAAATCAGGTAACACGGTTGAAAACGCCCCTCTGTTTATGGCCTCGCCCCCTGATCTGGTAACTCCTATTACCGTCCGCAGAGACCTCGATTTGGATTTTCACGTTAACAAGGCAAGCCTCGAATCGCGGCTTCATCTGGCATTCCCATTTTTTCTCGACACAAGCTCCGACGCCTCGGTTCAAATGTCACATCACTAGGCTTGCGTCTTAAGACTAACAGAAAATGTCGTAAATATCTTGAACTTCGTTCAGAAATATTTATACAGTCTTCTTTCAGTGTTTTAAGAATGTCGTCGGAAGTGAACACTGCACACGCGGAGAGCAACGGGAAGAGGATAGGGGTAAAACAATAAATAATGTTCTTGTTTTTGTCATGAAATAGCCTATTATACTCGGTATTGTTTGTGTCTCATAAGTTTATAATGACCCCTCTTAACGAGGCGACATATTATCGTTTTAGGATCAGGAACACCCTCGTGTGCTCATCCCAGAGCTGTGCAGACTGTTCTATGAGTTGGGCTGGGTGACAGGAACCGGGGGAGGAATAAGCCTGCGGCATGGGTTAGTCAAGGCATCTTACAGCAATAATAAAATCCACTGTGTTTGGCAATATTCACTTGATATTTAGGTCAGACAGTGACGTAAAAAAAATTCCACGGTAAAGAATGTGAAGATATTCAAATTCTTAGAAATGGACTCATTCACGTGGATATAGGCTAACGTTTTTGCCTTATACCGTATTATATTATATTTAATGACGAATAAACATGATGTGCGGTGTAAAACAATAACCTTTATTATCTTATTGACCTCGACACAGCCTTGGGGGTCTGCAGGGTGTCTATGAAATAATTTCCTGTTTTGTTTTGCTTCCCCTTTATGTAGCCTATATTAGTTGCTTTGATTTGGCAGACAAAAGTTTTTTTTTTCTAAGAAATAATCATAAAATATTAACCTATTAACCTAACATATATAACTATCTAATAATTTTTATTTTCACAATTTCATTATTCTAATTTCTACATTATGATATCAGTGTGGTTTGTATCGCTGTGATGTTTTGGACTTAATGCCTGCCAAAAATATATAACATTAATTGTAATTTATAAATTAACTCATGTACTCATGTAATTAAATATGTATGGAATTCTTTACACAGCATATACTAATTATTTCTTCTCCCAGTGAGCACATTTATATAGCTCCCTCAGGTGTTCAGAAGGAGAGAATACAAGTAAGGCTTTTTTTTTATTCATGAGTCATGAGCACCACACATCAGTAGCGTGTTGATGTATAAAGAAATAACGCCAATAAACTATAATTCCACTCCTGTTTGTAGCCTGAGGACTTGTTTGTGTGTGACATTGATGAGAAGGACATCAGTTGTCCACCTCCACAGAAGAAGCTAAAGAAAAGTCAATGCACACCCCTCTTCATGAACGCCTACACTATGAGAGGTACGTGTCAACACAGTGTTTTGTTCCAGTTCTGTACTGTATTTGCAATGCATTGTCATTTTATTTCACAGGAGCTCAGGCAGTTATCCATACACACTCAAAGTCTGCTGTCATGGCAACTCTCATGTTTCCTGGCAAGGAATTCTGCATCACACATCAAGAGATGATCAAGGGAATTCGAAAAGGAAACTCCAACACAAACTACAGGTTGTACATCCTGCTAAGATGCTTCACTAGCCTCTGATCCCACTCATGCCATTTTTACATGAGTAAAATGGAACGTGTTCTTGTCAAAAAATTCTAAATCTCAAAAAAGAACAGTTGTGATGTTAAGATATTAGTAGGTGTGAACATCTAAAATCCTGCTTTTACTTTACTGTTTGTATGTGTTTTGACCCCAGGTATGATGAATCTCTAGTTGTTCCAATTATTGAGAACGCCCCAGAGGAGAAAGACTTGAAAGAGCGCATGGCCCGAGCCATGGACATGTACCCCGATTCCTGCGCTGTTCTCGTCCGCAGACATGGAGTCTACGTCTGGGGAGAGACCTGGGAGAAAGCAAAGACAATGTAAGCTACGAAATGAAATGCACTCCTCATTTTGTGTATGTATACCATATGTATTTATCTTTTAAAACTGTATTACTTTTCAGGTGTGAGTGTTATGACTACTTATTTGACATAGCTGTTCAGATGAAACAGTGTGGCCTGGACCCTTCTGCTCTTCCCACTGAAGATAAAGGCATTGTTTAACACATTTGACTTTTAACCACATGTACAATTAACCACTGTTACCATCATTCGTTTTTAAATGACAAATCCTCATTGCACATCGCACTGTTTTGAAAATGTACAGTTCAGCATTTGCCATGTAAGATTTATTTTACAAACAAAGTTAATTGTCAATTACTTGCAAACAGAATGAAATATAAGAATGCAGATTAGAATGGCTTACCCCGGATTTCCACCAACTGCGGAACAGCTGCGGATCGAGCTCTGCTGCGTGTCGGCTCCGTGCTCCGCCGTCCTTCAGTACCTACCAGGTCCGGATTTGTTGCGTAACGGCTGCAACCATGACTGACACGAGGACCCACGGGATCTCGCGAATTGACGTATGATCGCGTGATATAACAATCTCCCCTGTGCTGAATTGCTGCGGAGCTTTCCGGCATCCGGCAAAAATAGAAACTCTGCGTATCTGCTCCGGAGGGCTGCGGTCGCCGGAGCTGGGACGGAGTCGGAACGCAGCCGTTCTGCAGTCAGTGAAAATACACACATTGACTTTAATGGAAACTAGGGATGTTAACGATTAATCGACGATCGATTAATTATCGATAATACATTTAATCGATAAAACTTATTGATCAGCGATTAAGCAGGTTCATGCGCGTGCGTGCTGCTCAACCGCGAAACATGTAAGCTAGCGCGCCGGAGTTGTTGTTGTTTGGGACTATTTTACACCTTCATCATGACTATAAGTTTGCGTGTGCATTCGCAGCCTTTTGTTTTGTTCAAATGTAAGTTGTAATAGTTTATTTTGTGTGCACCTATCTATATCTGATTTATCTCATATTGGATGTATTTGCTTAAGAATTGACGCTAAAGCGTGATCTTTAGCGCGCGCAGCTCAAACGGCAATGCACAACTAATAATGACTATTGGGACTGTCATATTACATAACATTATAAAGAGAACAATATTGTAATAAAACATTGTGAATTATTTGGGATTAGTTGCCGTGTCGCGTTGTGCCAGGAAGAGCGCGTCCACAACATGAGTCATTCTGAATGGCACGTAACTGTTCAAGTTCACTTGTGCATTCACGTCATTTTGTGCAGATATAATTTGTAATATTATGTTTATTTTGTATATATCTGATTCATCTCATATAGGATGCGTTTCTTTGAGTTAAATAACGCGCTAGCAAAGTGCTCAACGGTTATTCATTCAGTGCGCGCCGCTCAAGCAGCAATGCACGACTAATAATAACGATGATTAATTTGGGACTGTCATATTACATAACATGAGAACACTATTTTATTAAATCGTTGTGAATTCATTGGGTTTAGTTGCCGTTTTCAGTGTGTTGTTCCAGGAAGAGCACGTCCACAGCAGTCACACATTCACACAAGTACGCATCTAAGGCGGCGTTGGTGACACGTTGTATTAGTCGTTATATTTGATTATTAAATTAATTTGATTTAATTATCAATCACATCGAAACATTTTACAATCCTACTAGCCCTTTATTTAGATTAAAAACCATTCTCATTAATTTGGTGAGGAACATAGCGTTTTGAGCAGCATTTGCAGACCCTGTCATGCTATTGGCCATATCACTGCAGCAGACGCATATTGCAGTATTAAGGCTAACGATTCATTGATCGTTAATTTAAACGACGATCGATCATGGGAATTTGTGAAAATTGACATCCCTAATGTAAACCTATTGACTCCGCCGCTGTTCCGGAGCGGATCTGCAGCCGTTCCGCAGTTGGTGGAAATTGGCGGTAACATTCTGAAGCTAATGAGTGTCATTCTTTTTCTTTGGATATTTTGATTACGCCTCATAATGTCATAATTAACATTAATCTTGACAGCTGTTTGTATAATGATATACATTGATAATTAGTTATAAATACACAGTAAACACATGTATTTGTGTTTTTTAATTATTGTATTAATTTACATTGGGTCCACTCAAATGTGTATTCTTTTATGATTATACAATTACCATTCAATGTTTGGGATAAGATTTTTTTTTTTAATGTTTTGGAAATAAGTTAAGGCTCATTAAGTTCATTAAGGCTGCATTTATTTGATTAGAAGTACAGTAAAAGAGTAATATTGTAAAACATTATTACAATTTAAAGTAACTGTTCTATTTTAATACATTTTAAAATGTAGTGTATTTCTGTAATGGCAAAGCTGAATTTTCAGCATCATTACTCCAGTCTTCATTGTCACATGATCCTTCAGAAATCATTCTAATATGCAGATATCCTGCTCAAAATGATGAAAGCAGTTGTGCCGCTTAATATTTTTGTGGAAACTGATACATTTATTTCAGAATTTTTTAATGAATAGAAAGTTCAAAAGAATACCATTTAAAAATATATATAATGTATAAATAAATAAAAAAGACATAATTATCCTTATTGTCACAATTTAATGCATCCTTGCTAGTGCAAATCGCAATTAACAAAAGTTTTTGTTTGCATAATAAATGTGTGTATATTTATACATTATATACATGTCTGTGTGTGCGTTTCTATATATATATATATATATATATATATATATATATATATATATATATATATATATATATACTGGACATATACATAAATATATATGTGTGTGTATACAGTGTACACACAGACATAAATATAATATACATGAAAACAAAAAGGTTTTTGTTAGATGTGATTTATCGTGATAAATAGATTTGACAGCACTAATCCATACTGAGAGTATTTATTAAATTTAATAAATGTTGCTGACCACAAAAGTTTGAACAGTATTGCGTTTAGGCTATATATATATATATATATATATGTGATAGCATTATGTCTGTTGAGTAATAAAGCCAGGAGATGGCAGTGTTGTCTTGAGTGTCAGTGAAATATGAAAACAAGTGTGTTGTACCAGAGTCGAGAGTCGGGAATCAGAGAAAGACTCTATAAAATGCTATTTGAGGGAATCCATGTAGCCATTTTTTTTTTTTGCTGCCATCCATTTTATGCTGCTTCTGCCTGCCCATCCATTTGAATGAACATTATTCTCAAAGGCCCTGTAATTCGCAAGCTACCCGCGCCTGCTAGAAGCTACGGGGCTGGTCTGAACTGAGCTTGGGTGATTGAAACCCCCTCAGTGGTTGGTTTTATCATTCCTCCATATGCTTTAGCTGTTCATCTCTGAGGGAATGCCTCTTGTTGTTGAGCAGGTTTCATCAGTCACATACTGTATGAGCTTATTCATTGCAATCAAAATATGATCAAATCTGATGCACCCTTCTTTCAAAACTGCTGCAGACCATCAATGGCACGGATCTAGATGCAACTGATGCTGTGAAAGAATATCCATAATGTTCAGTAGTCCCAAAAATACAATATGACAATCATTTTGCAGTGTCTTGTAAAATTGACATTAGATCATTAAATATATCATGTAATAAACCCATAATACAGTTTAAGCAATTAGACCCTAATTATTAGTACAATCTAAATGTGTATTTGATTGTGTACTACAACCCTTCTATATGAATAAAGTGTGTTCCCTATTGATATGGTTCACTCATATTGCATCACTAGACGCGATGGGGGGGAAACTCCTTTTTCTCAGATTGTTGAAGCCTTTATTAAATTACACAGTGAAACTTCACAAGCCATAGCAGTTCAGGAATCTACGTGAGTCTATTGGCTGAGCAGTGGCAACTGCACGAACCTATGGCGTCACAGCGTATCTGCGCGAACCAAACGTGCGCCGAAGCGGCCTGTTTCCCGAACTTATTCAGCCCCTAGCCACCAGAGCCAAGGCTTGGGAAGTCATCTCCGAACTGTCGAACTGGGATCTAAACATTGTAAAACGAGGTTACGATTTGCTCGCAATCAATTTGTTTATTCAGCCCCTAGCCACCAGGGTCAATCCCCCCCCCCCCCCCTCAAAACCTTTAAGATAATGCTGGGCCTGATGGACTCCTCGTCATCAGTACTTCCGCTGGTCCTGATACACATGCGGCCCCTTCAGTACTGGCTCAAACCTCAGGTCCCAGCTCACGGTTGTTGCTCAGGTCGCCTCTGCGTCAAGGTGGACCACGGCTATATTAGAGCCCTTGCCCATCAGAAGTACCAGACAGGTGTGAACATGGGGTTGGTTTCGAGGAGGAAGTTGGTCTCGATATACGCTTTCAACACGGGTTGGGGAGCCCTGTGCAAAGGCAGACCAACTTTAGGCTCCGTGTAGAGCACGGAAAAGCGGTTATAAATCAACTGGCTGGAAATGCAAAGAGTGCTTCTGGCCCTCAAAACCTTCTTAGAAGACCTGATAGGCCACCACGTCTTAGTCCTCTTAGACAACATGGCTGAGAGTAGTGCATGTGCCGGTGCAGACAGAACCAGGGAGCAGACATGCTTTCCCGGGAGAATGTGTCCCTAAGAGAATGGACACTCCATCCCCAGGCGGTTCAAATGAGGCCCTGGGCCCTGTCCTTTGAGAAAAATATTGGTCAGTGAGAGTTGTCTCCTGAGGCAAAGAGGTCAACCTCTGCCTTCCCGAAGATACTCCAGATTCTTTGAACTGTCTGGGGATGGAGCGTCCATTCCCTTGCGGACACATTGTCCACCCAGCCTTATTTCCCAGAGTTTATGCAGCTGCTAGCAGTAGCCCCATGGCCAATTCCCCTGAGGAAGGACCTCCTTTCCCAGGTGAAAGGAACGATGTGGCACCCTCAACCTGACTTGTGGGTTCTCCATGTATGGCCCCTCAACGGGAAAGTATGGACTTTCCAGGGGTAGTCCTGAATACTATCTCTGAGGCTAAAGCCCTGTCAATGAGATGCCACTACGCCCTTAACTGGTCTGTTTTCTCCGACTGGTGTACAGTCCGGAATGAAGACCCAACTTCCTGTGACGTACCACTGGTACTGTCTTTTCTAAAAGAGCACCCCTTCTATGCTCAAAGTCTACATGGCAACCATAGCAGCATACCACGCTCCTGTCGCTGGCCAGTCGTTAGGCAGGAACAACCTGGTTGTTCGTTTTCTGAAAAGGGCTAGGAGACTCAACCCGCCTCGTCCCCTTACCATCCCCACGTGGGACCTGTCGACGGTCCATAGGGCCCTCAAATGACCCCCCTTCGAGCTGTTACAGTTGGTGGAATTAAGTCAACTTTCGCTTAAGGCCACCCTCCTGCTAGCATTAACATTGGTGAAGCGAGTGGGTGATTTGCAAGTGCTCTTCGTTAGCGCATCTTGCCTTGAGTTTTGGCCTAACGACTGTAAAGTCATCCCTTAAACCAAGACACGGCTAAGGTGCCCTTCTACTCCATTTAGGGCACAGGTCATTTCGCTGACTGCTCTTCCTGTTTCGGAAGACAAGCGAAAGTTACACTTACTCTGCCCCGTTCGGGCTCTTAGAGTATATATTGAGCACTCTGCCCAGTTCAGACAGTCAGAGCAGCTCTTTGTGTGCTTCGGAGGCCGCACCAAAGGGCATTCGGTCACAAATCAAGGATTGTTCCATTGGATAGTGGACGCCATTGCTTTGGCCTACACTGCGATGGGCCTTCAGTGCCCCATTGGCGTAAGAGCACACTCCACCAGAGGCATGGCCTCTTCTTGGGTGTGGTCCAGCGGTGTATCCATTGGCAACATGGCAGCCGACTGGTCCGCACCATCCACCTTTGCCAGGTTTTATAACTTGGACGTTCCTGCGCTACAAGCATGAGTCCTCTCTATTTTGCTGGGGTTGACCTCAGAGTGAGCTGACTTCAGCCCTATTCGGACGGGACTAGTTTAACATGGAGAGGTGGGGTAAAGTAATAATTACCAGAGCTTCTCAGTGATTTTAGTCCCGTCCGAATGTGCCATCTCAGTAATCATTACGTACAATGTTACTAAAGATTACAGCGACTCTTACCTTTATTAAAAAGTTCTGGAAAAATTACCTCAGGTTATTCTAATCCCGTGTGAATAGACCCGCTGTAAATATGTACGTAAATATATTTCCTGTTTAAAAGTAGTTTTCCGAGTTTTTTCAAGTATGGAGATGCTTGAAAAAGCATTCAGTTGCGTTCTAGACGCTGGGACAAATCTGTGACAAAACTCAAGTGTTTTCCACATACCATTCAGATCAGAAAGAAGATCGATAGCACTTGTTAGAGGCACGAAACATCTTTTAGCGTTAAGTAAGTGCCTATTACCAACACAATCCAATCTAAAGTTAATTAATGCATCGTTCGACCGGATATAACTGTTTTATATAAATAAATATAGGTTAGATGTATTTGCGCACAGGATATCAGGAAGCAACATAATACGCACATGATGACAGGAGGGTGATAGCGATGCGCAAATCTAGTTACTCCCACTTCTGCTAGTTTTACCGCGATATCTTATCCTTCTGTGAATTGGCCATTAATATTACAGACTATATTAGGACTATAGCCGTATAGAATAATAGCAAGGGCAGCATTATCTCAGGAAACCGAGGTTAAGATAGTAACCAAGTACGTTCCCTATCGATATGGTTCACTCATATTGTGTCACTAGACCCGATGGGGAACCAATTTAATCACACTGTGCTATGATTGCAGAACGACAATCGTTCTAAGGCCCAAGCCTAAGACACTTGAAATAAGGGCCTTGACTGCAGTAGGGCTAAGTAAAGGCAAGGTAATCACCCGACTGGTAAAAGGAGCTTAGACCATGGGTTGGAACCTCGTAGGAGATAACAACATCATTGTTTGGAAACTCAAGATCTATCTTCTAGTTCATTCTATTTATTTTGGTGCGTTAACAAAACCTCACCAAATATTAGGCCTATGTGTAACATTCCTATCCTGTAATCGCAAAAAGCATTATGCTTTGTTACCCTTGATAAGAAATAAAGTCTCAGTTTAAAGTTCTGTCAATTATATCACAACACCAAACAAATTATTTTGACACTCTTGTGGTTTGACAGATCGCGGCAGTGTGGAGAGTAAACCGATCATCTCTTGCCTATGACCTTTCTCTTAGTTATAGGCAAAGCACAAAATAAACATAAAAAAACAACAGAAGGAATGGTGAAAGATACATACAACTTACTGAAATGCTTAATCTCATGCAATCATGTTTTAACCGTGGACATATAATAATGCTACAATTACATTTACCTCAGGACAGCCATCTGCAATTTAAATTCTGTATACCCTACAATTTATATAACCTGCTGTTTTTATTGCGGTGTTGATTATTATATGTAAAAATACATTTGTTGAATTGAATTTTTTGGGCTCTGTCGTTATTTTAGCCTGTAATATTACAGTAATAAACAAAGTAAGATGGATTACTATATTGTAATTTACAGCATTATTTGGGATCAGCATTATTCTGTCATCATTTACTCACCTTCAGGTTGTTCCAAATCTGTATGAATTTCTTTCTTCTGATGAACACAAAAGCAGAGATTGTCAGTAACCAAACAGTTAATGGGCCCCATTGACTTCCATGGTATGGAGAGAAAAAAATACAATGGAAGTCAATGTTTGGTTACCCATGTTCTTTCAAAATATCTTATTTTGTGTTCAGCAGATAAAAGAAATTCATACAGGTTTAGGACAACATGAGGGTTAGTAAATGATGACAGAATTTTCATTTTTATGGGAACGTGTGAACCTTTAACGTTTTAGTTAGGTTAGGTTTAAAAGTGGTTGACACCAGACCCTTCTCAGTTACTCAGTAACTGAGAGTGGGTCTGGGGAAGGTTCATTCACATCCTATTTCCAAAGGGCCGTCACCAATGGACGCTCAAATGCCTCTGGACGCAATTGGATAGACCTAAAACCAATCAGATCGATCGTCGTCATTGTGTAAAGCCCGCCTCAACGTTTGTCATTGGTGCCTCGATTTGGAAATGAGCTTGAATGGGCTCTTGGCCAGACTGACTTGCAGAGCAAATCTAAATTCGCTGGATGTTCGTCTGGGTTTTCCCAGGCTAGCTTAAAAAGGTTAGTTCACCCAAAATTGAAAATTCTGTCATTAATTACTCACCCTCATGTCGTTCCAAACCAGTAAGACATTTGTTCATCTTTGAAACACAAATGAAGATCTTTTTAGTAAAATCTAAGAGCTTTTTGTCCCTCCATAAACAGCTACGCAACTGACATGTTGACGCTTCAAAAAGTTCATAAAGAGATAAAACTAACCCATATGAATTGAGCAGTTTAGTCCAAATATTCTGAAGAGACTTTATCACTTTATATGATGAAGAGATTGAATTTAGTCTTTTATTCACATATAAACATTGATCAGTGAATATACAGCAGCTGAACCTGCTTGACGTGCAAGAACAAACCTAATAGGTTCTTGTGTTCAAATGGGCTGTGTAACACACGAGAATGAACTTCATTGGTTCTTGCGGAAGCTCAAACGTCCTAACGCACGTGAATGAACCTCATTGGTTCTCTCACGTCAAGCGAAAATGCTTGAGCTTCCACTTACCACAACTGATGTGTGGTTTGATAAAGTTTATTTTAGAGCTTTATTAATCCCCTTGGGGCAATTAATTTGAGCTTACATGGTGCCTCACATAAAACACTTAGCACAAATGTTTCTTAGCCTAAATTCAACCTGTTCATCATATAAAATGATAGAGTCTATTCATATGGATTAGTTTGTACGATCCCTTTATGAACTTTTTGAAGCGTCAAAGTGGTAGGTGCGTAGCTGTCAATGGAGCGACAGAAGGCCCTAACTTTAATAAAAAAAGATCTTCATTTGTGTTCTGAAGATGAACAAAATCTTACGGGTTTGGAGCGACACAAGTAATTAATGAAATAACTGTCATTTTTGTGTGAAAAAAATTTACATGTACCTGAATAAATATTGAACAAAAAAATTGTATGCAAATGAACCATGCTGCTACCATTTTACTATAGTAAAACCATGGTTAATTTTTATAAATCATATCTAATTATCTAAAGCTTGTGAATCAGAATCAAATCAAACTGTGAAATCTCTATCATTACCCAGCCCTAGTATTTTTCATATTTGTTCTGCTATTTAAGACAAACATCTATTCCAGACATATGGATCAAAGCAAAAAAAAAAAAAAAAACGTTTGTTTCTTGCTGCATAGGTCCAGAGATGAAGGAAAAGTTGGGCACTTGTTGAAAACAGGGGGTTCGTATAGCAGGCAATCTGGGGGCAAGCGTAATTTGCTGTCTTTGTGCGTAGCTCCCACTGAGCACCATCTATCAAGATGGACAACTAATTCTCTCTCTTTCTCTTTCTCTCTCTCTAATGGAAAATTGCAGTGTTGAATGAATCCAAGAGAGAGGAATGTGGCTAATGACCTGAATAAGGAGGTTATGAGACCACCGAATCTGTTTATCAAAAGGCTGAAAATGTCTGCCGTGGGCTGAAATTAAACAGGGAAATCTGTTAGTGGTGAGCAGGGGCCTCATGTACAAAGACTTGCGTTGAATTCATACTAAAACATTGCGTACGGATAAAGCTGTAAATGTGCGTACGCACACAAAAAAACAGATGTATGAATCTCTGCGTATGAAGGATCCCACGCATATTCTCTTTGTACATCCCAATTAACAAAAATGAGCGCACATGCACGAGCACAACGCCCCACCCAGTCTCCTCCCTTAATTAAATACATTTAAATATGGTAATGAGTCCACTTTGGCAAAAGAAAGGAGTAAGAAAATGGCTAAAGCAAGCGGCAAGAAGCGAAACTTTACAGAAAGTGAATCGGAGGTGCTACTAGCGGAGGGAGAAACGAGAAAAAATAATATTTGGAACTTTGTCCTCTGGAATTAATAACAAAAGGAAAAAATATGAGTGGGAGAGTTTGGCTGATGCCGTCAATGCGGTGGGATCTGAAAGTCGCACTGTAAATTACCTTAAAAAAATGGTCTGATATAACGGTGGACGTTAAATGGAGAACTGCTGTCCACCGACAAGGTGTGGGCAGAACAGGCAGTGGTAAAGGGGTCGATGAACTTACACCACAACAGAGAGTTGCCTCAATTATGGGTGACACTTTACTTTCTGGAGTAGTATCTGCTGCTGTGGGAGACTCGGATTTACTACAGGACTGCCACGAAGGTAACCAATATTATCGGCACATTTATTGAATGGAAATGTTTCCGACCGATTCACATATGCAAATTCTTCTTCAGATGGCGCCTTTATAGCAATGTGTGTGTCGATGTGCAGTCGATCGCTCCGATTACATTAGGAAAACCGGCTATCGCTGCAAATTGCGTTTTAATGTTTGGCTGGTCAACTGCATCATATGGGAACGTTATATACCTGGTATATATGCGGATGATCCCGACCCATACCGCTGGCATTGCGCGGCTCAAAGACGACTGGCTTATTCCTGAGCGGTCTGCCAGTTCCCTTTGGAAATAACCAGTTGCCAGGAAACCAAGTGTTGTCAGCACCTGCAGGGGAACGGGTATTGCGTGGCTCCTCGCTGTCTCTCTCTAGATTCGGACCCAACTCAGCACAGAGCTCCAAGAGGATAGCCCTTGGAAATCTGAAAAGGCTGATAAGCCAGTCAAGTGTATTTATATAGCGCTTTTCACAATATAAATTGCATCAAAGCAGCTTCACAGTATCAATCAAATAACATAACAATGTTTGTTTCTTAGTGGAAAAAACATCCACGTTTGGTAGGGCTGATCAATGGTATCAATGCTTGGTTAATTAATTGGAATATCCCCAACTGAGCAAGCCAAAGGCAACAGTGGCAAGGAACCGAAAAACTCCAAGTGACCTACTGGTGTCCTAAAACTCCATCAGGTGACTTCATGGAGAGAAAAAAACCTTGGGAGAACCCAGGCTCAGTCGGGGGCCAGTTCTCCTCTGGCGTTTATGAACTAGAGGTCGGATTTACAGTAACTAATTTGATACAGAATTTTATTTTATTTTATCACTTCGGGGTGGGTACGCGAACCGGAATCACAACGTTTTATCTGTAGAGTGGGAAAGGGATCCTCCATAGGGAGAGGCTAGTTGGCACTTCAGCACTGCGTTGTCATCGGGTCCAGGCAAAGCTCCTAGTCAGATCTGGATACGGCCTGGATCCGGTAGGCTGCGGGAAAACCTCGGGATAAACAAAGACACTAAAATTAGCGTAGATGCCATTCTTCTTATGATGATGTAACGAGTACATCAGGATTTAATGGAAGTGTTCCCAGTTCCGGCTGACCTAATCTATGCAGCCTAACATTGAATTATAGAAGTCTATAATATATTATGTGTATGCTAGGTCAAAGAGATGTGTTTTTAGTCTAGCTTTGAACTGACAGAGTGTGTCTGCTTCCCGGACAATGGTAGGAAGACTGTTCCAAAGTTTTGGTGCTAAATAGGAAAAGGATCTACCGTCGATTTTGATATTCTAGGTATTATCAACTGGCCCGAATTTTGAGATCGCAATAGACGTGAAGGACTATAATGCGTTAAGAGCTCGCTCAAGTACTGCGGAGCTAAACCATTTAGTGCTTTGTAAGTAATCAACAATATTTTAAAATGTATACGATGTTTAATAGGCAGCCAATGCAGTGTTGACAGAACCGGGCTAATATGGTCATATTTCCTGGTCCTAGTAAGAACTCGAGCTGCGGCGTTTTGGACCAGCTGTAGTTTATTTATTAAGCGTGCAGGGCAACCACCCAGTAGAGCATTACAATAATCTAGTCTTGATGTCATGAAAGCATGAACTAATTGTTCCGCATTTGTTAATGAGAGCATATGTCGTAATTTAGATATATTTTTAAGATGGAAAAATGCGGTTTTACAGATACTAGACACGTGACTTTCAAATGAAAGATTGCTATCAAAGAGCACACCCAGGTTCCTAACCGACGACGAAGACTTAATAGAGCAGCCATCAAGTGTTAGACAGTATTCTAGGTTATTACGTGTGGAAGTTTTTTGTCCAATAATTAGAATCTCTGTTTTTTCAGAGTTTAGTAGTAGGAAATTACTAGTCATCCAATTTTTTTAAATCAGCTATGCATTCCGTTAATTTTGTGAATTGGTAAGTTTCGTTAGGTTTTGAAGAAATATACAGCTGAGAATCATCGGCATAACAGTGAAAGCTAATTCCATGTTTGCTAATGATATGTCCTAATGGTAGCATGTACAGAGTGAACAGGAGCGGTCCTAGTACTGAGCCTTGTGGTACGCCATACTGAACTTGTGATCGATAAGACATCTCTTCATTTACTGCTACAAACTGATAACGGTCTGACAAGTATGATTTAAACCATGCTAGTGCAATTCCACTAATGCCAACATAGTTTTCTCGTCTATTTAAAAGAATGTTGTGGTCAATTGTGTCAAATGCAGCACTAATATCAAGTAACACTAATAGAGAGCTACAACCACGATCGGATGATAAAAGTAAATCATTTGTAACTCTAATGAGAGCTGTCTCAGTACTATGGTAGGGTCTAAATCCTGACTGAAAATCCTCGCAGATATTTCTTTCAAGAAAGGAACACAGTTGTTAGGATACTGCTTTTTCTAATATCTTTGACAGAAAAGGCAGATTTGAGATCGGCATGTAATTGACTAATTCTGAAGGATCAAGTTGCGTTTTTTTAACAAGTGGTTTTATCATAGCCAGCTTAAAGGTTTTGGGTACGTATGCTAGAGACAAAGACGAATTAATGATATTAAGAAGAGGATCTATGATCTCTGGAAGCATCTCTTTCAATAGCTTAGTCGGTATAGGGTCTAACATACGATAAGCCAGTCATCATCCTGGGCCAGAAAATCATTGTGGTCCCTAAAAACTCATTCTCTTCGGATTCTGCCATTAGCAATGCCTCTAATAAGGCCAAAGCTGCCATTGCCATAGACTAAGGGTTGTATTAATTTGCATATGCTTTTATATGTTCTTACTTAATTGCATAATTGATAGAATATTCCCATAAGGCTCGTGTGAGAATATATGTAAATTATTTTATAAATTGCAAATTAATAGCAATGCTTCCCACAGGTGGTAGTGCGATAGACTAGAACAATTCATTGTGTAATGTTTGCAACTTAACTTCATTGCCTGTAAGAGTCGCCAACGGACAAAAACAATGAGAAATACGTACGCCAGACATGAAATTGGCGCGGAGGAACGCACATTCTCACTTTAATTTCACTGTTAGTACATCCGACCGTGAGCGTGAAAGCTGGTGTACGCAAAGTTTTTGTGCGTACGCAAGATTGATACATGAGGCCCCAGGAGTGCAGTGAGCCAAAGCCACCAAAATTGACTATGTGTGTATGCAGGTACTTTGAACATAAGTTGTTTTTATTGATTTCAAGCACATTACCTTCTCTGACAGGTTATAGAGGATTTAGAGTGAGCGCATATGAAGAGTGCGGTAACAATGCCTCAGACATGGGCAGGTGTCCTGTAGTGCATGTGTGTTTCATGTGTAATCGTTATGATTGAGGAGTAACAAATTAGAGTCGTTTGAAATAGAACTTATTACCAGTTGCATGTTTTTCAGCTTCATTTATTTTCATTTTTATGTTGCTTTGGATAATTAAAAATTAATCAAATTAAATGAATGAATATAAGTATAACTGCAGTACAACTAGAATAGAATCAGTCTATAATCAGATATTAATGTGAATGAAAATATCTGATTATGTTGGTTATAACTGGATTATTGTTCACTGTAAAAAAAAAGGGAATTGTTCAGAAGTTTAAAAGAAATTAAGCCTACATGATACATAGATATATCTCAGTTTTACAGTTACATTTAATCATTTAGCATGATGCTTTTTTCCAAAGCGACTTAAAAATGAGGAGAACAAGCAGTTAAACCAATAAAAGGAAATTAATATGAAATTGCTGTGACCAGTTAGTTTAGCACAGTACATGTAGCAAATAACAAACAGTGACAACAACAGTATAAATGAAGTCAGCAAACAACAAAAACAACATTAACAGTAACCAAATAATTCATTAATGCTGCAATGCATGCTGGGAGCTCCCTGAACAATTATTTATTTTTATATAGATTTAAGGCAATTCACATTTCTGTGAATTTTTCAGTTTTCAGTTTTACATCAACACTTTCTGTAAAACAAATTTTGAGCCACACTGAAAAGTTTTGAAATGGGTCACACATTGGGTGGGCAAAGAATATACAGCAGAATATTTGATATTTTTTCTGTTTGTAATGTAGGTCTGATGTGGTCATCTCCTGCTTGGCTAAAAGAAAGGAGTCTGGTGGAATGGGCAAGGGTGCCCATTCCTCAATTACATTAAGGGGGTAATCACGATGCTTTTTCGGCTATGCTTCGTCTATGCCTAGCAGTGGAAAATCGGGGTGTTCAGCTCTCGCTGAGCTGCGTCTCTAGAGACATCGATCATCCCAGATCCCTTGCACAGGCTTTGCTTGTTTTGCACACATGCTTATTTGCAGATTGATTCAGGCCCCATCGATTCAAAGCCTTGAATCAACCAGCTATGTCCCCACAATTACAAGAGTGACATATTTTATCCTTCGCCAACACTGAAGTAAAACACAAACTAGAGCACTGATGATTAAAGCTGTGAGACCAAGTGGGCATGTGTGAATTAGCATTCTGAAATGTGTTTTTTGAGGTTAAACCTGTCATCTATATTTCAGTGAGAATTCGATTCCAAGAGGTGTGTCTCAGAACAGTCAAATTGCAGGTAACAATGCTTACATTACTAGTGGCAGAGATATGCAGCTGAGTGAACTATGTGCATCACAACACTACAGTTTAATATTCCTAAAGTACTCTGTAAGCAATACCTGAACACATAGGGCCTTAACCACCATAAATATTGAGGTGGAAAAGTCCCTCCTAATCGGATATGGCCAAATTATCCCCCCTAGTATTTGAGATTATTAATGCTGTTTGTTTTTAGGATGACAAAACGTTTGTAAGTAGCTAAGCATTTAATATTTGACAACTGTTTTATGTCCGTAATGTCCAGTTATGCAAAACTATAAAAAAAAAGTCAAATTTTGCCCTTTGCCAAGCTATTGAAAATATCTTATATCATTTACGTTATTTATGTAATAAAGTTCGTAATTGAATTTGAATAATAAAAAAAACAAAGCCATTTATACATATTTCGTCATAAGATTAAGAGTCAGTGTGCATATTTTAAAATAAAAATATAATATTTACAAATAGTTTAAATGTATTACTTTAAAATATAGATTTCTGTATAGATACAGATAGTTATTTTACTATTTTTCGTCCTTTATTTCCTTAATACCTTAAAATAAATAAAAAAACATTACATTTGTGATAGATAGCATCTCCCCCAAACCAATATATAGCAATTTTGTATACGTATTATTTTTATTTAATATTACTTCAAGCTTTGCAAATGATTGTGAGTTTTTTTTTCCTCTATAATCCAAATTTGATCTCCATTTGTCTGATGAGTCACTGCATAAAACCATGCAACATACTTTGCTTTATGTCAAGATGATCCAAATTGGTTCCATCAAGTGAAATGGCTAATAAATTGTTTTAAAGGGATAGTGTACCCTAAAATGAACATTCATTAATATCATAATCATTGTTCTCCTCTTTATATTGTTCCAAAGACTTTCTTCTTTCTGTGAAAATATATTTTTGAAAGTCAGAACCTTCCAATGACAGTTTCTAAACCAAACTAAAACCAACATATATATGTACTATATGTTTTATTTTGGTATATATTTTGGACATATACACACACACACACACACACACACACGTAATTTTTTTTACGTTTATGTGTGTACATGTCTGTTATTATTCAACATTTCAATTCATCAATAAAAAATATATGATTTGACAAATAAACTAGGTCTTATGATGAACATTCTTTCTCTCTCTATATCTCATTCTCTCTCTCCTAACTCTTCTTTTTTTCATCCTCCTGTCTTTTCCTTGCCCACTGCTCCTCTCTCCGCTCCCTTTGTATTTCTTTGAAATTGCTGGCTATTGCTGGGAGATTCCTATCAGAACAGGTTTTGAACTGAGGGGAGACACAGAGCACTTGTAGAATAACAATGAGGCCATGGCTCTGGCTCTTATGTTAACTTATTGAAAGAGTCCCCAGGTATTGTGTTGCCATTGCTGTCTTTAGCATGTATGCCAGCAAGAATATTACACTTTTGATTTTGAAGCAATTAATAATTGCCATGGAACGGTTAGTCCATCAGAGAAGAGGCAATACGTAACATTCAGGAGTCTCAAATGTTTCAATTTCGTGTGAGGGGGATAACGTCTTTAAACTCTGAAATTGATGGGGGGGGGGGGGGGGGTCTGTATAGCTCTGTATTTCAGTGAAAGTATTTTATTATCCTTAGTTTTATTCAATAAATTGTCATTGCATCATGCATAACTGCAGGGAATTGTGTTCACACAGTGTTCTGTTATGCAGCACAAGCGAGTTGCTGGTGCTTAGATACACCATTCTCATTTTGCAGGGACTTTTTCCAGACACAAAAATATACCAGGATTGAAATAAACCCAGTGTTACATAACATCAGACAAATAACTCTTGCAGTCTCTCAGTCTGTGCCTGCCTTCCAATTTGTTGTTCATGATGTTCTGTTAGTTTTGCTATTCGCTTCTTAACAAGGACGCAGGTGCCTTGACGGAAATTCAATTTGATACTATTAATGAGATGATTCCCTCCATATGAAAACGCAGAAGTGCTTAGGGGATTTTTGTGTGTGTGTGTGTGTGTGTGTGTGTAGGTTTTGTGCTACAGTCTATTAATGAAACATTATGCACACCACAGTTTATCTGCCGTGCTAGGCTAGAAGTGGTCATTGCTTTCCAAGGAAAGGTCCATGAAGGCCCCTAAAGTGGGCAACTCTTAGCCAAAACCGTTAGAGAAGAAGGACTACCTAGAAGTGTAAGCCAACAGCAAGTGCTCCTGCATAAATCACACTCTTTAGACTTTAAGCCTTCCAGTTAGTGAGCGCCCGTGTGATTTGTCTCCCATTAAGCTTAGTTTCTTGTGTCTATTCAGGCTTAATTCTGGAAGTTAGAGGGTCTTAAATGTAATAAAGTATTGATCTGAAGACTGCATACTGATGTTTTCAGTTTCAGAAACTTCAAGATGTCCTCTATGAAGAAATCTCGAGGACTGATTCACAGTCATACTTTTCATAACACTCGTTCATTGCTAATTATGGGATTGTGACAGCATTCCACAGTCAAATCATTACGGAACCATTGGATTACCGAAAGAACTCCGTAGCGGCAGAGATGAAGGTAATGTGACTTTCCTAGTAATGACAGTGTTTGCCAAGTATAGTCATTGCCTGCGGCAAACTGCACCAGCAGGTTGTGCAGACAGGAAGCTCATTGAGTGATAGGAGGGTGACGTCAATTTGTGAGTCTTTTGGGAGTTATTCTCCTGAGCTTCTTATTTTTAACATTCCATATAGCGCCATACGTCTTCTGACGGCTCGGTTTGTTCTTATTTCGAAAGGGATAGGTATCATGTTTGAGGAGTCAGGCGAAGGAGAGATCGGTTCCCTTTTGCTAAGCAGATAAAATGCTGTTGTCGACATTGCTGGTCCCTTTTATCTACGACACAAGACTTGTCTCCCTAATACGATCTTTGCAGTGAACAGAAGGATATATGGTCCTACATGCTGCAATTTGCTGAGTCTTAATCAGTCTAAACAGAGATGCCTTGGGAAGTCATTACCCTTCTATTATTTGAAAGGACATGAAGCAATGGCTTCATGGGCAAAACTCCTGCAGAGAGCCCTTGTAAATCAGACAATCCATAGAGGAAGTGTCACAGGAGCATTGAAATACTCTGCCTGTGATTAGCCTTTGACCACGTGGCCACATATTTGCTTTAAAACCACTCTGGGCCTTTATATTTTACAGCTCTTCAAAAACACTCTTACATCCTTAATGCAAGATGGTGCTTAGATTCAAACACAGTATTAAAGATGAAATGGGTCTTCTCTGTGTTTATTCCAGTCAGAAATGCTCTGAT